>CAJQZP010001342.1:7057500-7657500 GCA_907164705.1 Parnassius apollo
CAAAAAATTTAACAAAAAATACTTATTTAAGAAAACCATTAATCCTTCTTCCTCAATCGCGCACTAGATATTTCTATAGCTTGAAGCCAGTGTTGGATTTCTTCGGGGCATTCTGGTTTTGCGTCTGCTCCAGGAATACCTTTAAAGAGTCTTTCTGAATCGACATCTAAAAGGTTTTGTCGAGACAATACAATAGCTCGCACAAATCCATCACTTGTTGTAATAAACTTTTGTTCAATAAAAAGCGTTTTGTCATCCCAGTACACCAGCTGCAAAACGATTTTATAATTTCACCGTGTTACACAAGTTAAACATAAAAAGAAAATTTTTACATTGGTTAATTAACCTAATAACTGCATGTGTTTCGTTTAAAAAAAATTATCACTATTAAATCTAATCAATAAGATATATCTCCTAGATATTGTCTCCAATTTAGAACTTTTAAAATTAAGAGGACTTTATAAATAAGAAATAAAGAAGATGTTTAAGGGCCTGAGTCAACTCTTTTTTTTATTTTTGTAATATAAAATTTTACCCCAAGTGCTTAAGGGGAAATATAACCTCAAATGGCTTAGCAAGATCCTCCGTTATGCCGAAAGTATTGCAGCATTAATTTTGAAATAAATATATGGTAAAGTTGAGGATTAATGTTAAGGTTTATGTTAGACGAAAACACGATTCCGTAAAATTTTCTCGGTAGAAAAAAAATCCGAAGTTACCTCCAAACTGAACAATAAACCGCTGTTATTCTTAAAATACTTTAAATAAGATCATGAAACTTTGCATACTAACTGAACTAACCATAAAGCAGTGCTTATGTTATTTACTTTTTTTTAAATATCATTATTTTCACTGTAAAAAAGAAATTACCTAAACTATCGGCGCGTAAGCACGGTTCCTGTTGATTATGATATTTTAAAAAAATATTATATACTGATATTTTAAAAAAAGTAAATAACATAAGCACTGCTTTATGGTTAGTTCAGTTAGTATGCAAAGTTTCATGATCTTATTTAAAGTATTTTATGAATAACAGCGGTTTATTGTTCAGTTTGGAGGTAACTTTGGATTTTTTTTTCTATCGAGAAAATTTTACGGAATCGTGTTTTCGTCTAACATAAACCTTAACATTAATCCTCAACTTTACCATATATTTGTTTCAAAATTAATGCTGCAATACTTTCGGCATAACGGAGGATCTTGCTAAGCCATTTGAGGTTATATGTCCCCTTAATTAAAAAGAAGTCCACAGATCCACACACTGCCGGTCCTGGATTCAAATCGGATCCATCATTGTACAAAATACAAATACTTGGTTGTCTGGTTTCGCTGTACTTTTTCCTTTGCTAGTTACTCACCGCCACGATATTCTAGCTAACCTACAATCTGTGGTAGGATCTTAAATGAACCTTTTATTTATTTGTGTTAGCATGTTAGTATTCTTTGGGCCACTATATATTCTATTATTAACTTCCCAGTGAGTGTTATTGTAATGGGTCCAATTTTGCAAATTGGAAATTTTAACATATCTCCACGTTTCAAGGTCTTTAGGGTCGAACAGTAGGCTTTTGAAGAGGATGTCCGTGTGTGCATATGTACGTATGTATGTATCTCGAGAACAAAGAGTTATGACATGGGACCAGTTTCATCATAATTTTGTAACTTAGACCTCATTAAATTTTGAGCAAAATCGGTCCAGTCGTTTTTTGTGCCGAATGAAAAATTGTATAAAATATTAAAATATATGATATTTTTTTATTCTTTTCAATGGGAAGTTAGTCGTGTGAACCTTTCGGTCGCGTCTAGACCGCTTTTATAATTTTGACTATGTAGTAAATTAAATTGTGAGACGTGGTAGCTCAGATGGTTAGCACTCGCTGTAAATTTCACAGTACGCTAGCAAACCGGGTTCGATCCCCGCCGGCACCAATGAAATTGTTAATTGCAATTTTAAGTGCTGATTTACCACGTGCTCGGCGGTGAAGGAAAACGTCGTGAGGAAACCTACATGTCTGAGGAATAAGAAAAAAATATATTTCGAAGACATGTGAAGTTCGCCAACACGCATTGGGGCAGCGCGGCGGACACTCCCTTGCCCTAAAACCCTCTCAGAAATGAGGGGAGGCCTGTGCCCAGCAGTGGGACGTATATAGGCTGTAACTTTAACTTTAACTTTAAGTAAATTAAAAGATAAATTACAATTTATACATAGTATATTATCTATAGTCTATACCTTTGTCTCTACTTTATATGCTGAAAATATTGGAATGGTTCTTCTGTAACGAATACTAGAAGCGCCTTGCAGTACATGTCCTTTTGCTGCTTTTATGTTAGCATAGATTCCTGTTCTATCATAGAAGTGAAACCTAGCGAAGTCGAGCTCTCGAACGTAACGAGCATTATTCATATGCTTCAAAAATATATCCACATCTTGTGTTGTGCAAAATCCTGAAATGATAAATATTTTGGCAATATTATATTAAAAACATCTACTTTTACGATTTTTTCGCGTTTTATTTATATTAATTTTAATACCCGACGTTTCACACATTTATTTTGCTGAGTTGCGGCAGAGTAACGAATACTATCACCTCGGTCGACCCATTCGTGGTTGCGTCACGAATGGGGCGGCTCGACTGCGGTAGCATCACTCTCACACAGAATACCAGCGTGGAACAGCAGATTGATGCTGCTGTATTTCGTATGGTGTGTGAAAAGAACAGGAGATCCTTTTTACTGGTTACGAAGCATTCTATCTTAGTCCTCAAGGGTGACAACGCGTCTGCATTTTGAATTTGGTAATAGAGAATAGTTATAGAAGCCTATGGGCCACAACATCCATTCAACTTTAGGCTCGTTTGTCACCCTTATTCTATAAAAAAGTTACAACAATAATATAGCTGCAGCTATATTATTGTTGTATGTGTGTATTGCCACATAAAAAAAAGTTGCTAAAATATTCAAAGCTGGAGCAGCGTTAGGTGTGAAACAGTTTGTCATTACGATTTTTACCTAGCCAGTAACGAAGAGAATTGAGCAAATTATTATTTATAAAATACATACTTAGTGACTAAAAACCTATCAACCGTTACCGTTACCGCTAGAGCCTATCAAGAGTTAACCGCTGAACATAGGTTTCTTCTATAGATTGCCTCGTAGGAGGAATACTTGCCTTTTGTTGATCGAAGCTTGCCTTAGTATTGACATGTCTAGCACAGTAGGCATGTCATCTGTGGCAGGGTAATCTCTTGGCTGGCGACCGCAATTTTTTTATTTTTAGTTATCATTAGGAAGGCGCTGCTGCCCATCTTCGGTTTGTTTCCCTCTGTTGGCTCCTTCGATCAACAATACCAACTAGATAACGGGTCACGTACAAAATCATAGCTAAATACTGTCCGCATGAATATAAGCTATGAAAAGACATAAATTAAATAACATTTAGTGTGAAATCAACCTTAAGTTATAACAAATAAAGTTCTTTTTCCCGTTACTGCCTTGCGAGATACACTCTCACGTGCAAGAGCTCACGTCTCATGTGCGCTCTTATTTACTGAGATGGATTTCTTGCGCCGACCCGACATCTAGTTGGTATTGTTGATCGATGGTTGGCTCTCACGACACCCGCGAAACGATATGGGGTGAAATTGTGAAAACACATACAAGCTCGAGCTATAAAACCTGCTGTTTCCAAACCTGTCATGCGGAGGAAGGGAAGCTATTGTGACGGCCCATTTTTATTATAAATAATTAGGTAATAATTAATTTTTCTACACAAAGCCGTCAAAAATTATCTTACAAAAGATATATTAAACAATAAAAATATATTAATAAGCATAAAAAATAAGCGTTAAAATAAATACATTTCTGACATTAAGTATTATAATAAATTTAAGGCTTAATGTTGTCTTTCAAAATCAATTAATTTATTTAAAAAAAAACTTTGTTAAAATATTCAAATATTGATAAATAATAGAAATACAAGTCGAAAAATATTATAATAATAAAGTTAAATAACATTTATAAAATAATTGGAAAATTGGTCAAAATTGCCTAAGTCATGTAGGCAGTTCGTGTATAAGAAAATTGTCTAATTGAGCGTGTTCATGTACATAAGAAAATTTCATAAGTCATGGAGGGTGTTAGCGTACGAGTATAAGAAAATTTCTTTCGAGCTTGTTCGCGTATAAAGAAATTTCTATGTCATGGTTGGTGTTCAAGTATAAGAAAATTTCTGATATGTAGGGTGTTCATGTATAGATTGCTTGTATGGGGGAGCTGTGGGAGACGCATACCCAAGGGTGTACATATATATGGGGAGATAGGGTGACCGACTGACTACTTACAGTACTGTTGCACAATGTATAGCCCTATATTAGGAACTTATGACAGTAAGGTCTATGATACTAAAGCATTATAATAGAAGGTCTCTATGATGTATAAGCATTACAATACTAGAGTTGTGGGATGAAGCCCCATATATTAAAGACTTATAATAGTAAGGTTTATGATACAAAAACATTATTATAGAAGGGCTCTTTGATACATAAGCATTATGATAGTAGAGTTGTGGGTTGAAGTCACATATATTAAAGACTTATGAGAGTAAGGTCTATGATACTATAATACATAATATAATGGCTGTCAACCTTATTTTATACGAGGATCGGCGTCGCCGGGAATACACATACAATTACGTCGCATTATCACTACTACGAACCCGATTCGCTGTGTTGACAGACTAAGTAAATTTACACATTTTAGACTTTTGATTAGTGTTTAAGATCATCATTAAAAAAATAGTTTAAATTTTAATACATATTTATTTGTAAATAGTGTGCAATTTGGCATTTTCTAAATAATTTTCATACGAAATTTGAAAACGATTGTAACGTCAAAACACATCTCGTGTTGACATTTATACGTGTGAATTGACGTGTTAGTGACATGTTAGTGGCTATACGGGCTCTGCCCACTCCCCCGTTCTATTATGTATGTATTATAATTACAGTCTGTAACTTCCTACTCTGTAGCCTTCTGTGTTTAAAGTTGGTTGTGAGTGTCCATGGTTGCGGTGGCCACTCCTCATTAGGTGGTTCAAACATGTATTTGTCAATTCAGTGTTATAAAAAAACGTGTCCACCGCGTGGCCACGTTGTTGGTTAGCAGTTGTATTGTTCCCATTTCTATAATATTAACTGCCTCCGACCATGTCGTACATTTTTTTACGTTGATTTTACGTTGTTTTTAGTTAACAACAATATAAATTTTGTTACTAAAGTCGATAGGAATCATGTGGGTGTGTTGTGAGAGAGCGCCATCCGTATGATAGTTGAATTGATGCTTACTGCTACTTGCGGTATTGCGTCTTGTGATAGATATGCGGGTGTGCTGCGCCTGATTCGACACATTCTTGTGGTTCTGATCGATTGAGGTATGCGGGTGGTGATGTCTGCTGTGATGTATGGGGGACCTTGGGATGGTGTAAGCCCGACGATAGTCCTAGTGCTTGTTGCGTTCTGCAGATGGTTATTTCGCAGGTCACTATTTTCACTTGGCACTCTCTGCATCTTGGTTTGACTCACACCTAAGTAGCTTTTGCCCAACCGTTGTATTGGTTAATGGAGCATACGTTTCCACCTCATGTGGGTGGTAGCTGGAGGGAGGATCTGTGGAGACTCTCAAGGCTGCGGCCGAAAGCTGCACAACGTGGAACCCCATTTCCTTGAGGTGAGCGGTAGACTCGTGACACGCTCTGCGGCTAGTAGGCGAGCTGATCATGCAATCGGTGGTGATACCATACACTTACATCACGTCTGCAGGAACGGCAGTCTGGCAGGTGGGGGCACTAATGGAGGGTTTATGGCCAGTGTGCCTATTGGCCTAAACCGCGTGACGTACATACACTGACTGGATTTGTTCGTGTTTTGTATGGCGTTAACATGCGCGACTTCGGTTGATGTATGTGCTTACGTTAAATTGTTGGCGCTCACCGCGCACGGCGTGTGTCTCCCCACATTTTTTTTAAATTTGGGAGAATGAAACCCTTGTATTGGGTATTTGATATATATATATATATATATATATATATAATCGGAATCTTGGAAACGGCTCCAACGATTTTCATAAAATTTAGTGTCCAGGGGGTTTCGGGGGTAATAAATCGAACTAGCTAGGATTCATTTTTAGAAAATGTCGTTTTATCCGTGTTTTCAGGCAATAAAAAACTGCTATTATAACAGTTTTTTATTGCCTTTTTTATCATTAGAATAAGAAGGTAAATTTTGACGGTGTTTTAATGATTATAAATAGCTCTATTGAGAAAACAGGCGGTTATCACGTCATAGAACCCCGGTTCGAGTCCTGTCTTCAGACCGACTTTTTTCATTTTTTTTCCAGTTCCCTTCTTTTTTGAGAAAATCTATTATTTCGAACCGTTTTTTAGATTTTTTTTAAAACACGAAAATTTAAATTAAATTAATTGCACTAACTATTTTTATTCAAATAACCAGTTCAGTTTTTTCTATTATGTCGCTAAGATCAAAAAATATTATTCGTATTTCATCAGTATGTAATTTGTATCTAATATGATTTCCAAAAAACACGAATAAAAATAAAAAATACCGAGCAAAGCTCGGTCAACCAGGTACTATATATATAAAAGTCGTCCATCCCACTAATATTTTTCGGTGCGTTCTTTAAAATTTACCCCGTAGTTATAGTGGCGCCACCCTTATTTATCGGCTTTCTATGGACACTTTTTTACAAACAACATTACTCCAGTCTATATTACGTAATTCTTAATTCAGACGACTTTATTTAAATCGTATTAATGTAACAGGATCAGTCTGTATATGCCGGAGCGACGCATGCAATAGCAGTCATTAGATGGTCCGCCGGTTCAGTACCCAACGTCGCTCTGTACAGGCGTAAGTACAGGCCATGTTTACGACACCGCACAAAAATACAGCAAAAAAATACTAGTATAATCGGATGTCCTAAAAGATAGGCCATACTCGCTCATTAGGCCTACATATTGTGATATTGTTTGATTATCGTTTTAAGGTTTAGATTTATGTCATCTATAATCAGAAAACTATCACTGTGCGCATATTTATTTAATAAGTGTTTCAGCTCTGAAACAAATAGGGTTTTAGTTTTGTCTGGCGGTTGGTACAATTACTTTGTCCTTCGCCCTTGAGCCTGTAACCCTGCGAAGTGACAAGGTCAAAGATGCCTAATAAAATTGTTTTATTGCTGTTCGTAAATTAGGTTGGATATGATTTGAATATTATTTCGATAGATTTTCATTAATTAATTTATATAATTCAAAATTTTTGTTTTTATTTTTTGGAAAATATCAATGCCATAGGCTTTTACTCCGTTCACATTGTTCACCCTAATTTTTTTTTCAGACGGTAAAAAGGGTCATCAAGTATATACGTGGAAAATGTAGATCCGTTATTTATTCTTAGTCATTATTTTCACGTAGTGTGCACTTCGCCTATAATTATATAAGTTTCGGATATTTTCTGAATACCTTATACAAAACTAATTTCCCGTTACAAAAGTACCCGTTCGATTATAAACAACCGTGGCAGGTTGACACGATACACAGACTAAGTTTTAAACATATGATAATGCTGAAAACTGCGAAGTGAGGATTGCTTAGGCACTCAACAAAAAATTATTAATTGCTATAGGATTTTTGTACAATTTTATTATGAATAAAGTTATATATGCAAGCACAAGTGATAGGTTAGAACTACCTAAGGTATAATATATATATATATATATATATATATATATATATATATATATATATATAAATAATAAAATAAGGTCGGAGAAGTATTGCTTTAAAATTTTATTACTTACAGGTAATTATATAAATTTGTCTTACTTAGATTATTAGAGTTTGAAACCATTATTGTACCTCATTCGAATAATAATATTAATTACAAAAACCTTATACAGTCATCATACAAACTATGCCAAAACAAAATGAACTAAAATTTGATATACTAAAATTGGATGTACCTACTAAAATTTGATTTTCATAAAATAAAGCTACTCACACTTACCATAAATTGTTGTAGTGTCATTGATTCCACACTTCTTTTGATACAACCTGCCCATTAGGATTGTAAAGGCAACTCTTAAAAAATAGTTGACATCCCAGAATATATATGCTAACGCAACTATTGACGCTATTAAACAAAACATTTTAATAAAATATGTGTTAAATTTAACTTCACCAGTCTCCCATCAAGTAAGTAAGCTGGTATTCAACTGACTGCTGTAGTGATAGGTAGCGTAAACGATGAACTTGATCGACGAGTCATTGAACTTATTAACTGCATGAAGTTAGTCAAGAACAACCGCATTAAAACACATGTTGATACTCACTTCATAGTAACCGCTTTAAAGTAGATTAAAAAATATCGTCGTAACAATCAATTATTAGAATTTCATTATACTTAGATACTATAAAATGAAGGGCAAAAGTTCTTGTATGTTAAATGTATACAAATAGATATTTATTAGGTACTACGATTTAGTTTTTTATTATGACCACACGGGTGGCAGCGTAATAAGATGCATAATCTTATACGTGTAATAATACTTTTTGTACGTGATATAAATTAACAATTACAAAGAACATTAAATTGTGCGTCGTTGTACATCGTGGTCAGTGGTGACGGGCCGTGTGGTGGCGGTATAAGAATATCCACTGCCCCATATCTTCCTGTGGGTTTCGTAAGAGGCGACAGACGCAAAATGAACCAGAAGATGGGCAGCAGCATCATTCTGATAACAACGCAAATAATAATATGAGGCAAACTATAGGAGAGGCCTGTGTTCAGCAGTGGACTGTTATAGGTTGTAACGGTGATGGGGAAAGTCTTGCAGAAACCTACATGCCTGAGTAAATGAAAATATTTCGTAGGTAGGTATACAGAAATAAGAGATTTACTGTCGTCAGCAAAAGAACATCGGTGGAATGTTTCTATAAACACATTAGCAACGTAAGCTGCATTTACCTATTACCATTATTACAAAGTAGTTATTATTGCGTGGTACAAAATTCTGCCACAAAATTAGTTTGGAGAATGATGATGATAATAACGAAACTCGAAATTTATCAGGCCATCTGCATGCGTGCGCCGAGCTGCGGTGGTGATATTTAAAAAAAGTATAACTATGTAATGAAATTCGACCAACATTTTTCCTATAAGTAATATATGCTTCTCCTACAACCTAAACATACGAGTAGGTATATATAAATTTTCATTATTCCGCCTTACAAACTACAATATATTATTAACAGAATTAAGTACTATTATTAAGTATCACGATATATTAAAAACGAGCCAAATTTAGAGTACCCTTAATCGACGAGCGTGTGTGCGTAGGTGTATGGATGGAGGAGGAGAGAGGTGTGTCAGGATCGTGCCAAATGAAAGTCCATAGTCACTACCTATCCTTCTGGGTGGCGTGTTTGTGTAATGTTGTTGTTTTGTTGAGTAATTTGTGATTATTATTGCTGTATTCTTAATGTTAATGGTTTTTTATTCTTTTACGTCCACCAATATATTTCACTATGCACGGGCTGTGTAGTGGCTGTATAAGATTATCCACTACCCCATACCATCTCGTAGTTGTCGTAAGGGGCGACAGCTACAAACTTATTTAGGTTCGTGATTTTTCAAACGTCCGCTGATTCAGCGCTTCTTAAATCTTATTTTAATTTTGCCGTGATCCACTTTGGAACCGGTTCCATTCGGCCTTCGTACCGCGCAGGTATCTGTCAGTGCAATTTGCCTTTCACAAAACTCCACAGCGACCCACTCTCGACGGGAAGAGTTTGTAGGAGTCTGAGTTCGTGAAGGGTCGCTCCCTCTTCTCTTTCTTATGCCTCAACAACCCGTCGCTGCCCGAGCCAGTATCAGCCAGTATGCCGTTAGCCGTACAATGTGTTGTATGTGTCTAGCCGCAGACTCCTCACCGCAAAGTATCGCGCGAAACAAATCAGGAGATGTCCAGCAGGGTCTCCCCAATATAGACTAAAAATAAAAAAAACTGCGGTTGTCAACCCGCTTGCCAAGCGTGGCAACTAATGAAAATATCCCCCCTATGAGGAAATCTATGGGGGATGCCTATGTTCAGCAGTGCACGGGGTTGACTGGAAGAAAGCCTTAAAAAGGAAGATAGCAATGAAGCATAAGTAATCAAATAAATATTTGTGTTTCTAGATGGTTTCTAGCCAAATAATTTTAGCATGTAACAACATTCTAAATATTTAAGCGCATTATTTCTCAAACGTAAATAGTATTTACACGTGTGTTTTCAATTCTTTGAAACACCATTTCAAAATATATAAAACATTGTTTTATTTTACATTTATCTGAAAAATTATATTTACAAATGGAAAAATGTGTTCATTGAGGAAATTATGCGAATTTTGTTGTTTACATTTTACTCTTTTTATTTGAAGAATAACTTTTCATCATGTTGTCATCAGCCCATGGTTTCAATCGCCGTAGCTGACGTTTAGCATAAACAAGTTGGTTATTAATTATTATATCTTAAATAAATTTGAAACCATGATATTTTTATTCATATTGATAAAATAATGTTGGATTTCATGGTCTTCCACGATGGAATAAGGCTTTGTGGCCTTTCCACAACGGAAACAGCCCTTCCAGCAGTACCTGGATTTTTACGGGCTCAGCACGAAGTGGCACGAAGTTGTTGCGATTTTCATTCAGAGAAAATTTTCTTAAATTATTTGGTAAAACTTAACCCAATAAAAAATAAGTGGAAATAGTTGTTTTTATTTTTATTTGACTCGTCCTAAAACAGATAACTTTATTTTGAAATATAAATGTAATAATATGTAAGCATTTAAAATTGTTTTAAATCAATCGTTTGACTAAAATATTTCAGTCTAAAAGAAATCTAGAATTTCCATTCCATTCATTATATTCTCATATTAAAAAAAAATTCTCATAATAAAAAATTATAATGTTTCATAATTTAGCCCAATGTTTAATAATTAGGCATTTATCCTTAATTTATTACTGGTTATTTGCATGCTGTGCAACCAATTTTTTATATACAAAGGACATGTGGGCTTCTTCTGCGATCCAGGTAATCCTTTCAAAAGAACGTCAATCGTCGGTCCTCCTTCTTTCCCAATTGCATATTGACGTGACACTAGCAGCGAGCGCACTTTGTTGTCACTGAGCGTCACCACTTCGTGTTCCAAAAATAGCGATCGATCATCCCAATACACCAACTGCAAATAAAATAAAGGTCATACTCAGAAAAGATGTACATTTGTTATCTTTTCTTGTCCCGCGAACTCATACTTTAATAAATATCTAATTTTATAAATATGATAAAAAACAATTCCCCTTGTTGTTATATTACTCTATTAATGTGAAGAATTTTTTGGTATTTCAACTTTAATTTTTAGTAAAGGAATACATTTTTGAGATCATTCTTTTTGTAAAAATGCTAACGAACATTTTGTTAGCGTCCTAGTGACCATTTTACTTTTCAGAGTCAAGTTGTTACGAATATGCTTTATTATATTAAGCTTACATATTCTATTAAGCTTTATTTAACATGGCCATAGCCATGTCAAAGAATATATTCACTACGCGAAAAGAAACGACACTTAAGCATGTGTGCACGTAAAATCGCTTGCGGCTATATGTGGGTGTCTAGATGTGTGCGGGGGCCTTGAGAAGCGCGCGAGGCGTGGAACGGGCAGTCGCCGACTGCCCTGGCCGAGGGCTAGTTGTAATACCGATATTTATCAGTATTAGTTAATATCACTTGACGAATATATTATATTCGTCAAGTGATATTATAATATTTCTATTAATATATGAATATTACTGATATCTTAATGTACATATTACTATTCTGTTCATGTAGGTATTAAGTTTATGTTACCAAGTAACGTTATTAGTTTTTATAGCCGGTTTATATGCTTTGATAAATATTAATGTTGTTATTAAATAAATGATATTATAGTATATGTATAAGTATTACTGAAAGTGATTTTAAGTGATAAAAATTAAAATAAATTCCACTGCACAAAACAAGGGCCCTTGTTTTGTTAGTTTAATTTTTAATAATGTTTTATGATACCTAAAAATATGTGAACTCATTTTAATGAAAGTCGATATGATCTTAACAAGAATTATAAGGAAATACCATGACAATAAAACTAATAAATCGCCAATAATTTTATTATATTACATTAACTGAAATATACACTATTAAAAATACCACTAGAGAGTCGAGAAATTTTAGATATCTATAAAGAGTTTTTGTATTTGTTCATTGTTGTATTTATGGATTATTTCATTAGAAATAAAAATGACTTATCTCCTCAACACATAGGGAACAATTTGTTGGCCGCCATGTCCCAGGAAACCTGCATACCTTTGGATTTTATAAAAAATATACATGCTACGAATTTTTGCAATTGTTAGAAATAATAATAAAAATTAAAAAATTAATCGAAAAATTCAAAAATATATAAGAGTAAATTATTTTTAAAGAATAGTAGGTAATACTGATTATTGTGTACTGAAATACTAAGTGTTGGTTAATTATTTAAGATTACCATTAACTGTCGTGCATATTTGGTTTTGTCGGAAGTTTTAATGTTCCTCATTTAATAAAAGTTGATTTCAAATTGAACGTATCTTTCACTACCCAAATACATAAGTTTACATAATATATAACATATACCTTCTATGTATCTTCTTTGGTATAAGTCTATAATATTCCATTTCGGTTCGATATCAACCCTAGCGTTACACGCTCCGACTCAAGGTCACCGGCGCTTAAGCTCTCACGTACAGGGAGTGTCACCGCTGTGGCCATGTTAAATAAAGCTTAATAAGCTTTATTTAACATGGCTATGGCCATATTACTCTTGCTGAATCAAGCAATCAAACTCGACCTAATTCATTCGTAAGTCATTTAAAAATAATTTATTTTAATTAAATTATCTAATGTCCCAAAATTATAACGTTGCGTTACTCAGGTTTCGTAACGTGTACTAAAATTAAGAACGCATTTGTTTAAAATAGTAGAAATATGTTTTTCTATTCCATCAACACTAGTAACTACGTCAAAATTTTTGCCGCCGCGGCCATTGTGTTTTAGTCGCAACCGAGGACTCAATTTGTTATCACGTGAATATTCACTAAAACTATCTCAGGGTGATAAACAGCTATTATTTTGGAAAGTTTATTATAATTTTTGTTTACTAATTAAATCCTTTTATTATTTTTTGTAATATCATAACGAATACACTCGGTGTTCGTTTGTGCAACACTTGGTTTACGTAAAAATAGTTTTGGAGGTTCCAATTTCTCAGATTTTATTCTCAATTTCGTTATATTGCGTAACGTTACGAAACTGAGAAATTGTTAAGCTTAGTTCACAAAAACAATTAAGTATGTAATTACTTACTACTACTTAAATAACGTTTAATATGTCGTTATACCTTTAAAAGAGCAATTATGTATATATATATATATATATATATATATATATATATATATATATATATATATATATATATATATATATATATATATATACAATAATTGCTCGTTTATAATATATATATCGGAATCTCGGAAACGGTTCCAACGATTTTCATAAAATTTTGTGTGCAGGGAGTTTCGGGGGTAATAAATCGATCTAGCTAGGATTTATTTTTAGAAAATGTCTTTTTGTCCGTGTTTTTAGGCAATGAAAAACTGCTACAATATCGTTAGAATAAGAGGGTAAATTTTGACAGTTTATTAATGATTACAAATAGCTTAATTGCTATATTGGGCAGTCACAAAATCGTAATACCATGGTTCGAGCCCAGACCGACTGACTGACTTTTTTTTCAAGTTCCTTTCTTTTTTTAGAAAATCTATTTTTTCGAGTCCTTTTAAAAACACGAGTATTTTTTAAAAACACGAAAATTTAAATTAAACTAATTGCACTCATGATTTTTTATTCAAATAACCAGTTCAGTTTTTTCTATTATGTCGCTAAGATCAAAAAATATTATTCGTATTTCATCAGTATGTGATTTGTATCCAAATATAATTTCCAAAACACACGAATTAAAAAAAACCGAGCGAAAAATACCGAGCAAAGCTCGGTCAACCGGGTACTGTCGTTATAATACGTCGTTGTGGTGCTTACTCTTTTCTAGTAGTTCGTTGTTTTATTTGCAGTAAAGAATAAAAAACTTTTTTCTTTACTGCAAATAAAACAACGAAGTCAATAAAATTAATTTAATTAATAAATAAGTAAAACTAGTCTAATTTGTATTTATTTCAACAAGAGTTGTATTTTTCAAAAAAAGGAAAGAAGAAGAAAGAAGATTATGATAGAAAAATTAAAGGAAGAAAGAAGATTATGATAGAAAAAAAAGTGTTGAAATGGAGCTAAAAAGAACATCTAATATTCAGGATATTCAGAAACAAGAATTGACGTCTGACAGATATAAAAAAGTAACAAGAGAAAAGGAGAATAAATCACCAAAGATAGGTAAAAAGAGTACTTTTGATTGCGAATCTTCTGACACTGATGAAGAAGTCGTTTATGCTGAAAGTGACAATAGTCCCTATATTAATGAAGAAAGTAACTATCTATCATCAGACATTACAACAAAACCCAAAAATAAATATGGATATTGCATCCAGACAATCAACGATACTTTAATTTTGCTTCACCAGGAGTCTCGTCAGTGCATAAGATTGATCCTACCCATAAAGTAAAGTAAAAGTAAAGTTACAGCCTATATACGTCCCGTTGCTGGGCACAGGCCTCCCTTCACTTCTGAGAGGGTTTAGGGCAATGAAGCGTCTGCCGCACTGCCCCAATGCGTGTTGGCGAACTTCACATGTCTTCGAAATAAGTTTTTCCTACCCATGATAATATATATTTATTTAAAAATAATAATCATAATGCGAGTGACAATAACTCAAATTTTGTTATCTTTTAATAAATTATTAGACTTCATTTTAATCTCGTAAACATTCCTCTGACATCACGTTTTTTTATACCGAGGTATTACTGTGTGAAAAAATTTATATATGTTAACATTCCATTTATTCCTAGTTTTATATCTAATTCACCGATGTAAATTTTTTAGAAAATTATAATCTTGGTTGATCTAAATATTATTTCAATTAATACAAATAGGTTGGAGGATAAGTCGCTCGCGTCCGTAGGCTATGACCACCTATTCCTAGGCCCACCCTACACGTGTCCCCCAGGTGGTGCTAAATGAGCGACAAGCCGATACCACAGACTCGGCTCCACGCCGTGGTAGCGGCGTAAAACATACTACCTAATATTTTCGCACCATGAGGAACTATATAAAAGAAATGGCCCCGAGTTCCTGGCGCCCCTTTAATGGGGCAGGGGTGCGAAGAATCTTCGGGAGGAAAACCGGCGACGTGGTTCGCCACCCATCACGTTCTGTCTCCCGGAGAGGCGAAAACTGGATTGCAGAGGCCCGTCTGGCTACGTTGAATGTATGTGGGGTAATGAATGATAAAATGGATGAAGTATGCGATATGATGTATGATAGAGGAATAGATGTGTTATGTGTAAATGAGACGAAACGGAAGGGAAAGGATGTCACTACACATGGCATATATACCGCGTACTGGTCTGGTGTAGACGAGACCGAGCGGGCATGCCAGGGAGTCGGTATCATCCTTTCAGAAAGAATGGGCCAATGTGTGAAAGAGTATGAATGTGTAAGCCCAAGACCGCTATGGATACGAATGAAAGTGGGCTTAAAGAAGTTGTTTGTGTTAGGGGTCTACGCCCCAGACATGTCTAAGCCCACTTATATCCGAGAGCAGTTTTGGGAAATGGTAAGGATGGTGTTAATGAAGTGTAAGGGAAATGGAAATATTATTATGCTAGGAGATTTTAATGGAAGGGTTGGGGTGAGGAGGCTTGGTTATGAAAGGATATTGGGAACGTTTGGTGATGAAAGTATAAATGAGAATGGTGAAAGTCTCCTCACCGTATGTATGGAAAAGAATTTTTTTGTAACGAACACTTGCTTTGGCCACAAGACGATTCACATGTATACTTGGGAAGGAGGTGACGATAGAAGCATGATAGATTTCATAAATGTGGATGAAAGATTGAGGGGCGCAGTGGTAGATACAAGGGTTTACCGGGGTTCTAACGTAGGAACGGATCATTATTTGGTTTTATGCCGAATTAATGGTCTATTCAGGCGTTGGCGCCATTGATCATCTGTGTCTACCACTGCGTTACAGCGTATTAGAACAGAAAGGTTACAAGATGAAGGTGAGAAAAACAAGTTCAAATGTAGACTGAAAGAAAATATAAGTGGTTTGGATGAATTATGTATGAAGGAGTTAGACTTGGAGAATGTATGGCAAAATGTAAAGAAAGGTTTAGTGGATGCAGCTACCGAAGTATATGGTGTTAGTAAGAGGTAGAATGAAAGGAAAAATAATACGTTATGGTGGGATGATGAGATACGTATGGAAGTTGAAGCAAAGAAGAGAGCACGGCTAGATTTACTAGCAACAAAGACTGGTAATTCTAGCGGTACGAATATGATATTGAAAGAAAAAAGGCAGTCTTTAAACATCTTAATAAGAGAGTAAAAGAAGTAGTTGAAAGAAAAAAGCAAGAAAGAACGGATAAGAATGATAAAAGAATATCGGATAACTTCCAGGCAAATATTAAAATGTTCTGGAAACTTGTAAGAACTGCCAGGGGACATTCAAAACAGCCTATGATGAATGTTATAAGAGACGAGAATGGCTATATTCTGAAAGATGAAGTTTTGAGTTTAAAGAGATGGAAGGAATATTTTGAAAGCGTGTTTATGAGTGAGGAGACAAAGTGTGTACTAAGTGAAGTAGAAACTCCGAAAGAAGAGGAAAGAGGTAGCAAGATAAGTATAGATGAAATAATGAAAGCAATGAAAAGCATAAAAGCAGGTAAGGCTGCTGGACATGATAGAATTTCACTCGAAATGCTAAGGGCTGGAGAGGAAGTCGTGGCAGGCCTGCTGCACACCTTGTTTAATTTATGTTGGGAACTGAAGCGGGTACCGGTAGACTGGTGCAAAGCCATGATAGTCCCAGTATATAAAGGAAAAGGGTCGCAACAGGACTGTAAAAACTACCATGGCATCAGCCCTCTTAGCATTGTGGGAAAAATGTATGCTAAGGTACTGATTGAAAGGGTCATGGAAGAAACCGATGGAAAAATTTGGGATGTGCAAGCGGGATTCAGAAAGGGAATGGGATATACAGATCAAGTCTTTTCCATGCGCATGATCGCAGAGAAGTTTTTGGCCAAAAACCAAAAGGTTTTTTGTGCGTTCATGGACTTGGAAAAGGCCTATGACAGAGTGGATAGCAAGCATGTGCTATGGCAAACACTGAACTCATTTGGGTTGAGCGCTGGCTTGATACAGGCATTGGAGTCTCTTTATAGGGACTCTAGTGCTTGTGTTAGGATCAACGGGGTCTACTCGGACTGGTTTGACATCCATAAAGGTGTCAGACAGGGCTGTGTGGCTTCCCCGTGGCTGTTCAACCTATTTATGGACAGTTGTTTGCTAAATTTGAAAGTTGAAGAATGCGGATTAAGAATGGGTGAGTTAACCGTCAAATGCCTTTTGTACGCCGGTGATCAAGTTATCTTTGCTTCGTCGGCGGCCGAGTTGCAAATGATGGTTACATTAATGAACAGATCATTAAAAGAAAGGGGTATGAAAGTGAACGCAAGTAAGACGAAGGTTATGGTTTTTGAAAGAGTAGAAAGTAAAACGATTTGTGAAATAAGAATAGAAGGGGAGTTGATCGAGCAAGTAGATGAGTTTGTATATTTGGGCTGCGTATTTAGCAGGGATGGGAGATATAATAAGGATATAGAACGACGAGTGAATGCGGGAAATAGAGTAAATGGGGCCCTGCACTCTATTGTGAAGAGTCAAAATGTGTCAAAAAAGGCACGTATGGCAATTCACAATGCTGTGTTGGTCCCTACTTTAACGTATGGTAGTGAAAGTTGGGTGTAGCAGAAGCACGAGAGTAGAATCAACGCAGTAGAAATGCGGTCCTTAAGGAGTATGTTAGGGCTGAATCTGAACGACAGGCTAAGAAATTGTGTAATAAGAGAAGAGTGTGGTTTGCAAGATGATGTTGTGACCAGGATTAAGAAAGGAATGCTTCGGTGGTTTGGTCATGTGGAAAGAATGAACGAGGAAAGAGTGACAAAGAAAATTTATGTTGCAGAAGTGAATGGCAGAGTCGGAAAGGGACGTCCTAGGCGAAAATTTATCGACCAAATTGGCGATTTATTGAAAACGGGCCAAATTAGGAGTACCCTTAACCGACGAGCATGTGTATGGATGTGAAGGAGGCGAGAGAGGTTGTCAGGATCGTGCCAAATGGAAGTCTGTAGTCTCTGCCCACCCCTCTGGGTGACAGGCGTGAGTGTTTATGTATTTATGTATGTACAAATAGGTTATAGGACCAATTAAACCAAAGAAGTATTTTATTAGCTCAATCTCTCAAAAATAATTTATACTTAGTTCAATGTGTACTATACCTTATGAGATTACCTTATGAGATTGACCTTATGAGATTAGTTTCGTTACGAATATTCTCAGTATCGTTACATATCAGTTTAGTTACAAAATTTGAAATGTACACTTTTTTTGAGTATGACCCTACTATGACTTTATCGGAAAATATAATATTTCAGGTTTAATCCTATCCAATACCACAATAGGGCGAAAGGTTTTATGTGTTATATATATGTTTATGTGTAAAAGGATTATGTGTGAATTGAAAACGAACTAAAAGCCATATTAGGGTTACAGAGACTTAATTGACCTTTCTGTACATAATTATAGTTCGAATGCTACCAGCTCCAATGAAATGCAATTTCAAGTGCCGATTGGTTTACTATTGTAACGCGCCATAATTAATGTTTGGTACATGGCGAGTTATTATTAGCGCCATCTAGTATCAAGTAGTAGAAATAGGAGCGTCAAGATATTTCTTGAAAATTCACTAGCGCCATCTAGTATCGAGTTGCAGAACTAGGAGAGCTTTCTAGAAAATTCCTTGCTAGAACTTTCGCCATTCTACTCGAACATTCTAGATGTTTTCAGTACAAAAGGCTCCTATATAAGACTGTTATTGACCGCGACCGACAATTCAAGCGAAGATTTCGGAGCAAAATAAAGTGAACCAAAGTGTTAAGTGTAATTAATTATTAGTGGGTTTTAAGTTTTAATTGGTGTTCGGTAATTAAAGTGTCAATTTTGGTAATTCAATCGGCAGTTTTTATTGTCACGAACCCTAAGCTCGTAACACTATATTTAATTTTTTTTTTTTAAAAAGTTTTGCGTGCTCAGTAGAGCGGGACAGTATTTCATCCCGGCACACCGTTTCCAACTTTACAAAGCGCAGGTTCGGACCCACATGGGATAATGTTCTCATCTCTGGGCCGGGGCTCCTCAATGCCAGATCCTTACACTTGATCGCATTCAGCGCAGAGTAGCTCGAATCGTTGACGACCGAGTTCTTTCCGATCGACTCGACTCACTGGCACTGCGAAAAGATGTTGCATCCCTTTGCATTTTCTATCGTATTTTCCACGAGGAGTGCTCTGATAAATTGTTTGGATTAATTCTAGCCGCCAAATTTCATTAACGCACATCGCGAAATAACTTACGTTACTAACCACATCATTTGGATGCTTGGCGGTTCACTATTTAGCGATTTACTGGGAGTTTTCTTCCTCGCACGACTACTTTGTGGTATCGTTTACCACTGGCGATTTTTCCGAACCGATACGACTTACGGACCTTCAAGAAACGAGCTCACTCCTTTTTAATAGACCGGCAACGCTTTTGCAATTCCACCGGTGTTGCAGTTGTTCATGGGCGGCGGTCGACATTTTCCATTAGGTGAGCCGCATGCTTGTTTGCCCCCTCTGCTATAAAAGGAGAAGGCCAATGTCCAACAGCAGACTGTAATATAACAACAAGAGAATTTAGGTAACTTGTTTATGATATGATTTTAGTGTCTTATGGTTAAAGTTATTTATGTTCAAATGATATATACATTTCACTTAATGTGTACTTACAATATTCAAGTTAATAATAAGTTATAAGCCTAGAGAATGAAAAAATACATTACAAAATTGTCAGTCTTTAGAATTAGTACCTATTTTAGAGTTCGTTGTTTAGAACATACATAGTTCAGTAAGGTGGGTAGTAAACGAAATACTTCTTATCTTTACCGATTATCGCTGATCGTCATATAGGTAGGATCGGATTTAGAAGTTATTTATGTTATATATTATAGTTTATTATTATATTATAGTTTATTATTATGTGTTGTTTTAGCTTACTTTTAAAGATGTTAAAACTTTTTAATATTTTAATTTCTTGGAGTAGTCATTACATATTTTAACTTCAAAAAAATCGTTTTAGTGTCTTAGCTAAAAACAACAACTGTAATTAGTGAAAACATACCTTAGTATTAATTTTGTACAATGCAAACAATGGAATTGGCGCTGATGTAATTGTAAGAGTAGAACCTTGAAGTGAATCGAAGTTTAGCAGTTGACTACGTAGGTATACGCCAGTCTGGTCATAGAAATGGTAACGTGCAAAATCCAGTTCGCGAAGCAGTCTCGCTAAACGTAAACTTTTAAAGAAAATGTCACAATCCTGTAATGTACAAAGACCTATAACAATAGAAAGCATAGTTGTAGTTGGTACTCAGCGTTAACATACCCGTAATCTATTTATGAACGTTTTAAAAAGAAATTATTATGGGAGAAACGTTTAACTTTGCTATGTTTACAGAATAGCTGCAATCGCTTACCCCGTTACTCAGTGCAAATGAGTTTAATATCATCTTATCTATGTTAATTACTAAAAGAAAGTTAAGTTTAGTACGAAGGGAAGGAAGTTAAGTTTAGTAAGAAGGTTAAGTTTAGTATGAAGTTTATTACGTGGTAGAGCCATGCTGCAGTTATATTAGTAGTATAGTTGTAGCACGAATGGGTCGGCTCGACCGGAGAAGAACCACGCTCTCACAGAATACCAGCGTTAAATAGTAGCTTAATGCTGCTGGGTTTCATATGGTGAGTGTAGAGAACCGGAGACCCTTTTTACTGGAAACGAGGCATTCCTCCTAAGTCCTCACGGATGACAACGCATCTGCATTTTGATTTGTAATCGAGGATAGATGTAGATGTCTATGGGCCACAGCAACCACTTACCATCAGGTGGACTGTGTGCTCGTTTGTCATCCTATCCTATAAAAAAAAGTTACAGTCTATATATGTCCTCGTTTTACCGTCCCATCAGATTATGAGAGTGAGAGAATAGAGAGTGCACCTGTGCTTGCGCATACACTTGGGCACTATAATCCTGTCCTGCGCCGATGGCTAGTCTCCGTTAAGGCAGGCCGCCGTGACCGAAATTCGGTCGGGAGGACATTATATATGTCCTACTACCGGGCATAGCCGTCGTAACATTTCTGAAATGGTTTTGGATCAACAATTAGTCCACTGTGCTTTTCAGTGAGTGATGGTGGTACTTCACGTGTCATCAAAATATTTTATTCTTCGGACATTCCTTACGATGTTTCCTTCACCACCAAGCATGTGATAAAATTGCAATCAGCAATTTCATTGGTTCTCATTCTTCCCCTACAAGATACTACATCAATGTGATAAGATTAAAAAGAAGAAGATAAAAAAAACATCTGAAGCAATTGCAAAGAGCAATAGCATTATAGCATATTTAGGCTAAATTTTTCAGTCAAGATTTTGACCAATGTACAGAGTCATATTTTAAATTATAGATTTTCTATCCTCTTTATTTGTCCTATATCAGAATATTATTTAATGACTGACATAAAACTCTTGACAAAAACATTTATTATGTTCATAAGTTGACGCTTACCCTTCATATCAAAATTACAGAACCGAAGCTTTCAAACACAGATCGTTCAAATCTATAACGCACGAGTTGTCAATTTTTCTTCAACAGTTTTAGGTTTTTTCTTTATCGAAGTTAGGATGGCAAACGTGCAAAATGCCACATAATGCGGCATGCCAACTCAATGCAACTTTATTTTTGTAGAAGATGGGGCAAACGTGCATGTGGCTTATCTGATGGTAAGTGATGGCCATGCCTACAAACATCAGCAATATAAAAATTGCAAGTACGTTGTTGGCCTTTAGGAAAGGAGTAAACTCTTTATTTAAAGGTCTCAAAGTCGTATCCAGTCCGGAAAAAAAACGCTATGATAGCATAGTCAACATAGTAGTCGTACGTGAGAGAAAACATCGTACGGTGGTGGACTGCATTTTCGGGCAAACTGCGTTTAGAAATTAATCCCTCCAATTGCTCGGAGCACTCTAGTCCAGTCAAATTAGACATGCAAGATTACAAACTCGCATACAATTGAAAATTGGTACAAACGTTCGGAACACTATTATGGTCGCCCATGGTCGCCACACACGGTCAGTTCATCTGATCAATCTATCTGATCAATTCAAACTAAAACTTGATATTTTTTTAAATATCGGATTTTCGATATATCGATATTTATTTCGAATTTATCAATATTGGAGTTTTATATATAAGTTTCTTTATTGATATATCGAAAATCCGATATTTTAAAAAACATCAACAGCTTTAGTTTGAACTGATCTGACTTAACCACATGTGTGGCGTTCATTATAAATTAAATGTAAGAAGTCCCCATCGATACCACCCTTGCAAAAAAATTATTCAAAGTCAAATTTCGCAAAAATGGGTGCATTTTTATGTGATTGTATGCGATTTTTTGTAACCTTACTACTATTTTATGCTCCGATTTAACCGCACTACGTGGTAACAATATGTTAAGATGCTCTATTGGTAGCAAAGTGACAAGATTGTTGCTTTACGCTCTGAAAATAATTATACTAGGTACGTCAAAATTCTATAATATCCGAAATATCGTACGGTGTATCATACCAACAGATTTGTATACGTAGGGACACATCAATGTTAATGGCATTATTGAGCGTTCATATGTGTTCTGTATTCTCACTGTTAGACATTTAAAGAATATTTTTAATATGAATACTACATTACTAATATACATACAACATTTTTAATATAGCTACTATACTATAGATGCTATTGTATTCAATATGATAATTTGTGTCGAGGTTAAGATCAAAATCAAGGTCAGTGTTTAACTAACTATAAGAAACTTACCATATATAGTCGTAACGTCACTAAGGCTACAATTTACCTGTCGCCATATTCTACTACTCCAAACAGTAAACAATGTTCGCAAGACGTAATTAATATCACATATGACGTATAAAGATATTAAAAAAGCTAAAAGGTATAGACAAATCATTTTAAAATAAAGCACATGAACGAACTAGAACCGCAATCAAATAATAAAGTAACACTGTAACAGAACCCAATCGAATCGCGGACGAATTTTAATTTATGTTAATATGAATAAAACACAATGACGAATCAAAGACCATTGTATTATAATAACTTTAAAGTTATAGCTGTAATTGATAATACAAAAAATCTTTAGGTACAAGAATATAAAAAGAGAATCATCTGCAATAGTTCAAAGAAAATGTGGTGGAAAGTTAATTAAGATGTACTCTATTCTTCACATGCACGAATAACCATAAAAATTGTTTTAACAAGTGTTTGAGGGCAATATGGTAACCCGGTTAATATGGTCACTTTCTTTATAATATAGTCACTTTCTCGGCTTTGTGATACGATAGCTCTTCATCAGTCAATCAAACAATAAAGGGTCAAAAGAGCGCTGCTTTATATTATACTAAATTTTGACAGTTGATATTATATTAAATATTGTCGATTTTAGTATTGTGTAGTGTAGTAAATATTTTTTTATTTGATTTTTCAAAGTGTTCCTAATTATTGCCAAAGCTTGTGTTCTGTTTTTTTAAATATATATATATTAGTTGAAGTATACGACTTTGTATTTTTATCACTGGCTTCCTCCTACTTTTGGTTTTACAGGGTGGCAAAGCTTAAGGTGACTATTACCCTCACTTACCTTAGTTATGTATTATATATTTAACATAGGTTTTTAACGTTAGTGTAAAATGATCCTTACAGGTAGAGATGGAGTAGGAATAATTGCCGAGTTAAAGGCATTGCAAATATAAAGACCGGCCATTTTTTTTATTCACATGGCTTACTAACAGTCAACTTACACTATAACAATCTTAAATAACAGAAAATTTTCTTAGGCTAAGTGTAGTGACTACTTACTATTTTTTTACTGATTAGCTTTTTTTATCTGCACCCCCCGACGGCTATTAAAACCCAAGACCCTATTGTTTGTTGGTAATAAACCGTAGGGGGGGGTTTTATAGACAGGTGGGGACCCCCCTCCCTTTTTTATTATAAGATTTTTTTTTATTATACCCTCACCCCTTTTGGGGGGGGGGGTGCTTTGGAAACTTACTAGTTATACTAGTAAACACAGCATGGACTTTACTACCTGGAAGTTTATTCGAATCCTGTAATAGTAGGTAGTAACAAAAAAGAACACGGACTCTCCTCCTCCTTGTGTCTATTCTATCTCCTCGTCTACACAGCAAACGAACTTGACGTTTCAACAAAGTGAGCCTCGATAATACGCACGAAGTGGCAGAACTTCAAAATGTATAAATGTTGTCTTTTTTCTCAATCTTTTTTCTCACATGTCTACATTTTCCGGTTTGGTAGAGATCGCTTCTAAGCGATAAAACCGCCGATTGTAGCTTTAAATAATTTGTTGTTTTTTGCTTTTATTTTTTTATGGTGTACAATAAAGTATATTTCAATAATTCGTTAATTCAATGTTTTTGATTACGTTTTTGTAATTACATATGATACAACTGGAAGGTATACTTCTCTTTACCAAGCTCTTTACCCATTTTATACGCTTTGAGTTTAACCTGTCACAGATATTACTAACACTATACCTAAAATTGGAAGAAATGTGAATTGTGCACCTAATAGTAAATTCGTCAAATAAATTTAAAGAAAAACAACTATATATTATCTATATAAAATCTTTTTAAGATTTCACTTCATTAATGTTCAGTATATATTCCACATGAAGCTAGATATGGGGGACAATGTTTATATATGATATTAGAGTTGAGGCTGTCGTCTCCATCTTAGTTTAAGAGGATTGTCTCTAATTTGTTACTGTCTGTGATAATAGCTCCTGGCTGCTGGGGTCGTCCGCATTATTTTGTTAACCAATTTTCTCTTTCATTTGTCTATTTTGTGTCAACTAAGATTCATTGATCTATTTCCATCTAAATAATTCAAATATTATGTCAATAATACAAAGTTTCACTATCAATGTATTACCTTATAAAACTGTTAGCTGTAACGACTCTAACAGGAATTGAAACATTTTGCAATTTTAAAGTAGGTATTCACTTTTGAAGATTATTATTAAATTCAATATTTGCGTTAAGAAGCGCAACTTAAATTCCATTATAAAAGATACCTACATATAATCGCTCTAGAGTAGAACCACCGTGGTCAAAGTTACCACTTTAGCAATTATGTAACCGTTCAATCTCTTATAAGGAGTCTAACAAATCCTGCTAAAAACTATTATTATTGCCCTGGAATAATGTTTCAAAACGCTCTCAGAAATGAGTCTTTGAAAAAAATGTCTTTGCCCAGGAGTGGAACGTCTATAGGCTGTTACTTTACTTGGATATTTTTTATAGGATGAGGGTAACAAACGAGCACACAGTCCACCTGATGGTAAGTAGATGCTGTGACAAATCGACATCTACATCTAGCCTCAATTACGAATAAAAATGCAGATGCGTTATCACTCGTGAGGAGCAAGATGGAATGCCTCGTTTCCAGTAAAAATTTGTTTAGTAAATCAGTAGGAATTCGTAAATACTTGACGAGATGTGACGTATAAGTTTTGTAGGATAAATAAAAACATTGAACTTTGTTTTACAAAATTTATTTTAATGTGAATAGGTAATTTCGATTTATAAGCACAGTTCACTCACATAAAACAATTCGGCATCACATATTATCATTCAACACAAATCAAATTGTTACATACCTGGCAATTTTTTCATTGTATATAACCGTGAATAAATAATTTAGTACCATAATTTAAAAATAAGACTTAATTACAGTGTCATTATACATAAATATAATAAATAAATATATAAAATTAAGTACTTATACTTAATTTTATTAAATCTATAGGTATATGAAATTATTGGAACAAAATCAATTGAAAATATCTTTAAAAAAATATTACAATTGTATAACACAAACTTTTACTCCAACAGAAAATTTTATTTGCCAAATCGGCTTACTATAACTGATTGATCTATATCCTTTTCTAAATAAGTTATGTGCAAACTAACCTAATGATGGTAAGAGAAAATAATGTCCTCCTGGCCATGGCGACAACTTACGAATTTTACCGGAAGCTATCAACTGGTAAATCGTAGTTTGCAGACCATCCGAGCAGAGACCGAGCATCTCAGGTGTATTCCTCGCCGACACCAATGAAATTGTTAACTACATTTTTAAGCGCTGATTTACTACGTGCTCGGCGGTGAAGGAAAAAATCGTGACAAAAGGTGCTTTCCTGAAGAATATAAATATTTAAAAGACATGTGAAAGTCGCCAATGTGTACTAAAGCAGCGCGATGAAAATTAAAAATAAATGAAGGCTATAACTTTATGTCTTAACTCTAAACCCCTAAATCCTATTTAACATATAGGAGGATTAGGGTTGAGACATCAATGGGAGTATGTGGTAAGATAACACTTATGGCATGTTTCTAAGCCAGCCGGAAAATGACCAAAGACACATCGTATTCTGTTTGCGTCGATAAAAACTCCCTTACATTTCTTCATCTCTAATCATCTCCCTTATCAACACGTTTACGACGAGGTCTCTCAGGGCCAACAAACATTGTAAGGCATTGCTTTTGAAAGTGGGGATGTCAACGCGGTTACGCGGTATGTTACCGATAAAATGGCTAAACAGGCTGTTATTAAAATCCTACCATTGCCACCCTACCACTGCAAGCTCAACCCTATTTTGTTATTGTATGGGCAGATATAAAATAAATAACACGTAAGCTATGACAGTTAAATGAAGTCACACTCAAACCCAGAAACCAACATATATAATAGATATACCTGTCCAGCTCCTTTCAATATATCTTCCCATATATAGGGTATATGTATCTATACATCTTCAATATATCGCTAATTTTGTCGATAAGTTTCCGTCCAGGGCGTCTCCTGCCAACTGACTTCTGCAGCATAAAATTGCTTTGTCACTCATTCTTTCTACGTGTCCAAGCCACAAAGCATTTCTTTCATAATTCTGGTCACAACATGGTCTTGCAAATTCTACTTGCAATTGTACATACTGCTCTCTTATCACACAAGTTTTAACCTATCTATAGGGTTGTTTTGAAATAACCGACATTTTTAATTTGTAGTCGGTCCATTCTCCAAACAAAAATAAATTGTCTCCTTTACAGATGAGGTTCAGAATAAGTAATATAGGCAAATGGTGAAGAAAAATTAATTTAAAAAAAATCTCAAACATTCTATCCTTTATATCTTTTAAATTCAAAATGTGTGGTAATGCATTATTTTAATTGATGTTTCTGCACACGCACACAATCGTAGGGATCGTTCGGTAGGCAAAACGTTGTTGCCCAAAAATCACATCCAATTTGGGATAATTTTCAATAAATTGAGAAGCCTTATTTACTCGTATTTCCAGAAATTGCAATAACGGTATATCACTATTTATATATTTGAACTTAGGTTTAAAATTTGGCTACTCTTTGAAAAATTCTGTATATTAGAACCACACTCAACATACTCCTTAGTGACCACATTTTTTACTCGCATGCTCTTCTGCCATATTTAACAATTACTATTAATTAGAGCAAGAACCAACACGGCATTGTAGATGGTCATACGTGTCTATTCTGGCTTCCCACGATAGAGTAAACCAACAATTTATGGTTATACATAAATATTCAGTCCAGGTTGGATTCGAACCCAAAACATCACAGACCTAGTAGAGTACAGATGTATAAATAAAAATATTTTAGCAGAGTAACATAAATAAATTGCTGCTGACGAAAAGTTTTAATTAAAAGTAAAATCAGACTTCAAAGAACTAAAAAGAATGAAATAATTTCCACATAATAGTTTCAAAAAAGTTCTGAGGTAACACATATTTAAAAAAACATACAGTCGAATTGAGCACCTTCTCCTTTTAAAGTTGGTTAAAAAATTAAGTATTTTAAAAATAGTAATAAAACGCTAGTATTTGAGAACTTCTTCCTTCAAAAATCTTTAATAGCATAAGCGGTTTGAACAACAACTAATTATAGAGAAATAATATTACTAATCAAAATATAGTATAATATTTTAGGAATATAACAAATCCGCAAATCTGCAAACAAGTTGCGTGGATCATCTAATTTCGATAAGCAAAATTCAAACGATATTTCAAAATAAGAGGGATTGTTACCCAACAGTTTATATTTCAGTATTTTTGTTCATTCAATTAAACACGTGTACTTAACTACAACTTCACATTCAAAAAGCATAATCACAGCATTCCTAAAAAACACTTATCTTAATGGCGGTTATTACATTGTCGGCAATCTGGAGAGCATGGATTACAAGGAACTGGCGGACCGTGTGGATGCTGAAACGGCAGTAGTAATGGTGTGGACAAAGCCGGTAACGCGGGAAGCGGCACCAGCCATTCGGAACCACAGACTCGTCCCATGACGAGTGCTGGTAAGAGCGGCGCTCTTGGGCCCACTGGTCTAAATGCTGACCATCTTGATTCTATTTCTTCCGTGCTCGATACTGAGGCTTCGAAACTTGCACTAGAAGAACCTCCACTTGACAAAGTCCTTTCATGTTGTCCCTGCAAATAAATTGTTTACTGTAACCTTTGTGATAATTTTAAGGTTGTTGAAAATATACTCTGACACTGAACAAGTAAATTTTATTGTTAGTAATAAGAAAGTATATAAAAAAAATGCAAGGTTCAAAGGGAAATATATCAACGGAAACCCGAAATTCATTGGCTGGTGATGGGGATCAGTATTACCAGTGCTAGTGTATTAGCTTTTTGCTCATCATTTAAATATTTATTATTAAAAATAATTATATATTAAATAAGTATTTTACATTTTTAAAACAGAGTTAAAAGTAAAATTGTTTTCTTCTAGACCCATACACATTTAAATACCATATAAGACTATTTATTTCAAAAACGAGATATAGATAGACAAAAAAAGATTAAATATTACAGTGTCTTCCAGTTCCATATATAAAGATTTATTTCCTGAGCTCTAAATTTACCGACAACACAGATAGACTATAAAGCGAGTTAGTGTAAATGTGTTAAAAAAGCTGCTGTTAAGATGTAAAACATTATTTGTTTTTAAGAATTTGTTATATAGATTGGCAGTCCCGAATTTTCAATGTAAATGAAAAACCATAAAAGATTAAAGCTAGTAACCAGAAATATCCATCCTGAAGATGCGTTAGCGGGATTGCATTTTATGGAAAATTTGAAAAATATAAAACAATAAATAATGACGTTAACATTTTATTCAACATAACATAATTTCATTCACCCATTACAACCTATAAACGTCCACTGATGAACATATTACAATTACAAGATTACAATATTTATACGGTTTAAGACATTTATTTCTCAAAAGGAATACAATTCACTTATCATGAGAAATAACAAGTTAATAATTAGATACTAAATACATAAACTTATGAAGAACGGCAGTTATTTGCAAATGATCTGTTAAGTAGTGGATAGGCAAAATCTTGTTACTTGTTGTGGGTAATGAGAAAAGTACGTGTACAATTACATATCGTTATTGAAATAAAGTCTATAGCAATTACACATTGTTCATATTTGCAAGCAATTTAGATGGTATTTTTATAACATAACATAACATAACATAAACACTCACGCCTGTCACCCAGAGGGGTAGGCAGAGACTACAGACTTCCATTTGGCACGATCCTGCCACACCTCTCTCGCCTCCTTCACATCCATACACCTACGCATACATGCTCGTCGGTTAAGGGTACTCCTAATTTGGCCCGTTTTCAATAAATCGCCAATTTGGTCGATAAATTTTCGCCTAGGACGTCCCTTTCCGACTCTGCCATTCACTTCTGCAACATAAATTTTCTTTGTCACTCTTTCCTCATTCATTCTTTCCACATGACCAAACCACCGAAGCATTCCTTTCTTAATCCTGGTCACAACATCATCTTGCAAACCACACTCTTCTCTTATTACACAATTTCTTACCCTGTCGTTCAGATTCAGCCCCAACATACTCCTTAAGGACCGCATTTCTTTGGTATTTTTATGTTAATGGTTATATTTTAAATAATTGGTATAATCAAATTAATTAAAGAAATAACATTAGCTTTTTGAATAAGTTATTGGTATTTAAAATCGAGAAAAATATTTTAAGATGTGGTGCTTTAATATTTTTTTGTATAAAATAAAGGACTGGATCTCTTTTATGTTATTAGGCAATTTATTATATAACTCTGCTCCTTCGTATAATATATTTTTTCTTCCGTAGTTACTTCGAGGTTGTCTTAGGCAAATGTTATTTTGTCGTCTAGTAATACGTTTTTGTATTAGTTCCTTTCTTTGTAAACGTTATTTTAGAGTGTATATCTTTATTTAATAATTTATGTACTAATATGCATGTATTATATTTATAAATCTGTGATAGTGTCATTAATTGAGTTTCTTTGTAAATTTTTTCGGTGGGAGTTAGATAGTGATAATGGAATAATAGTTTGATTATTTTGTTTTGACATGTTTCAATTTTTTGATTATTTTGTTTTGACATGTTTCAATTTGCTTTAGATTTGTTTTAGCCGCAGTACCCCATACCTCTATTAGGTAGTCTAGATGAGGTTTTATCATGGAGTTGTATATAATATATCTCACTGATTTTGGCAGACAGCGAATATTACCTCGAAGCGCACCCATGATAGAAGATAGCTTAGATCTTAATTTATCTAGGTGCGGCTGCCACGTTAAGTGTTTATCTAGGTGGAGTCCAAGATACTTTTCTGTACTTACTTTGGTTAAAGGTTCATTATTTATGCGGAGAGTTAAGCGATTTTCGGTTTTTTTTTTGTTTTTAGCGCTGAAAATAATGTAACTAGTTTTACATGTGTTAACAGAAAGCAAATTTTCTTGGAACCATCTAGAGAGTGCATCCAAATCCTGCTGTGCTTGTTTAATGATCTGCTCGATGTCCTTAAAAATAAACATGTGTCGTCAGCATATAGTATTATATCACTTGACAGGTTAAGGTTATGCACATCGTTTACGTATATTATGAACAGCAAGGGACCGAGAATAGAGCCTTATGGTACGCCGCAGGCTAAAGATTCGTGATTACTTTCGATATCACCGATCCTAACAATTTGCTGTGTGTTAGAGAGATATGACCGAAACATGTCGTCCCTGATGCCAATATCATATAGTTTTCGGAGAAGCAGGCTAAGGCTAATTGTATAAATGACTTTTTCAGATCGATAAATATACCGAGTGCTGCGCGTTTTTCATCAATATTGTTTTTCAACTTTGTCACAAGGTCAATAGTTGCAGTTAGTGTATTAGATTTTGAGCGGAAACCACATTGATTATTTGATAAGAAGTTAATAGTTTTAAGATAATTATCTAAGCGTTTATATAATATTTTCTCGTAAATTTTAGAGATAATTGGGAGAACTGAGATAGGGCGATAATTGCCTGGGTCGGTCTTTTTTCCTGATTTAAAAATTGGTCTCACTTTTGCTACTTTAAGAGGATCGGGGACGAATTCGTTTTGTAAACAATGGTTGATATTCATTGTTAATTTGTGTAATATTAAATTTTTGAAGCATTTTATGGTTTTGCAACTAATTCCGTCTAAGCCCGTGCTAGTGTTTGGATTAAGTTTATCTATAATTTTACCTACTGCCTCTTTCGTAGTTGAAGTTAGATAGAGCAGTTCGTATATACTAGAATTAGCCGTTTGAGAGCTAGGCTGTGTAAGTGGTTTTTCCTTACGCATTTTAATTTTGTTTGCTAAAATACAAACTATAGTAGCAAAGAAAGTATTGAGATAATTACATATTTCTTTAACATCTGTAATTGGGCCCATTTGTATATCTAGTTTTGTAGGAGCAGAGCACGACTTTGTTTTGTTACCAGCTAAGTTACCGATCAACTTCCACATCTTTAAAGGTTTTCTTTCACAGTTTTGAAGGCTTTGTAATAGTAGTTATTTTTAGTACTCTGAATTTGCTCAGTCACGGTATTTCGTAGGGCAATAAAGTCTTTTCTTATTGATTCGTCGTTGGGATTTTTTTTGTAAATGGACCACAGCTGATTTCTTTTGGTTATCATTTTAATTATGTCTTTATTAATCCAGTCTGATTTAAATTCATTTTGAATTTTGAATTTCGGTATTCTATGTTTATTTACTGCTTCTTTTATTATATGTTCTAGGCTATTGTAGTCATTATCGGATATATTCATTATTGTACTTTCTACTTTAGAGTATATAGTTGTGTAATTTAAGGTATGATACTTTACTCTCTTTTTCGTTTTCGGTTTATAATCGCCAATTTCTAAATATATTTGCTTGTGGTCTGACATTGGCGATTCTACTATAGTCATATGGAATTTATGATTTTTCAAATTGGATGAGACTTGGTCAAGAATTGATTTTTTTGTTGGTGTATCACGGGTACTAAATTTTGCATCAATTTTGTTGAGGATTGTGTGTCCATTTTCTAACTGTATATTTGTATAGTTATTAATTGATTAGTTAGGATTGAGCAGATCGTAGTTAAAATCGCCAAACACTAAAGCTCTTTGCCTCCTTATCAGCTGCTGTGAGTATTCCTCCAAAAACCCATTGTTGTTTGAATTCGGAGTTTTATATATAGCTCCAATGTCCAACGAGTACTTATCTAAATGAACCCATAAGTAGCGATTATCCTCTGTACAAAGATCTTCTATGTAATTGTGTTTTAAGCAGTCGTGGACAAATATGGATACTCCACCCCATCTGCCATTTTCTCTTATGTTATAATAATGGGTGTAGTTTGGTAATTTTAAACTTTTGGCTTCAGATTCTGACTTGATCCAGGTTTCTGATAGTATAATTACATGCACAAGACTGTTTATGTTATATTGTATAATGCAGTTTAATTCATCGAGTTTTCCTGGCTTCACTATACTTCGTGCATTAGCGTAGAGAAATTTTAAGGATTTAGTGTTTTTTATTAGGTTAGTGTATGAATCAGTTTCTTCATGAGTAGTGTTTGGCGATGTGTCGTCTGTATTTTACATTGTTAGTTTTTTGGCTGGATTTTAGTAATTTTAGGTGTACCTTTGACATATTTTATAGTAAGGTTTTTTTCACCTCCACCTAGTCGCCGTTTCAGTTCGTCTCTCAAATTACTTCGATACTTTTGTTGATATGGTGTCTCATCAGAGTAGATTTTAATATTGTCAGATTTTATGTTGGACCTTTTGCATAGAATTGATTTTGCTACTTCGGATGTCGAGAATATAACCTTTATAGGTCTGGATTTATCAGGATTATATTTACCTAAACGGATAGTTTTCGTCGGTTTTATGCAATCTGGAACAGCCATTTTTATTATTTTCTTTACTTCTTCGCTATCGTGGATGTTTCTCTCTTCGGAGTTTGAGGATCGTATCCTTTTTTTTTATAGGATAGGGTGACAAACGAGCACACAGTCCACCTGATGGTAAGTGGTTGCTGCGGCCCATAGACATCTACATCTATCTTCCATTACAAATCAAAATGCAGATGCGTTGTCACCCGTGAGGACTAAGATGGAATGCCTCATTTCCAGTAAAAAGGGTCTCCGGTTCTCTACACTCACCATACGAAATACAGCAGCATTAAGCTACTATTTCACGCTGGTATTCTGTGAGAGCGTGGTCCTTCCCCGGTCGAGCCGACCCATTCGTGCCACAACTATACTACTAATATAATTGCAGCATGGCTCTACCACGTAAAAAATATCTCTTTTATCCCTCGTATGATAACGTTTTTCTCCCTCTGAGATCGTTCGTAGGTCTCCGATATTAAATCTTCATAGCCAAACATTTCATTTTCGATAGTCTCCACTCTTTTCTGAATGTTAACTCTGAAACCTGAGATGTAAGCTAACTCCGATTTTATTTTGACCTGTTCTGAGGATAAAAGATCAGTAGTTATCTTGATCAAGCTGATCTCTTCCTTTATTGCTGAGACATCTTGGGCAAGTCTGTGAAGATTTTCAGTTTGGGTTTTAGCCATATCCTTTATAAGCGACTCGATTTTAGCTTGAAATTTATCAAATTGTACACTAAAGTCACCATGCGCCTGTTTTCTTTTGGCGCGAAGATTTATCTGGTGTTATCAGTCAGGGTAATCTTTCACAAATCTGGTTGTGAACCACTAGTCCTTTCAAGCTTATTAACACTACTTGTGATTGCTATCGAATCTCTATTGCCTTCGTTATACATGTTAGGCGACTGCGGTGGCGATTGAACGACACTCATCGTGTGTTATTGTTTAAATATATATATATATATATATATATATATATATATATATATATATATATGTATTTACTTGATATCTCGCTTGCGCAGAACCACGATGAATAAGAGCTGGATATTAGTAGCCCTTCTCTGTTGACGCTCGCCGCTCACTTAAGTATGTTGACATATATCAATAACGACCTAGGTTGCGCAAATGAGTTATTACTAAATAAGAACTTGTGTAAAGAGCACTTGGTTTCACTTTTCTTTAAATCACTATTATTACTTTTATAAAATTATCGTCGACACGTCCGTACCGTAAGCTTCCTAAGTACGTTTTTACCGTCTGGAAAAAAATTGGGTGTGGCAAAGATATTTAAAATTTTATATTATTTTACATTAAATTTTATGAAATTGATCTATCAATAAATACTACTAATTGGGTACGTATTATTTTAATTTCGATAGTTTTTAATTGATTTATTTATTTAGTATATATTTAAAAAAAATTGCCGTTATTTTTTTAGTACTTACCAAAAGTTTATTTCGCATTAGTAGTATTTATTGATAGACCAACTTCATAATATGTTAACGTAAAATAAAATAAAAACTGTAAAGTATCACTGCCATAGGGCTTTTTATTCCAATCACTTGTTACACCCTATTATTTCCAGACGGTAAAAAAATCAATCAGTATAACACAAACTTTTATTCTAACATCAGAAAATATATTACCCATGTTGGGTTTCCCCTAAATATTGTCTCATTCCCGCTGATTTTGCCATAACTGCCACATATGACTGAGGGGTTGTTAAGACATCCACGGGACGATATGGGGTAGTACATATACCTACACCACCACTACAAGGAACATTATAGTTAAAAATTGAAAAAACAATTACCTTAGTGCTAGTGAAGATCACATAAAAGAGGTTTTACTCTTACAATTTTTTTCTTTACATTCACATATTTGCTCCGTGTATTATATTATACACATTTTTACTTACATGAATAGCGTTACAATGCTCAACAGCTCGAAGCAGGTCATGGTTACAGCGTCGGAGAACTAACTCTAGTACTGAGCGTTTTTTTCCAGGAAAGAGTTTCCTTAGCATTTCCAGCCCTGCCGTACTTACTGCGTTTTCACCATCTGGCATTTCTTCGTTTCCATCACTGTTACTAAAAAAAATAATAAATTCAATGTTATGATTTCTTATATTCATTAAATGAAACTAGTTTTTTTACAGATTTTAATTAATTCATTATTTATTTTATGTCTTTTGGTAAGGCAAATGTGGCAGATATTTTTATAATTTATGCTACGACAGTTAAAGTTTCTTAGAAGTGTTTTATGTGTATAAAACTTAGACCGATCAAGCGTTTTAAACGTTTTATTAATTGTAGACAGTGTTAAAGTCTTAGCGATAATAACAACGATTATTTCCTATAGGTTATTAACATTAAAGAGATAGGATATTATAGTGTCCAATACTGGCCTTATAACAATATAAATAATGCCACATTAAACCCTTGTAAATTTTGGGACACTTATTATCCTAATATGTATCTACCATTTTCGATACAGGTATGCGATATCCTAAAAGTCACTGATGTAAAAATATCTGAAGTTCTAACATTATTACCAAGGATGTGTCACAATCATAACACGATAACGATATTGAGAAAAAATCAGAAATGTTCTATTGTGAATAAATAATAAATCTAATCGCGTACGCAGCAGTAGTCGTCATGGGGTACGAGGCTCGCTGCTCTTCTCAAGGTACTGTGCTTATCCATTCTAATCCACAGCAGTTCACCTACCTTCGTGTCAGCCAATGCATTAAATTAAATAATACAGAACATAAATCGTTCGCCCACATAGTTCATCCGCACCGCATCGCTCCACTATAATTCTTTGTTTTATTTTTTCTATAAAAAACGACTAGTACTGAAGAAAAATATATTTGCATTCTTGTATGGAAATGTTTTGCTACATCATCGAATTCGAGCCCAGGGCATTCCATCTAGTAAGTGCTCCGATCTTTCAATAAAAGGTGACCATTAGAGTTTTAAAATTAAAAGATATTAAAAGGGCATAGATACAAGATAATAAATTACCATGCCCTTGAAACTAAGGCGACATTGCCAGCAGAATCAGGTGAAGCGCTGCAACAGTCGGGCATGGAGTCACTGGTCTCGCTGTCGATATGAATAGGCTGAAAGAAAAATTATATCTTTCATGTACGTACGTCAGTTATCAAAATTCCATTCCATAGCCACAATACATAGCATTTTTTATACATTTATTTACAAAATAACAGAAATGAAACAGTAGATGGGCAGTAGCATTTTCCGGATAACAACTCAATAGTAGTGTTGCGCGCCTAAGTTGATGTCTGGTACCTGGCACTAGCGCCGTCTAGTGTCGGGGAAGAGAGCGAGGAGAGCTTCCTAGAAAATGCCAATCTAGAACTTTCCACCAACAGCGCCATCTAGTATCTAACGGAAGAATTACGCTTTCTAGAAGGGTCCACTCTCAAACTTTCTGAACTTAGTCGCTCGGGACCGGTATTTGCTGGAACATTCTGGATGTTTCGGTGGAAAAGGCGTATTTAAGGCCGCTAGAGCCGCGATCGGGGCAGTATTGAATTTGGCGATACAAGCGAAGCTTCGGAGCGAAATAAAGTGAATCAGTGTGTATAATTATTAGCGTCTTTTAAGTTTTTATTGGTGTTCGGTAATTAAAGTGTTAATTTTGGTAATTCAATCGGCAGTTTTTATTGTCACGAACTCTAAGCCCGTAACAGTAGTTAAAAAAGTGTGGTCGGTAACCCGCTGGCCAAACGTGGCAAGTATGTCAAATATCGACTTTTGAGAGGCTGTTGAAAATCGGCGCTATTTGTTGTTATTACTAGCTTATGGAATAATCGCCTTCCTTCAAATGGACTGTTAACTCATTTGTTACTTTAAGGTTATGAAAAAAAATTCACTCACAGTTTGATCCTCGAGCGCTGAATCGGGTTCAGGTCCAGGACTCGGACAGGGTCCTGTTACTCGCATCCCATAGATTCGCCCTGGCGGCAATGATTCCAAAGGTGTTCCGCTTTCAACAGACGCTAAATGTAATGCTATTTTATCTTCGGCCGCTTGCTGCCTTTTCAAGGCCACCTGACAGAAATTATACTCAATACTAAAAGTCCAATACATACTGAAAAGGACCAGGTCGGTGTCCCTCTTGATCCTGAAAAGGACCAATTGAAAAGGACCTAGCGGATCGGGTACTAAGAAACAGGAATCGAGGCTTCTCTCGATCCAGCCTCCTATAACGCCTACGTTGGGTTCGGGAACAACGTATGTGATCTCCGCAACGGAGTAACACACAAGGGCGATAACCTCTTCCTTTTCAGCAAGTAGGTTCAGACGGGGATTACGGGTCTTCCGAAGTCGTCCCGGTCCCAACGCCTTAATTCTTCGATGTGGACTGTATAATTTTGAGGGATGAATTTCTTGGGAATAAAACAGCAATTATCTTCAAACCGTTCCGTGAGAGAGTAATCACTTTTCCCTATCACTTCCCTACACTTTTTCTTTCTTGACTGCTGGTTTTGCACTTTTCCCGAAGGATTTTCGTACTTTCCCGAAGGATTCCCGAACGATTCCCGAATGAATTGCAATAAAATCAATTTACTATCCTACCCCTAAGCTAAACGCGAAAGTGAGCCGCGCCATCTGCGCGCTTGCGCAACTTAATTACATGAATTTGTACTATTACTCTCTCACGTTTCACTCAATATCTTTATTTATTCAAATCATATACAAATACAATTTATCAATATAGGTAGTACAAAACAATATCTACACCATGATATACATCATATCCTCATATCATAAAAAACCTTTTATTTATTAAACGAAAACTGCCTATTTTACTCACAAGTTCGAAATCGAAATTTCTTAAATATTTAACACAGAAAGTTAAAACAATGTTTCTCACTTGAATTTATACATAAGCTAACCAATACAATAGTTTAATTTACATTTTTTCTATTTATTTCACTATTTAAAACACTTTTAAATTTCTTATACAAAACTATCATTATTTCACTTATACACAGGAATTTTCACATGAAAATAACACAGAATTTACCTTTTTAGCACGTACAATTAACCTGAAATATTTTACAAGTAATTTTTACATAAATCACTGAATTACAAACATTTTAAATTTTTACATATTCGGCCTCCTAAGGGCGTGGCCAGCGTGCTTCCTTGTACTCACGCTATGTGAACAACTAACTTTGCACGGCTCTCGGCTATCAGAAAAAATTAAATTATGAAATACACCAATTTTGACCATATTAGGCAAATTAAATGCTTTTATACAATTTTCGAACTGTATGAAACTATCTTTAATCAGATAACAATATAAATGAATGTTCTCATTAATCAATCATAACAAATAGGCATTTGTTTTCGTTCAAAACGTATCAAACTTATACAAAACAACATTTATGCAATTAATATCCATTAATTCTGCCTATGCACAGAGTGATTATCTCGACCGGGGAACAAAGCCGATCTTTAACTTCGCTTTAATATTCTTATGAATTTACATCATTTGAAAGATGATTTCAACCGGGGAACAAATCCGGTAACATAATTTATATCTTAAATTCCTTACGAATTTATTAAGCGATATTACTTAGGAAAACAAACAAACTAGTCCGGCCTGGGAGTCGAACCCAAGACCTTCATATCATTAATTCGACATTTCTTAAAGATTTAACTAAGCATTCTCTTATCAGAGCGTCGTTGCTCGTGACTGCTCCTTTTTTCATAACAACGTCATCGGTTGATTTAATAAACTGAAAGATTCTTATAGGCGCGTCGCCAACAATCTCCCCCCCGTGCGTTAGCACCATCATTTGGGAGGCGTCGCGGGTACCAGGACTATTATTCTGGATGTAGGTCTCCTCAAGATACCTGTGCTAGTAATGACGTCAACCACTCTGGTGTGACCGTCTGGTCCCGGTAACGTTCTACTAATTTTACCTTTTGGCCACGTATTTCGTGGCAACGAATGATCTATTATCAAAACAATATCGCCTTCTTTAGGTTCCATGAACTTGCCGTTATCACCTGTTCGAGGTATTAACGTAGGCATGTATTCTTTCAGCCATCTTGTCCAAAAATGGTCGGCTAACCTCTGTGCAGCTTTCCAATTGAGTTGACCCGTCAGATGTCGCTCTAAAAATAATCCAGGTGGTCGATCACCACATGAGCGTCCCAGAAGAAAATGATTGGGTGTCAAGCCCTCTTCAGGACTATCCATACTGAATGTTACCAGAGGTCTGGAATTTACCGTATGCTCTGCTTCTAAAAGTAACGTATGTAGAACCTCCTCTCGTGGGCTCTTCTCCTTAAGCGTAGCGGTCAACGCAATTTTAATCGATCTTACTAACCTCTCCCAGGCGCCACCCATGTGCGGTGCTCCCGGAGGTATAAATTTCCATTTAATATATTTCTTAAATGACTCGTTTTTCATGCCCTCATAGCATTCTTCGCATGCTTTCAAACATTTTATTTCCGAATGAAAACACTCGTCTTGAATGAATTTCCAAATTAATATTTCCGCCTTTTTCAAGAGCGCTGTGTCCAACGCGCTATCGGGTCCTTTAACCGACTTTGCTAAAACTTTGTTGGAACACATAACCGACTTTTCGGTTGCGTCGTCGGGTCCTTTAACCGACTTTCTTAAACTCTTGAATTTTTCTACCGCTTGTAAGGTGCGTGTAGTTGCTCCAAGGAATTTCTTAAAGCTGCTAAATCGTCCGTAGTCGGGTAGACTTAACGGTTCTTGCTTTCTTAACGTATTTACGCCCTTTGGCGATTTTTCTTCACCTGTTTCTAAGCTATTTATGGTGTCCACTTGTTTGGGCCATAAATCAGGACTTTTCCTGAGGAATTCAGGTCCTTGAAACCAGCGATGACTTACATCGAAGGTGGAAGGAAAATTTCTAGTGGCGTCGTCTGCCACGTTTTGTGACGTTGGAACCCATCGCCATTCACATGGCTTACTGTGATCTTCGATCTCAGCCAATCGATGAGCAACGAATGGTTTAAAAGCGCGAGGATCCGACTTAATCCACGCTAACACTGTACGTGAGTCTGTCCAAAACACTCTCTCGGACATCTCGTACTTGCTCTCTTCACTAACCGAAGCAGCCAGTCTGCTGCCCATAAGAGCTGCTTGCAATTCAAGCCTTGGAATCGAAATTGGTTTCAATGGCGCTACTCTTGCCTTTGCGGCGATCAGCGTAATCCGCCTTATTCCTTGCTCGTCCGTGGTGACGTAATACACCGCGGCAGCGTATGCTTTTTCACTAGCATCCGTGAAAGTATGTAACTCTCCTTTGCCGATGCCTTCAGCAACGGGTCTAGGTACTTCTAAGTGACCTAATTTCTTCACTTCCGATATCCATTTACAAAATAACACGTGTAACTCGTGTGAAACTTCTTCATCCCAAGAGATGCCTGTCCTCCATACTTGCTGGATCAGCGACTTCCCTTGAATCGTTATGGGTGATGCGAGTCCCAAAGGATCGAAGACTGACATCACAGCGCTAGTTATCTCCCTCTTCGTAGGCGGTCGTAAACCCTCCATCACCTCTTCCGGTGTGCTACGAAGACTTGTGGAAAAACTTATTATATCCCGTTTGATATTCCAAATCAAACCTAACGTGCGCTCTGTGTGCTCTTTATCTCCAAGCGAAGCACTGTCGCTCTTATATTTATTTTCCATATTACTTAAAACTTCGGGTCGGTTGCTAGCCCATCCCCTCAGTTGGAAAGAAGCATGCTTATGTAATTCATACATATCGTTTACTATCCTTTCGGCCGTCGTCACGTCGGGAAATGCCTGTAGGTAATCATCCATATAAAAATTGCTTTCCGTAGCGGAAGCTGCTTCTGGATAGATATGTGCGTTGTCCTGCGCATTTCTATTCTTTACATATATAGCGATGCATGGTGATGATGCCGCTCCAAATATGAGTGACGTCATTCTATACTCTTCCGGTGGCGCGTCACGATTGTGCCGCCATAAGAATCGAAGGCTATCCCTGTCTTCTTCCCGGATTTTCACTTGCAGGAACATTTCCTTAATGTCTGCCATTACTGCCACGCTTCCTTCTCTGAATCGTAGCAGAACTCCGAACAACGACTTCAATAAGTCCGGTCCGGTCAACAACGCATCGTTAAGACAACGTCCGCCCGTCCTTGCGGCGGCGTCGAAAACTATCCTTATTTTCTTCTTTTGTGGGTGAGTCACTGCGAAGTGAGGGAAGGTACCACGTACGTGGGGAAATGGAAATATGGTTCGCTTTCTCTGCGTAACCGTTAACGATGAGATTTTCAATTTGCTTCTCGTATTCCTTTTTCAACTCGCTATTTTTGTCGAGCTTTTTCTCAATATTAAACAGGCGACTTTCAACCTGTGCCCTATTCGATGGCAAGCACTCATTGTCTGTGCGCCATAACAAAGCAGTCTCGTACCTATTATTAGGTATACGACGTACCGTTTTGTTCAAAATATTTAAAGCTCGTTCTTCTGGGTCGTTCACGGGCTTTCTAGCCGATACTCCCAGAGATTCCAAACTAAAATAATCCTTGATTAATTTATCCATATCTTCCTCCTTCTTGGTGGAAATGTGGTTAACAATCTTGATTGGTTTAATGCCACCCGATATGTGACCATGCAAAACCCACCCCAGTTTGGTGAGCGATGCTACAGGTAGGTTCTTACCTCCCGAAACCAATTCACGAGTAACTATGAGATGCCAATTGTCCTGACCAATCAATATGGTAGGCTTGGACCTCTCATACATCAACTCATCCTTGATCGGTGTCAAATGAGAACACCGTTGCAATAATTCTCGGCTTACCGACTGAGGAGCGAGGTTAAGTGACTTAATTGTTTGTACACTTATCTCTTCTAAGTCGCTCGAATAAATGCCTTTTATTTTAACGTTTAAGCGATACGAACTATCGTCGTTAATTCGCTTACCTCCCACGGCTTCGATACGTAATCCCTCTTTACGTCCGCGAGGCGCTAACTTCTGAGCCATCCACTCCTCTATGAGTGTCATGGTCGATCCCTCATCCAGAAGAGCTGTTGTCCTGACCTTTCCTCTAGGCCCATGCAACTCGACCGGTATGATCTTTAAATATGCACATGCCAGTGCATTTACTGTACTAACAGTTGTAATCTGAGCATCTTTACCCCCCTCGTCCCCTTGTGGCGAGGTATTTTCATTGGGGTATCGGTGTAGCATTCGATGATGTGACATTCTACATCCTTCTACACCACATTTTTTCGCTTTGCACTCTAACCTCCTATGGTTAGGTGACAAACATTGGAAACATACTTTGGCCCTTTTGACGGCTTCCCATTTCTCGCGAATATTCATGTCCTTAAACTTGTAACAACTCACTATAGAGTGCTCCTTGTTGCATATAACACACTTATGTGTTACCCGACTTACAGGCTTGTCCTGGGTTATCATAACCACTTGTCGGTTGTGCCTTTTATTATTTCGGCGTTCTAAACGCTCGCTCATATTACTTCGGCGCATATAGCGCTCGCTCTCGGCACAGCTGCGTACACCTCCCTTTGCAGTGTGTACAGTTTGCTTCCTGAATTCAGGACGCTTCCTTTTTTCAGGCGCATTTTCATTGCTTAAGGACGTTCCAAATTGTTCACTCAATAAATTTAAAAACTTGGCCATCTTCTGTAACTCTGGCTCCAAAGGATATTGAGCTCGATATTCAAACCATTTAAATTTAATCATAGTTCCAAGTTTCTCCACTATGCGGCTCACTAACTCCGGTGAGTATAAATACTGTGGTTGATTCAACGCTTGTATTGTGGCAACCACGTTCGTAATACGACTTGCAAAAGATCCTATATTTCGGCAATCTTCTGCCAATCTTGGCATACGCTTTACATTCTCGATTTCGGCTAGAATGAGCATCTCAACCCTACCGAATCTTCTTTCGAGAGCGTTCATTATTTCTTCAGGTTCACATAAAGTAAATAACAGCGACTTAACCGCCTCTTTAGCGGTGCCCTTTAATGCCCTCCTAAGGCGTGCGACATTTTGCACCCCTGAAAATTGGCCTTTTGTGTCTTCAAACACCGTTTTGAAAATTATCCATTCACCCGGGTCTCCATCGAACACCGGTAATTCCTGGAGGAAATGAAGCTGGGAAGATTTATCTTTACCAGCTATTTTTATTGCACTCACAATCGCTTCGGTCAATTCTGACACCTCACTCGCGTGTGTTTTCTGTGCATTTCCTAGGTTGCGCTCGACCTCCGCCCCTTTGCGGCGTGATCCTTTACACGCTTCCTTATCAGTAATATCGGGTTGTGCTACACTAACCGGCGCGCTCATTATGGTTTGCTGAACCCAACTCCTTACGAAAGGTTCCACCTGAGTATTCCGCTCTTCATCATCCTCACTCGAGTCGATTTCCTCTTCTCGGTTGAGTCGTGCCAACTCCAATTGAGACTTGGCTAAGGCAGCAGCTGCCTGTGCTCGTTCGAGCTCTGAGCGTTCGAATTTAATCCGCGCCTCTAATTCGGCTTTCAGCCTCGCCGATCGCGATGACCTACTACCTCTCTGTGACCCTTTATCACTAGTGTGCCCGATTACTGTCCTTGACGATGCCGCTTCTTCGGTCCTTTGACCTACTTTTTCGACCACCGTTTCACTCCTGGATATAACGGATTGTTGTGCGGTGCTGGCCTGTGTACCACTGGTGTCCGTCCTGTTGCTCGTCGTTGCCATGGACGTCCCTGAGTCCCACGTGCATGTGGACGTGTCTGTGGTGGCTCCACTTGAAGGAGTTGCTCCATTTGACGCAGTAGCTGTGGTCGCTCCAGATGATTCCGCTTCTTTAGCTTTTCTTGAGAGCCCTGTCCTTGTCCTGCTCCCTTCGCTTCTCCCTGTCTGGTCTTGTGCCTTCTTCATCTTGCAGGAAGGTGATTGTTGGCCTACGGTCCCTAACTGTCCCTACAGTCCCTTACCTACAACCCTTCTACACCCCAACCTAACACCACTACCCCTCCCCCCCTTTATCTCCCAACCCTACAACCCTACTACCACCCTAACAGCCCTATCAGCCCTATCAATCCTGAACGGGGCCTACCGAGGTGAGCCGTCCAGGGATGGAGTCGTGCAGGAATGGAATGGAGGAAAGGTTTAGGAACTGTCCCGCCAAGGAATATGACGAAACAGTCGAGCGGTAGTGCAAGCGCAGTCTCGCTCGAGAGAACTGCTCCACCCGAAGGTGTTATGCCAGAGCCCAACCGTTTGGCACCGTTAGGTGGTCGGGATGTATGCTGTGCTCGCCGCCCAGTTGCCGGTGACGCCTCGTCCAAGCGCCCTCCTCCGGCCGCGATGCAGTCAGGTGCCCACGCGCACCCTCGCCCGGCAGCAGCAGCGGTGGATGCTTTTTGCACCCTGATGACCCGACGGGAAATGCCGGACACGGTCGTCCGACAGGAAATGCCAGACACGATCGTCTGACAGGAAATGCCGAGCACGCTTGCCCGACAGGAAAAATGCCAAGCCCTGCTTGGCCACGATGAGTGCCTTCACAAGACACCTGCGCCTGGCTGCGATATGTGCCCCATGCGAGCACACGCCCCAAGCTGCAATCCCGGTTTTCTTTCTTCCGGTAGTTCCAGGTCCAGCCCTTCAGTGCTGCCGTCCTGGTCTTCAGGCCTTTGGTCCTATTGCTTCAGCTCAAACCTCTGGCTTCCTTCGGTTGCTGATCTTCACTCGGCTTCCGAAGGTCTTCTTCTTCCACAACCAGCAGTCCACAGCTGGTTCCTTGATCCAGCTGGCGGGGTTCGGGTGGTCTTCAATCCGGCTCCGAAGGTCCAATTGAAAAGGACCAGGTCGGTGTCCCTCTTGATCCTGAAAAGGACCAATTGAAAAGGACCTAGCGGATCGGGTACTAAGAAACAGGAATCGAGGCTTCTCTCGATCCAGCCTCCTATAACGCCTACGTTGGGTTCGGGAACAACGTATGTGATCTCCGCAACGGAGTAACACACAAGGGCGATAACCTCTTCCTTTTCAGCAAGTAGGTTCAGACGGGGATTACGGGTCTTCCGAAGTCGTCCCGGTCCCAACGCCTTAATTCTTCGATGTGGACTGTATAATTTTGAGGGATGAATTTCTTGGGAATAAAACAGCAATTATCTTCAAACCGTTCCGTGAGAGAGTAATCACTTTTCCCTATCACTTCCCTACACTTTTTCTTTCTTGACTGCTGGTTTTGCACTTTTCCCGAAGGATTTTCGTACTTTCCCGAAGGATTCCCGAACGATTCCCGAATGAATTGCAATAAAATCAATTTACTATCCTACCCCTAAGCTAAACGCGAAAGTGAGCCGCGCCATCTGCGCGCTTGCGCAACTTAATTACATGAATTTGTACTATTACTCTCTCACGTTTCACTCAATATCTTTATTTATTCAAATCATATACAAATACAATTTATCAATATAGGTAGTACAAAACAATATCTACACCATGATATACATCATATCCTCATATCATAAAAAACCTTTTATTTATTAAACGAAAACTGCCTATTTTACTCACAAGTTCGAAATCGAAATTTCTTAAATATTTAACACAGAAAGTTAAAACAATGTTTCTCACTTGAATTTATACATAAGCTAACCAATACAATAGTTTAATTTACATTTTTTTCTATTTATTTCACTATTTAAAACACTTTTAAATTTCTTATACAAAACTATCATTATTTCACTTATACACAGGAATTTTCACATGAAAATAACACAGAATTTACCTTTTTAGCACGTACAATTAACCTGAAATATTTTACAAGTAATTTTTACATAAATCACTGAATTACAAACATTTTAAATTTTTACATATTCGGCCTCCTAAGGGCGTGGCCAGCGTGCTTCCTTGTACTCACGCTATGTGAACAACTAACTTTGCACGGCTCTCGGCTATCAGAAAAAATTAAATTATGAAATACACCAATTTTGACCATATTAGGCAAATTAAATGCTTTTATACAATTTTCGAACTGTATGAAACTATCTTTAATCAGATAACAATATAAATGAATGTTCTCATTAATCAATCATAACAAATAGGCATTTGTTTTCGTTCAAAACGTATCAAACTTATACAAAACAACATTTATGCAATTAATATCCATTAATTCTGCCTATGCACAGAGTGATTATCTCGACCGGGGAACAAAGCCGATCTTTAACTTCGCTTTAATATTCTTATGAATTTACATCATTTGAAAGATGATTTCAACCGGGGAACAAATCCGGTAACATAATTTATATCTTAAATTCCTTACGAATTTATTAAGCGATATTACTTAGGAAAACAAACAAACTAGTCCGGCCTGGGAGTCGAACCCAAGACCTTCATATCATTAATTCGACATTTCTTAAAGATTTAACTAAGCATTCTCTTATCAGAGCGTCGTTGCTCGTGACTGCTCCTTTTTTCATAACAACGTCATCGGTTGATTTAATAAACTGAAACATTTTTATAGGCGCGTCGCCAACACATACACAGACACAAATTACATACACACACTGACACAAATTACATACCAAAATATGTAATTATTACTCTACATTTCTACCGTTTATAACGTAGAGACGTGACTGCGTTTGGGCACTTAAATTAAGCAATACGAAATCCTGGTTCCAGAATAATTGAAGTAGATATTCAATCACTATTTGCAGTTTGCAATTTTAAACGCCAATTTATTATTATACCTTGCGGAGAAGGATAACGGAGTCTAGTTCACGTAGAGTCCGCCAACGTATCACCACAGAAGTGTCACGGACGTTTTCAATTTTTTTTTAAATTTCTAGAATATGGTTAACAAACAAGCACACAGTCCACCTGATGGTAAGTGGATGTTATGGCCTATAGAATCTACATCTATCCTCAACTGTGAATCAAAGTGCAGATGCGTTGTCACCCGTCAGGACCAAGATGGAATGACTCGTTTCTAATAAAAAGGGTCTCCGGTTCTCTTCACTCACCATACGAAACACAGCAGCATTAAGCGGCTATTTCACGGTGGTATTCTGTAAGAGTGTGGTCCTTGCAATTTTACACGCTAATTTGTTATTATGCCTTGCGGAGAAGGATAACGGTGTCTAGTTCACGTAGAGTCCGCCAACGTATCACACAGTATCACGGACATTTTCAATTTCATTCCTTCTCTGTTGAAAGCAGATCTAAACAATACTACAGATATTTATAGACTGTAACTTAACTCTTTTACCATAGTAAAGATATTAATAGATTAATTCGCAACCTTCCGCTCAATTACCCAACGTTGTTGCGGATTCTGTCGCTGATGTGGTACTTCAGGGTATGGAACTTTTTATTCCTTCCTCTGTGGTGCCCATTGGAGGCAAATCTCAGCCATGGTTTGGTCGCTCCTGTAAAATAGCATCATGCTATAAGCAGGAGTGCTACCGAGCCTGGGCTGACGCATCAGCGTCCCGGGATGTAAACACCAGCGCTATAAAAAAAAGTATAATTCCGCCTCTAGGTCCTTCAAAAGAGTCATTGCTAAGGCAAAGTCAGAGCACATAGGCAGAATTGGCGAGAAACTAGTTCGCCTTCCTTCTGGAACTCGTGCATTCTGGTCTCTCGCCGAGGCTGTCCAGGGGAATTTCTGTCAGCCATCTCTTCCATCTCTGCACAGGGAGGACGACTCACTGGCCCATACCGCAAAGGAGAAAGCCGATCTTCTGGGCTCTTTCTTTGCGTCCAACTCGACTCTCGATGACGGGGGGAGTACGCCGCCGATCATCCCGCGGTGTGAGTGCTCCATGCCGGAAGTGCAGTTCACACAGCGCTCGGTTCGCAAAGCACTTCTCTCCCTGGACATCAACAATCGAGTGGGCCTGACGGAATCCCCCCATTTGTGCTGAGGACGTGTGCTCCAGAGTTTGCACCGGTTTTAACGCGTCTTTTCCGGTGCTCCTACTCCCTAGGCGTAGTCCCAAAATCATGGAAGACAGCTTTCGTCCACCCGATCCCTAAAAAAGGCGACCGCTCAGACCCATCCAACTACCGGCCTATCGCCATCACCTCCTTGTTCTCCAAAACAATGAATACCTTGAGGATCACCAGCTGATTAGTGACCGCCAATACGGTTTTCGCCGTGGTCGGTCAGCTGGTGATCTTCTGGTCTACCTAACTCACAGATGGGCGGAGGCAGTAGAGTCCAAGGGGGAGGCATTGGCCGTTAGTTTGGACATTGCGAAGGCCTTCGATCGGCTTTGGCACAAAGCGCTTCTTTCGAAGCTCCCTTCCTATAGGCTTCCTGAGAAATTGTGCGATTGGATCACCAGCTTTCTTGCATATCGGAGCATCAAGGTCGTTATAGACGGTGCAAGCTCCGATTGCAAGCCTATTAATGCTGGTGTTCCACAAGGCTGCGTGTCACCAACGCTGTTCTTCTGCATAACAATGATATGTTGCAAACCCGTAACATTCATTGCTATGCAGATGACAGCACTGGTGATGCTCTTTACACCGGCCGAGCCAATATTTCTCGGGAAAACGTCTCCGAGTGCCGGGACAAACTTGTGTCTGAAGTCGAGTCCTTGCTGAACAGAGTCTCGGATTGGGGGCGACTAAATCCAGTCCAATTTAACCCCCAGAAGACACAAGTTTGCGCGTTAACCGCTAAAAAGAACCCCTTTGTTGTTGTATTATCTCCTCAGTTTCAAGGCACTCCCCTTGTTGCCTCAGATAGTATCGGAATCCTCGGCGTTGACATATCGAGTGACGTGCAGTTTCGTGGTCACTTGGAAGAGAAGGCCAAATTGGCCTCTAAAAAGCTTGGCGTGCTCAGCAGAGTGGGACTGTATTGCATGCCGGCACACCGCCTGCAACTTTACAAGGCGCAGGTTCGGCCGCACATGGAATACTGTTCCCGTCTCTGGGCTGGGGCTCCCCAGTATCAGCTCCTTCCACTTGACCGCATCCAGCGCAGAGCAGCTCGAATCGTAGACGACCGAGTGCTTTCCGATCGGCTCGATTCACTGGCACTGCGAAGAGATGTTGCATCTCTTTGCATTTTATTTCGCATATACCATGGAGAGTGCTCTGAGGAATTGTTCGGATTAATCCCCGCCGTCAAATTTCGTGAACGCACTACGCGGCAAACGTCCCGATACCATCCACACCATCTGGATGCTTGGCGGTCCACCACAGTACGTTTCAAAAGGAGTTTTCTTCCGCGTACAACCTCTCTGTGGAATAGTTTACCACCGGCGATTTTTCCGGACCGATACGACCTGGGGACCTTCAAGAAAAGAGCTTACTCTTTTCTAAAGGGCCGCCAACGCACCTGCAATTCCCCTGGTGTTGCGGTTGATCATGGGCGGCGGTAGTCACTTAACATCAGGTGAGCCGCATGCTCGTTTGCCCCCGTCTTCTATAAAAAAAATTAAACACAGTGATGTGTCTTACCTGGATTGAAGAGCACCTCCCGACCTCCCTCAATTACGTGCACTAATCCCGTCACCATTAATCTCAGCATCACTACTCCCAACACCACGATTCCCAGTACCACCACTCCCAACACCACTATTCCAGGAAAGACACACCATCGACGATAATACGACACGTGTTTCGCCTCTACATTAATCTATTAATCTATTAATATCTTTATTATAATGGATTTCCGCAAAAGCCTGATTCTATCAAAATATCTTTTACCATATCCTAGAAAAAGTGCAATAATATAAATAAATCGAAAGCAACTTCGGAATGGGTAGGGCAACAGGGGTCGTGTATTTATTACGAATCTATATTCAACAATAAAGAATCTATATTCAACAATAAAAGTAAAACATTAAATGTTCCCTCACACCGGACAGTGAGTGATAGGAAACTTGATTCTGATAAACTAATTTAGCGGAAAATCAATGACAAACACACGATATTTATGTTTGCGGTAAGCGGTCACCCCAGGGAGGCGCGCCCCGGGCACAAGCCCGCCGTTGCCTAATTGAGAAAATAAACAAAACTCCATCTCAGCTCTAATCAAATAACAACTGGACCTGGACGGAATACTTATTCCTTTTTATTTTCCTTTAGTAAAATAATATAACCACAAAAGCATCTAAAAATCCTTAAGATTATAAGCTGTAGAAAAACTGAGAAAATTATGTAATCAGTAAGTAATAGAAAAGTTACACAACTAGATACGCGCAAAATTTTTTTTAGTTTAAAAAAAGAAAGGTTTTTTACTGTTTACAGTAAAGCTAAGTATCCTATTAAATAAATTTCGGAATGCAAATTAGTTTGCATTTATGGGAACAAATTCAATATTTATTTTGAAGATAACATCTGTTATTCGAGATTCGATGTTGTGTTAAAGAGTGTATGAAAATGAAGCCACCGACTCCCGAATCCCGGATAAAAGTGGTGGGACATCGAGAACGATGCATTACTGTACAAACCGATCGATGTTTCATCCGGCGTCTACGGTAAACACGTGCCACTTGTTCAAATAAACTGAACGCATTAGCTGGTCTCGATTTCACTACATTAAAACACATTAACGCCTTTACATTGAATGTTATTTCTGAAATAGGAAGAAGTGTTCGATGAAAATGATTCGAATGTCATTAGACAAAAAAGATAAAATATCAGAGTTATCATTTTTGAAAATTAAACCAAGATTTCAGCTGAAAAAATTATGTTGAAATAAATTGGTGCAGAATATTAAAAGAAAATTAAAAATCGTTTATACGATACTTGAAAATTAAACCAACTTTTCAGCTGTAGCAATTATGTTGAAATAAATTGGTGCAGAATATTAAAAGAAAATTAAAAATCGTTTATAAGATACTTAAACTAATCTTACTAATCGGTGTGAGTGATCGATATAAATAAAATAATAAAAATGTTCTACATAACACTAAGGAATTTTTTGAAATAATTACCTGTAAATGTTTTCTCTTTGTTTTTAACCGACTTCAAAAAGTAGGAGGTTCTCAAATCGAGTGTAATCTTTTTTTTTGTATGTATGTTCCGCGATGACTTCGCGGATTGTGAGCCAATTCTGATGATTCTCATTTTATATTTTTTTTATTAAAGAGGTAAATAGGCTTCATGAGATATATGGAACCACACATAAATTTGAAGAATAAATTCTAGTTCTACCCCTAAGGTTGGCAAATAAAGTACTTCTTTTTTTAGCAATTTGAAGTTGGTTTTTATTTTTTATTAAATGTTATAATTATTGTTATTACTTTTTACTATTTTTATTCAAACTACTTATAAAAAAGGATAAATAAGAATCAGAAAGATTTCCCACGTGGTCGCCCCTGATTTGGTGCCGCCGGGATGTGTTATCCTACATTAAATACTAATGGAATATTTTTTTGGCGGAAATACATATCTTAAGTATGAAGAAGACCCCTAAAGTAAACAACTTTAAGGGATAGCAATAATAATCCACCTGAAAAATGAGTTGCACATTTAAAAACTTGAATTGCGGTGCACCGAAAATTATTAATATTTATAATGGTTCAAATAAATAAATATTATTTTAAAAAACTGTTTCCTATATGGGGAATACTTTTTACGAAGTGAGGACTAGAAAGAGTAGTCGATTTATAGCCACCGTCATGTGTAGGTTATATCCCTCTACAAGATGCAGTAGTTTACAAACTTGATTGTGAATGTGACCTCTCTTAGTGAGACAAACTAAAAGGTAATTAAAAAGCCGTACAATACTAGCATATAAACCTCTAGGGGTTTATCTACGCTAGAGAGTCGTCTTATATAAAAAAAGATGTATTAATATTAAATCACATTATTCTAACAGAAGTACCTATTACAATAAGTATGGTTGATTTAACAAATATGATTTAAGTTTACTTTTAAACAGTTTGGATTTACCGTAAGTTTCTTGTAATTCTATTGGCAATTCATTAATAAAAGTAGGTACAAGATGGGCGGACTTTCTTTTCTTTCTATAGCTAAAGTGAAGAATTGATACTCCATGAAGTCTGCAATACACTAGTTTTAATAGACCAATCCACGCAAAAGAACACCGATCACTTCCGAGGATGATTCGCGAAGCTATAAAAATAAAAAAACAACCTTTTTCAATGAAGAAGATGATTGGTTATTATCATTTGCCTAGGATACTTTAATTGACAATATTAAGTAATATTGAATGGTAATAAAGTTCTCATCATATCGTCGAAGGCCGTAAGTCTGGCCATAAAAGTATCTGAGCGGAGCGATGTGCCAACTGACGTCATCAAGGCGGTAGTCTCCCTCCTCTTCTATTTCCTGTTTTTATCAATCTCATCACATTAAATCGCAAGTACTCTTACCTTCTGTATGCTTAACTTCTCTGAATGATCCATCAATCGGTTATCCTAGGTAGTTGTAGATTATTATCTTAATTAGATATTTTCACCTAAAAATTCACTGCCTACCATAGGCCTCTGCGATAGATTGCCTCATAGGGGGTAATTTGCCACAGTTGCCACGCTTGGTTGGTCGGCAACCGCAGCTTTCGAATTGATATCTGAAAGATGCTGCTGCTCGTGGCAATCATGTTTAATAACAATGCCATATCATTCTCTCCCCTTGTAAAGACTCAATCCGCATGTACGTAAAACAAACAGGAGGAACCGCAAAATTGCTGGAACCTCGCGATCTCTATACAGACTAAAAAATTAAAAAAAAAAACTTCCTACTAATACAAGATCCTACTTGTACAGTCCCTTATTCTGCAGACTATTGATTATGTTGATATGTGTTACCCAGACCTTTTTTTACATGGGGAAATGCCTACGCATAGCTGCCTTGCGGGGGCAAGGACGGGTTATGTCGGACTCGCACCGACTAAAGCCCCATGATGTTCCACCTTCGTCGCCTATTGGCAGGGTGACGGAAACGCTTTCGCACACATCCGCAGCCTCACCAGCGCCGGCCGCCTCATGGCGGCGCCTCCTCGGGTGAGGACTGTACCTCCCCGTTCTTTTTACCCAGGTAAGGCGCACCAGAACACATGACGCACCTTCCTCCAAGGCCTCCAACTAAACCTGCGCAATGGACGCCCCCGTGTTCGATGCGTGAAGGCTATGGGACCAGGAAAAACGAGTACTCAGAAGCACTAGCCTTCCCGACCCCAGCGACGAATCTGGTCTATGGCTCTGCTGCCAACTAAGATTTTTCGACTGCGGAGAGTAGGGAGAGCGGCGCTTCGCAATACCGACACTCCTCTCCCACCGCAGCCCCACCACCACCGCATCAACGGTGCGGCCCCGTTTGAGTCATTCAGACCTGTCTTAACAATATCATAGCACATTGCACCGTTTCCTAACAGATGTATCAGGTGCATATTTGTTTTCTAAAAAATATATATAATTGTACCATGTACCTACTTTTTGGTATCGGCTTTGGATGGCTATTCGTCAGCGCAGATTTTCACAATTCTGAACAATGCGTTTCCTGCCATATGATTAAAATTTATATTTCCAATGCTTGGGAAATTCTCATAATTGTATTCTCCGATTCCGTTCTTTGAGTTATCTAAGTTGCTCACGACTTTACACCGTATTGGCTACATCTACATATCTCATTGTTTTACCATCACGTAACAAGTTTGTTTTTACCTATGATGAAACTGAGAGACGTATGCGGTTTATTACTCACGACGGAACGGAAAAGGTGTATTCGTTTAGGGGTACGAGCTTTAGTAGGTACTACACGTACTCATCTACCTATTAGATAATAATTATAAAATAAATCTGCCAGGTGTCCTGCGTAACTCATAAATAAAACAATTTATATGTAAACCATTGATCTGAAGGTATTTTTCTCACATGTTAGTTGAAAGTTATCACGGCCTGATTATTGGGAAAAAATCGCACGGTGCGAAGTCTAGACTGAGTGCCGGATGAGTTACGAGCTGGTCCTATTTCAAAGCCAAAAATGACTTTGTCTTGTCATGGTGCAATAGGATGCAACTACTTGATCGTTTTTCCCTAACATCTTCAAAGACACTGAGCAAACAATTGATAGTGAAACCACCCAGAATTAACTGTCCTTTGCTCATCAATTGGGATTGTGCAGACAGGACTCATCTGGGAGAAAAAAACGGAATAATTTTTTGCCCACACTTCTTGCCTGCTTCAGATTGTTGGTTTACTGTCACCTTTTACACTCATATAGAAGACTGCTGCTTTTTTCTCGAATGTAACAATGATTCCTTGTTTCTTCTGTCACAATGTCAAATACAGCATTTTAAAAGTCCGCGATGATACTTTATCAACATTTTTTATAACAATCAACTCGAGCCCGTTATTGTTCTGGAGTAAGTTCACGAGGTATCCAGCGGCAACAAAGGTTTCTAATTTGTAACCAAATGTCCTCAGTGATCACATTTGAGGGTTGACCTTCACCAATTTCATCATGAGAAACACAGCCACGATCAAATTCTGCTTACCAACGTCTTGTGATGTTGATATGAGGTGCTTATAAACATTTTCGAGATGAATAGTGTAGTTTCGCACAATGAACTTTTAAAGTCATAAAAAATCGTCGCTCAAAATGAAAGGAGACCTGCGCCCAGCAGTGGCGTATAAAAATTTTAAAGAATGGAGATATCTTTTTATTTTTATTTTACACTAGTTTTGCGGTTGCCCCGTGCCCAAGTTGTACCGTCCAGACAGTTATAACTCTTATTACGACACCGCAAAATTCGGAGATTTTAAGTTAGACTAAAAACCGCTCTAACAATTCTTCTCCAGTTCGATCCACTTTTAAAGGTTTAATTTGAATTTGCACCATTTACTTTGCAGTTATTTACTTTTAAAAATCACTGATTATTTTTTATCCATACAAATTGGAACACCGCCTGCCCCCCCCCACCCCCCTACCCCCCCCCCGTAAAGAGTTGTATTGAGAAATTTCATAATGCGAATTTATTTATTTTAAGTTAATAGTACTTTTAGTAAGTTTCGAGTCAATCGGCCTGTAAAATAAATAAGTTTCATACAAACTGTAACACTTCATTTCGTCCTCTATGGAATGATTTTTTATAGGATAGGGTGACAAACGAGCACACAGTCCACCTGATGGTAAGTGGTAGCTGTGGCCCATAGACATCTACATGTACCCTCGATTACGAATCAAAATGCGGATGCGTTGTCACCCGTGAGGACTAAGATGAAATGCCTCTTTTCCAGTAAAAAGGGTCTCCAGATCTCTACACTCACCATACGGAACACATCAGCATTAAGCTACTATTTGACGCTGGTATTCTGTGAGAGCGTGGTCCTGCCGCGGTCGAGCCGACCCATTCGTGCTACAACTATACTACTAATATAACTGCAGCATGGCTCTACCACGTATAAAACAAATTTTCTAATTTTCTATAATCTTTTCTTAGTGGATACCTATGTCATAAAAGCAGCTATTTCCCAAATTTTGAGATTTATACGTCTAGCAGTGTAGTCTAGTTGCTAGATGAGTCAGTTACTCAGCACGTATTCTTTTATATATCTATATAAAAGAAGACGTCCTAAGTGTCTGACGATAATTAAGTTCGTACCTGTGCTGCCATTATTCGCTGTCTCTCCTTAATTAGACCACATTTTGGGCACTGGCAGTGTCGGTATGCACATGCCTTTTTGTGTCCACGAAGACTAGATATGAGCCCATGGTTCCGGCAACGCGCGCATTTGGGTACTCGTGCTCTACCACCATTCATCATATTTATTCTGTTTCCTACGGATACATAGACATATTTTAATGAGCCGTACATATTATTTTCTAAAAGTAACGTACCTACTGATATTCACATTTCATGCATCATCAGTTACAGCCCGTCAAAAGTCCACTGCTAAAGATAGGCCTCCTCGATAAACATGCCATAGTTTGGTTGGCAACAACAGATTTTTATTACTTTGAGTTGTTATTAGAAATATGCTGTTGCCTATATTTTGTTTCATTTCTTTGTGTGCATCTTACCGTGAGTTTGCACTGACGCGATTTTCACAAAAAACATGTTTTAAACACTGTTTTCTGTCAATTTATCAAAAACCGTTTGCATAGTCAAAGAACATGTTGTAATGAAATATGTTTGACAGTTTATTGTACATTACATATTTTAACTATATTATATCCCTATAACTACAGAAACAAAATGTTTGAAAACAAATTTGTAGAAATATTGTCTTGTTGAAAGATAAGTTTGAATATCTGTTGAAAATTTTACACAGTTTTTGTGAGTGCGGTCGCCACCATCAACAAAACATGTTGTGTGTTTTATTTTATGCAATTTGTTTCCAAACATTACGTGTTTGATGTTTCTCAGTGCAAACGTACTGTTACGAGACCCACGGGTGATACGTGGTAGTGGATACTTTAACAATGCGACACGAAAATACACTGTTTATGGTTTCAAATAAAATCATGAGACGTAACCTATCTTTTTAAATGTATATTTGCGATTCTATTTTAAATGTATACCTTTTGAATGTTTTTTTTTAATAAGATACAAACGAGTACACAGTCTACCTGATGATAAGTGGGTGTTGTGGCCAATAGACATCTACATTTATCCTCGATTGAGAATCAAAATATAATTAGATGTGTTGTCAGCCCTGAGGACTAAGATGGAATGCACCGTTTCCAGTAAAAAAGGTCTCCAGTTCTCTACACTCACCATACGAAACCATACGTTTACGTAAACACATCAGCTTAATGCTGCTATGTTTACGCCAGTAATCTGTGAGAGCGTAGTCCTACGGTGGTCGAGCCGACCCAATAGTGATATAACCATAATACAAGTGCAACATGGCTCTACCACATTGAGAGATTCCGCAAGTTTCATGCTACTGGCGTCATAATAACAATATACACAGACAGGACACGAAAAACTCAAATCTGACTCGAAAACGATGTTCGGAACTTCAAAACAGCTAAAGTCTCATTGAACAACAAATTTTAGGTAGTCATTCCTGGAGAACATGAAACGTTATTCCAACTTTAAGTCTCACAACAATTTTTTTAGAGATAACAGTTGCATAGAGACATTGCGTAGATACATAGATTCAAATCGAAAGGCGGAGATTTCAAAAATAATTGTTTAATGAATAGGTTAGTATTCGATGACAAATAGGTGTTTTAAATTTTACTATTTTTACATTGTTTCTTTAAAAATATACGTACTTTTTATACTGCAACAGAACTTATGACCCTACTAGGTATTCAACAATAAGTAACATTTACCACGCATTCTATAAATTTTAGAAAACGTTAAAAAATACCTTAAAGTTTAAGACAATTTAGCACTAATTTGCAACACGACTATATTTGTCACTTTTGTATATCCCAATAGCAACTGATCCACTGCCACCACTGTCACATTACACTCTGCCACAGAAGTAGTTACTAGTAGCACCCCCGCCTTGAAACTAGCGAAAATCCCGAATGATTCTCACAAAACACTAAGCTGATAGGCGTTGAAACAAATCCTGTATCATATTTAAACTTGAACGTTAACCACAAGATCTAAGAGGTAGAGTCAAAGTTTCCGATATTGTGAATCGGTCCCTAGCATCCCGGTTATCCCTGTCCGCCCCCAAAAGGGGCTTCGTCCAATAGGAGACTCTCACTCTCCGGATTGGTTACAAAATGTATAAAGATAATATCGGAAGCTGTTGCTCTTATTCTTGTTTCTCTAAAACAAGCAACATAGGTACATCATTTATGTGTAGATATGTGTAGCGATATCTCGAAATGCTTTTAAAACTATGGGAGTTTCTCAATAGCATTATCTACTTATTTGTCTATTTAAACGTGAGTGCAATTTATATCTAATTGATTATATCTATTTAATTTTTAAATTCCTTCATCACGCTGGTCACAATAAACAAGGCTTCTGTTGAATTCCTTCTTCACAAATTTTAACAAAATGTAACATGTGAGTTGGTAACGGTCATTTCTTTAAAATTTAAATAAAATTGAGTTGGTTTTGGGTTATTTGTTATATGAAATTTGCAAATTTTTACTCCATTATTGTTTCAGTATGTATTAATTATAGACTGTATTAATTGCGCCCACGACTTCGTGCGCGCCATTTTTAGAATGTTATTTTCTTAAACCGTCGACGAAAATAATCTTAGGCGAAATAATCTGATATAATATTTCGTTAACAAAACTGTTTAGTAACCTTATATATATATATATATATATATATATATATATATATATATATATATATATATATATATATATATTATATATAAGAGGGGGGCAAACGAGCGTGCGGCTCATCTGATGTTAAGTGACTACCGCCGCCCATGATCAACCGCAACACCAGAGAAATTGCAGGCGTGTTGCAGGCCCTTTACAAAGGAGTAAGCTCTTTTCTTGAAGGTCCCCAGGTCGTATCGGTCCTGGAAAATCGCTCTTATACTTCGTAATATACTCTTATAATAGCCACTGATAAATCAAAATTGTCCCTAAAAATTTTGAAAACTGTTTAACTAAAGTAATAACGACAATGTACAATTTCACGTGGTAAAGCCACACTGCGGCTGTATTATGGTTGTAGCACGAATGGGTCGGCTCCACCGGGGTAGGACCACGCTCTCACAGAATGCCAGCGTAAAATAACAGCTCAATGCTGCTGTTTTGTATTGTGAGTGTAGAGAACCGTAGAACCTTTTTATTGGAAACGAGGCACTCTATCTCAGTCCTCAGGGGTGACATCGCATTTGCACTTTGATTCTTAATTGAGGATAAATGTATATGTATATGGGCCACAGCATCCACTTACCATCAGGTGGACTGAGTGCTCTTTTGTTACCCTATTCTATAAAAAAATTGGAATAGGAGCTCTTTGGTAATATGAAAAAGTAGGTACCTACCTATACTTACTATATTCGTTATTAGTTTTTATTAAAAACTAGCTGTAATTAATTTTTACTGCGATGACGTCACGGTATGATTAAAGCTGGTAAGAAAGTAGATAATTTCTCAGCAATTTCGGGCGAGCTTAGATATTTGGTATTTAAAGTCAAATTAAACAAAGTTATGAACATTTACCTAGGAGTAAACAATTAGGCGGAAGATTAGAACTCTATTGATGCCCCATAATTCTACCGAAGACCAAAAGCACTGTCGCATCGATGAGCACCACGCCTTTCTAGAAAATTACGAAGATAATTCGAATGCTGTTTTTGACATCGTCTAATTGAGAGCTGGATATATTGGAACGAACCTGAAATCAAAAGGCAGGGTTGCATCAACGGTTGTTTCTTTCTTCGGAAGAAACGGTCAATCGCTTTTCTAGGAGATGAAAGTTATGTACTTCAGCAGAATGATACATTATCTTTTTTTAATTTACTGCAATCTAAAAAATTCATAAATCTATCAATAAAGGTCACCGGTGTGTTATCACCTTTGAGAACCATGATGATATAGGTACCGTAATTTTATTGACTTTATTATCTACTCTTCAAACAAGAGCACAATTGAATGCACTGCTGGGTGGCGCCAGAACTAGGTGCGAAGTACACCTACCCAAACGAACTCCCAGGCTGATATGAAGCCCTGCCAACGCGTTGAAATACTAGATTTAGGAATATGTTAGAAAACAGTTTCCTCGGAACAAGATCCTTTATCACGACAGCACTTCAGCACACTTTGTTAAACGAGAGAGTCGTATATTGAACCGCCTTACTGCAGAAATAAGAGGAATGTCAAAGTCAAACATTATTTATTCAATTTAGGGTTGTATAAAGCTCTACACCAGTTTGCAAAATCTAGTATCTTCTCAAAGAAGAACCGACAAGAAACGCTGCGGTATTTTTTTAAAAGGACGGACATGTTATGCCATGGTATGCCATGCAACGTCCTGTCAAGCCAAAATCTTCCCCAATGATATTCCAAATCTTATTATAGGTACCATATTTTAGTGAGGAATTGGTGACGAAATAAAAAATAGTTGATTATTATTACTTTAGGAGCTAAAACACTTTTTTGAGAGAATTCCAGGCTGATTTCAAACTAGTAATCTCCCCTAGGAAACGCCCGTACTGTTTGTCCAGAAGCTTCATCAAGCCTCTCGCACTCAGCACACGCACACAAGCGCGTGGTTTAGGTTTACCTATAATAGCAGTCAGAGAGAATAATACGATATTTTAGCCACAGATTACATTTTTATATAGGAAAGTACTAGCGGCGCGGGCATCATGCCATACTTAGTCACGTTTGAGCTTTGAGCGTAGCGAGACGCTTGTATGTGGTACCTTACTCTCTTTTATATCGATTTGAAACGAGGGTATTATTGTTTTGTGACCTAGAACCCTATTAGAATCGTAGCCAGGTGATTTGCAAATTCAGAGTAAGACTTACTTTCACACATCTTTGAAGTCAATATTACCTTGATCTATTTCATTTTTCGTTGCACAGAGATCTTATTGTAAAGCTTTTTATACTTAAACGTATTCAGAAAAGACTTTCTAGTTTTAACCAATGAAAATTAAAGAAACTTTATCGTATTATCTCGAATCATTCTAGAGGAGACTGTCCTTTTAATATTTCACGAGTTTTTCCGCACATGGTATTTCCTCCCCGTCATGTCATGACCCGCGATCGCTTGATACGGAGAGCTCAAACTATCACATAAAAACTTGCCATCATATTTAGGCGTAATAATGGCCGCATAATTTAAGTTATACTAATGCCTGTCGAATAGTGAAAATCGCTCTAGCAATATTTTCCTTCATACTCCAGTGCATTCTTCCTAGATATTCAATAAATCATTTTCTGTTACAGTTACACGCTTATGGTAATCCTTGCTTCTAGGTACATAACATCGGCGTGCTCATTCTATTTTTTTCTTGAAAAATCCACTCAAAACTTGGAACTCTAATATTTCCCATGATATTTCCTATTCTTTCTTGTGTTAGATATTATCCCAATTTCTTCAACTGTCGTTATCGTGTTTTTATTTTCATTTTATTCTTTTAATTGTATAATTTATGTATTTTTCAACCCAATTATTCAAATGACTTTTTCTAAAAAAATTTTAGTAAACTTAGAGACAATCGCCCAATAAAATAAAAAGTTTAATATAAACTGTTATACCCTATTTCCCGCTTTAGTTTTACAAAATCATTTCTTATGGTAGCCACGGGCCGCACATGGTCAGTTCAACTGATCATTCCAACTGATCAGTTCAAACTAAAACTGTTGATATTTTTTAAATATCGGATTTAATTTAATTTATTCTCAGCAATTTCGGGCGAGCTTAGATATTTGGTATTTAAAGTCAAATTAAACAAAGTTATGAACATTTACCTAGGAGTAAACAATTAGGCGGAAGCTTAGAACTCTATTGATGCCCCATAATTCTACCGAAGACCAAAAGCACTGTCGCATCGATGAGCACCACGCCTTTCTAGAAAATTACGAAGATAATTCGAATGCTGTTTTTGACATCGTCTAATTGAGAGCTGGATATATTGGAACGAACCTGAAATCAAAAGGCAGGGTTGCATCAACGGTTGTTTCTTTCTTCGGAAGAAACGGTCAATCGCTTTTCTAGGAGATGAAAGTTATGTACTTCAGCAGAATGATACATTATCTTTTTTTAATTTACTGCAATCTAAAAAATTCATAAATCTATCAATAAAGGTCACCGGTGTGTTATCACCTTTGAGAACCATGATGATATAGGTACCGTAATTTTATTGACTTTATTATCTACTCTTCAAACAAGAGCACAATTGAATGCACTGCTGGGTGGCGCCAGAACTAGGTGCGAAGTACACCTACCCAAACGAACTCCCAGGCTGATATGAAGCCCTGCCAACGCGTTGAAATACTAGATTTAGGAATATGTTAGAAAACAGTTTCCTCGGAACAAGATCCTTTATCACGACAGCACTTCAGCACACTTTGTTAAACGAGAGAGTCGTATATTGAACCGCCTTACTGCAGAAATAAGAGGAATGTCAAAGTCAAACATTATTTATTCAATTTAGGGTTGTATAAAGCTCTACACCAGTTTGCAAAATCTAGTATCTTCTCAAAGAAGAACCGACAAGAAACGCTGCGGTATTTTTTTTAAAAGGACGGACATGTTATGCCATGGTATGCCATGCAACGTCCTGTCAAGCCAAAATCTTCCCCAATGATATTCCAAATCTTATTATAGGTACCATATTTTAGTGAGGAATTGGTGACGAAATAAAAAATAGTTGATTATTATTACTTTAGGAGCTAAAACACTTTTTTGAGAGAATTCCAGGCTGATTTCAAACTAGTAATCTCCCCTAGGAAACGCCCGTACTGTTTGTCCAGAAGCTTCATCAAGCCTCTCGCACTCAGCACACGCACACAAGCGCGTGGTTTAGGTTTACCTATAATAGCAGTCAGAGAGAATAATACGATATTTTAGCCACAGAGTACTTTTTATATAGGGAAGTACTAGCGGCGCGGGCATCATACTTAGTGACGTTTGAGTTTTGAGCGTAGCGAGACGCTTGTATGTGGTACCGTACTCTCTTTTATACCGATTTGAAACGAGGGTATTATTGTTTTGTGACCTAGAACCCTATTAGAATCGTAGCCAGGTGATTTGAAAATTCAGAGTAAGACTTACTTTCACACATCTTTGAAGTCAATATTACCTTGATCTATTTCATTTTTCGTTGCACAGAGATCTTATTGTAAAGCTTTTTATACTTAAACGTATTCAGAAAAGACTTTCTAGTTTTAACCAATGAAAATTAAAGAAACTTTATCGTATTATCTCGAATCATTCTAGAGGAGACTGTCCTTTTAATATTTCACGAGTTTTTCCGCACATGGTATTTCCTCGCCGTCATGTCATGACCCGATCGCTTGATACGGAGAGCTCAAACTATCACATAAAAACTTGCCATCATATTTAGGCGTGATAATGGCCGCATAATTTAAGTTATACTAATGCCTGTCGAATAGTGAAAATCGCTCTAGCAATATTTTCCTTCATACTCCAGTGCATTCTTCCTAGATATTCAATAAATCATTTTCTGTTACAGTTACACGCTTATGGTAATCCTTGCTTCTAGGTACATAACATCGGCGTGCTCATTCTATTTTTTTCTTGAAAAATCCACTCAAATTTCCTATTCTTTCTTGTGTTAGATATTATCCCAATTTCTTCAACTGCCGTTATCGTGTTTTTATTTTCATTTTATTCTTTTAATTGTATAATTTATGTATTTTTCAACCTAATTATTCAAAGGACTTTTTCTAAAAAAATTTTAGTAAACTTAGAGACAATCGCCCAATAAAATAAAAAGTTTAATATAAACTGTTATACCCTATTTCCCGCTTTAGTTTTACAAAATCATTTCTTATGGTAGCCACGGGCCGCACATGGTCAGTTCAACTGATCATTCCAACTGATCAGTTCAAACTAAAACTGTTGATATTTTTTACATATCGTATTTTCGATACTCGTATATCCATAAATAAACTTATATAATATATTAATATATCTATAATGATCGATATGTCGAAAATCCACTATTTAAAAAATATCAACAGTTTTAGTTTGAACTGATCAGTTGGAATGATTAGTTGGACTGACCGTGTGTGGCGTTCATTAGTTGATGTATCTCTACATAGTATAAAACAAAGTCCCCTCCCGCCGTCTGTACGCTTAGATCTTTTAACTACGCAATAGATTTTGATGCGGTTCTCATCAATAGACAGAATAATTCAAGAGGAAGGCTTATATATATAGTTTGTATATAAATTGGTAATTGAATGTTGGTTGCCTGTGCAGTACTTTACACTGCTTGAACGAGTAGTGGAGTTTTTACACTTCTTTGTTATCCACCCTCACTCATAACACAGAGTTGTATTATACATATAATACATGCATTTTTTAAATACTACCAATGCTGATAACATTACTAATATTCCGTTTGACCACTTCTGGTAAGCTTAAACTGGTTGTGTTAGGAGTGGTTCACGACAATAGTCGAATGGTGGATTAGAACCCACGACCTTTTGAGTTCGCGGTTAGCATCCTGTCATTAGGCTACTGTCGCTTCAAATGGTCGCTTGTTTCATATTGTCGAAACACAAAAATGACGCTTACGAAGCCTACAGGCTAAATTTCACATTTCTAGCGGTTTGGGTTACGCGTCTTAATACAATATTATTCATACAAACTTTACAGCCAAACGCTTCAATGCCCAATTTTTGAAAAAATAAAAAATGGATATCAAATTATTTTTATTCAAGCGTATTTGCAACAGTTTTTTGTTAAAAAAAACGATTTAAATTTTTTTTCTCCGTACAAATTTTAACAACCTCTGAGTAAGTTAGCTATCCGAGTATAGAACCAGAGTACGGAACCTAGCCAACTGCAGAGAGGTGTAAGACAGGGTAACGTTATATCCCCGAAACTCTTCACCGCTGCATTCGAAGACGTTTTCATGCTACTGGACTGGAGAGGATATGTTAACATCAATGGCGAGTACATCACTCACCTTCGATTTGCCGACGATATAGTCCTTATGGCAGAATCGCTGGAGGACCTAAGCACTATGATCAATGACCTCAATAGTGTCTTCCAACCGATAGGTCTGCTCGAAGAACCGACAACCGTTGGGGAAAAAAGGTTCTTGAGTGACAGCCTCGTACCGTTGGGCGAAGTGTGGGGCGAACCCCACTAGATGGAGTGACGACCTGGTAAGACATGCAGGAAGTCGATGGATGCAGGTGGCTCAGGACCGTGCTTTGTGGCATAACTTGGGGGATGCCTATGTTCAGCAGTGGATTTGTGAAGGGCTGTATTGATGATGATGATGAGTAAGGGGTTGTTTTGAAAAATCGCAAAATCCGTATTCATTTATTTTATTTACAGAGTACTTTCAGTAAGTTTCGAGTCAATCGCCCCGTAATATAAAAATTTTCTTACATCCTCTTACGGGTGAAATTTAAAAAAAAAACAGTTTCTTCAGCTGCGTATTATAACGTGGGCATCCACTCACCTATGTCATAAAAGTCAACTATTGGCGAAATTTCAAATTTCTACATCAAGCTGTTTGGGCTGTGTGTTATAAGTTATAACCTACATATAAATGAGTCAGTCACTCGGGACATCCCTAGGTATATATAGAACTTAAATGTTCTCAAAATACGTGGGACACTCAATAAGTTTTGAGATATACAAAAAGTATTCTAGATACTATAAATATTTATTTTACATCTTTTCGAAATATTCTCCATCATTCTCTATACAAAGTTCCATTCGCCTAACCCAACTGAAAACACTTTGCCAGTCTTGATCTGACAGGTCGGAAATCGCTTCTTCGTAGGCAACCACGGCCTCTTCGGCGCTTGAAATAAACTTACCTCTTATTTTTTCTTTGACTCTTGGTAACAAAAAGAAATCATAAGGAGCTAAATCAGGGCAGTAGGGTGGGTGCCTTGGAGTTTCAACACCATATTCCTCAATAAATGCTTTTGTTCTAAGGGAGGTATGTGAAGAGGCGTTATCGTGATGCAGCATGATTCCCCGAAGCCCGGTCTTTGGTCTTCTCCCGCACAGCTTGAAAAGCTTTGGGTAATGCAACTGTAGTATACCATTCAGAGTTGACTGGCCTACAATTTTCCAGCATTGACGTCGACAATATCCACTCCGCGAAAAAAACTAGCCACCATTTTTTGCCGACGTTGCGAGGTCTTTGCAGTTTTGTCGGTTACTGTCCTTCCGAGTACACCCATACCGATGGTTGCCTTTTATTTTCCGGATCATATTGATAGATCCATGTATCGTCAACAGTAACGATTTCTGAAACACGCCTAGATGCCCCGCTTTCAAAACGTAGACGCATTTCATGGCACCAATCCACACGAGTCCGTTTATCGCTTTCGGAGAGCAAACGCTTCCCCACTCCAAGATGTTGGTGTAGGATGGTATGAATGCTCCCCGAACTAATGCCTACAATCTTTTCGATGTCCGTATATGTGATTCGTGGGTCTTCTGGCACCAACATTTGAGTTGTCGGTTCTTTGGTCATCTTTAAAGTTAAGTTTACCCCTTTTGAATTCAGAAAACCACCTAAAAATTGTTGCGCGTGATGGAGCTAAGCCCCTAATGCTGATTGTAACCGTTGTAAACTTATTGTTCGGTTAAACCAAATTTAAAATCATAATAGATCATAGCGCGCAAATGTTCCCGGTTAAGATTCATCGTTTTAATTGAAAAGCGCGGGAAGCGTTGCAGGAAAATTAATAGAACTATTTTTTTTAATATTGAGTAATTGGCTTATGGAGTTCTATTTTAAATAAATTTGCTTTTAAGAAACATATAACACGCGTGCGTTTCATTATAAAATTTCGAGCATCTCAAAACTTATTGAGTGACCTACGTAAACAGCGACGGAAATTATTTTATAGAATAAGGTTGACAAACGAGCACATAGCCCACTTGGATGGTAAGTGATGCTGTGACACATAGATAACATTTATCCTTGAAAAGAATCAAAATACGTTAGATACGTTACCCTCGAGGACTTAGATGGAATGCCTCGTTTCTATTAAAAAGGGTCTCTGGTTCTCGCTCACCACGCTCACCACACGAAACACAGCAGCATAGAGTGCTACTTTGCGCTGGTATTCTGTGAGCATGGTCCTTACCCGGTCGAGTCGACCCAATCGTGCTACACCCATAATATATATGCAGCATGTCTCTACCGTGTATAAAAATAGTAGCCTCCTTGAAGAGATCGCGTAGTCTCGCGGTGCCCATAATGTTATACTATAAATAGAAGAATCGTAGGGCCATGCTGCAGCTATATCATGGTTGTAACACGAATGGTTGTTTGCGAAATCAGCTACCAGCAGCGAAGTTTCCGAATCGATACTACTAAGTAACCTTCGAAAATAGAGTCTACTCCTTTTTAAAAGGTCGGCAACACGCCTGTAATTTTTTGTAGGTTTTCATGCGATGGCAGTCACTTAACGACTTAACGTCATGTACGCCGCTCGTTTGGCCCACCTATTAAAAGGCCTAAGTATATACGCACACATTGTAACAAATACTCTCTTCAGATATAACAAAAATAAAGAATATCGTGCACACGCCAAATGTAAATAAAAAATACTCAGGCTCAGGTCTGGCAGGCAACGGGAAGTGGTGTCAAATCAAATTATGTTTAGCATCACCTCATAATGATGTATTTAATTAACAAAGTCATAATTTTGTAAATTCTCCTCCCAAAGAATGCCACAAAACATTGTTCTCAATCATCTGCATCCATCAACTTCCTGAATGGCTTACCAAGTCGTTACTCCACCATTAGGGGGGCGCTGTTTTTTTTATTCTTTTACGTAGGGAAATCTTTTTGGATGCCTTCGGTTGTCAGATCAACAGTAAGGTTATGCCGAATTCTTACCGGTTATGGTGGTCACCATCAGCGTATATGAGGGATCCCGGGATTCCCGTTTGGAACACAACCGGAGTCTCTCTCACGCTTTGCCAAAGCACGTCCCAAAGGCAGTTCTTCTGCCCTCAGTACCCTCGCAGTGCTACGAACTTCTTGGCGACGTGGTCTCCAAATGGAATCTGTCATCTCTCGACACCGCTCGGCAGCCTCCTTCTGGACCATAACGGATGCACAAAAGGTGGCTACGGGCCCCCACGCCAAATCCCTGCTCTGCATCGCCGACACGACTGTTGGCAGGGAGAGGTACTCACCGTCCGCTTCCGTTCCCACACTAGTCATAGTTATTTTGATATTACATATATATTGATACGCGTATTACACAATAATCACCGAAACACCCGAGCCCGGTAATTATCTGTGTAAGCCTGTAGATAAGTCTTCGTGTTCGTCGATACAACCAGGCTTCGAGGCATGGAGGGTAGAGAACAGGTGAACGATCGCTGTAGAAAATAGTGCCCCAGAAATAACAGCGGGCTATTGTGAGCTAGTTTGAAATGATTATAATATCATTCAAAGAAAAAAAAAGGAAAATAACGAAATTATTATTATTTATTAATAAATAAATTATAAATTATGTTTTTTATAATTTTAATTATAATAAATTATTACACATATAAATCATTAATTTTTGGGGTTCTATATGGTTTTCTCATCTGGTTGAGCTCCATAAATATATGATTGTGAATGAGAATGATAAATATACATAAATATCAATAAAATAAAATAAATACATAAATAAATAAAAGACCAACCCGATGGAAGCCCTCGTCATCAAGGCGGTATCAAGGAGCACCGCGTTCTGTATTTGAGCCCGGAGCGGTCCGTCACGGAGTCCCAGTCGCCTCAGATGACCCGAGAGGCTGACCGGGATTAGCCTATTCGTAGAGACGACTACAGGAATAATTTCGGTTATTTTTTTAAAATAATATTTCACCATTTTATGTTTCTTTTTGTCAATAATTAAAAAATTACTTCGCAGATACTAGGTACTAACCGACGGCAGCGCGTCTATAAACTCTACAAATTTTCAGGGACAGGCGGGCTACGCTTTAGCACGTAGCAATCGTTCTCCTGTTCTTTAACCTCCATGCTTCGAAGTGTGGCTTTAACAACGCGTTTGCGCGCAAAACGTACCTTAGAGGCAAGCGCGCCACGTTGCGAATACGTTAAATCGTTCCTACCGCTTAACTCCTTCGAATGACTCAAAAAGCTCTGTACTACGGCTCTGACGAAGGACGCGTGTCGGTCGTACACCCTCGCATCCAATGTTCGCCAGCATGTCTAAAAGTCAAAAGCGAGCCCAGACCGTCCACGCCTCAAAGGATATTGTGCGATATCTTCGCACGATCCGTATGGTCATCTTCCGCTGCACACTATAGATTTTAGTCTGCAGCGTACGGACCGTGTCACTCCTGAATAGAGACTACGCACTTCTTCCCTTGGTCGCCCTAGATTGAGCAGCAGTCTATGCAAAGCATCCGCTACCCTTTCAATCCGAGGAACTAAATTCTCGAAAGAGGGCCGTCCTCACGTCACGTACCAGTACTAGGATACCACTACAAAACCTTTTTTATCCATCGGTTGTCGATTCTTCGAACTATATAACTGGCCCACTACCACTTCAGTTTACCGATACGTTGAGCTAGGTCGGTTATTCCGATCCTATTGCGAATATCTTCATTACGAATTCTGTCACGCAGAGAAACTCTTTGAGCGACTAGTTGTGTAGGAAATCGCTCTGATTGCACACTATTATTTTTAAGTTTTGATAATTATACGTGAAGAAAAAATGTGTCTCAAACGCTGCCCAGCCCAAGTTGGATCCCCTCGGTCGAAGTTGTACCTACATACCTTGTCGAATAATTTTTCCTCAATAAGCATACTCGGACAACTTAATGCGTAGTGTTTTCGATAACTACCAACATTAGCATGACATCGAAGTTACACATGATCTTTGTTTTTAACTTCCCACTAAGAAAATAGAAAATTTTCAAAAATAGGGAAGTTATTGGTTTCACCCCGATTTTCGAAAATTGAGTCTTCATCAGATCTTGACGTTTTGAGATCCCAAGAATCAGTGATCGCAAGGGTGAAAACCGGCAGCGATCAACGAATGGTTAGAGGCACACTGAACCTAAACGTTAAGTTGGAGGTCTCGTCTAATGAAGTCAACGCTCCGTCTCCCTCGTGCTCTAATCCAGAATCCCGAGACTTTTCAGCTTGAGTTACGTAACCGCTTCCAGTGCCTAGAAGATTGCAATGCAGTGGACGATATGAATGACAAGCTCGTGGAAACTGTCCATGCGGTCGGAGCTAAGTTCTGCAAGACCCGCCGCAGAAGAACACAAAAACTCTCCGATCACACTCTTAATTTCATGGCGAGATGCGAGGCGAGATTTCATGAAGGTCAACAGATTTGACAGCATACAGGCAACTGAACAGACAGATCTCCAAATGCATGCGGCGAGACTTACGCAACTTTAATACTGCTCGTATTAAAGAAACGATCGAGCGGAACCAGGGCTCCAAAGTCTTTGCCAGAAATCCGTCTGCCAGAAAGAGCCAACTGTCAAAGCTGAAGACTGAGTGTGACAGCATCGTTTCCGGGACACCTGAGATTTTGAGTGAGATTGAGAGGTTCTATGGGCAGCTGTACACATCATCGTTGGAGCCACACGCAAGTGTGAGTAACGATCCAAGAGCAAGTCTTATCCGACACTATTCCGATGATATCCCGGACGTCAGTCTTAGCGAGATTAGAATGGCTCTCCAGCACCTTAAAAACGGCAGGGCCCCAGGCGAGGATGGAATTACAGCGGAGCTTCTGAAAGCGGGTGGAACACCGGTACTTGAAGTCCTTTAGAAGCTCTTCAGTTCCATACTCCATGGTGGCACTACTCCAGTGGCGTGGAGCAGAAGTGCGGTGGTCTTGTTCTTTAAGAAAGGCGACAACGCTCTCTCTTGAAGAACTACAGACCGATTTCCCTTCTGAGCCGCGTCTACGTGCTGTTTTCGAGAGTCATTACGAATCGTCTCGCACGCAGACTCTACGACTTCCAGCCTCCCGAACAAGCTGGTTTCCGAAAAGGCTTCAGTACCATAGACCACATACATACCCTGCGGCAGATTGTACAGAAGACCAAAGAGTACAATCTTACAAGCCACTTTGCCTGGCGTATGTGGACTATGAGAAAGCCTTTGTTTCCGTCGAAATTTGGGCGGTGCTACAGTCCCTTCCGAAATTACGACACATCTCGTCAGGTATATCTCAAAACCGGAAAACTAGATTGTACAACCAGTGCGTGTTGCCAGTGATGACTTACGGATCTGAGACGTGGTCCTTCACTGCTGGCCGTATGAGGACGCTCAAGGTCGCTCAGCGAGCTATGGAGAGGGCTATGCTCGGAGTTTCTCTGCGTGATAGACTCAGAAATGAGGATATCCGCAGTAAAACCAGTGACCGACATAGCCCAACGGATTAGTAAGCTGAAGTGGCAATGGGGCGGCCATATAGCTTGAAAAACCGATAACCGATGGGAAGAAAGGTTCTCGAGTGGCAGCCTCGTACCGGTAGGCGTAGTGTAGGGCGACCCGCCACTAGATGGAGTGACGACCTGGTAAGACATGCAGGAGGTCGGTGGATGCAGGTGGCTCAGAACCGTGCTTCGTAGTAACGCCACAACTTGGGGGAGGCCTATGTTCAGCAGTGGACTTGTGAAGGGCTGTAATGATGATGATGATGATGATTATGATATTATATAGATGGATAGAGATGTTGAATAATAAATGCACAAATATGGAGAAACTCACTCATTGTAAGCTACATGTGTCCGAACACATATATTGAGACCATAGCTAGTGTTAGAGACATAACGCCCTATCACTGCTCAACCAGAATAGAAAATTCAACAATTTATCTTTGCATAAATGTTGGCTTTGGCAGAAATTCAAACCAAAAATCTCAGTGCAAAGTGAGTTTCTGTAATTGTATTGTATTTCATTTTTTTTATAGGATAGGGTGATAAACGAGCACACAGTCCACCTGATTGTAAGTGGTTGCTGTGGCCCATAGACATCTACATCTATCCTCGATTACGAATCAAAATGCAGTGGCGTTGTCACCCATGAGGACTAAGATAGAATGCCTCGTTTCCAGTAAAAAGGATCTCTGGCTCTCTACACTCACCATACGAAATACAGCAGCATTAAGCTACTATTTCACGCTGGTATTCTGTGAGTTTCATGCAGTTACAAATGTAATTACAAATGTAATCATTGTTACAAATGTAATAAAAGAAACCAACTTTTAGTAACTTTTTAATTTATTTACAGTACAATTTTAAATACTATTTAGAACTTTTCTTTTTTTCATGTTGTTTGGCAGCCTTCTTTTTCATAATCTGCAGCCTCTTATCAGCAGAAATTATATTGATATTAGGTGTGACTACCTTCGAAGGTGATGAAGAAGCAGAGCTACTTGAAGAGACCTTTACAGGTGTAGTGGATTCTGATGCATGCGAAGGTGATTTTGACGAAGATGAAGTTTTACTAGAATATCCAACAGCAAACCCTTGAGATGAAAGGCATGAAGCACATTGCCAGCCAGACCCCATATCACTATCACTAACAACAGGCTTATGGCAGTCCTGAAAGTATAACATATTTTTTAAATATGTAATATTTTAATACAAGAAATAAATTAATATTAAAAAACAAAGAACTAAGCTGCAGCGATGTAACTAATACACAATATATTTTATATATAAATTTTCTATCTTCTTTCTTTTCAGATTAAAGATTAAAGATTGCAATGCTAGATGTCCTGCAACTTTGACATTGCTGTCCGTCGCTAGTCTGGGTATTTTACATCTAGGGTAAACTAAATTATATATCACCATCTATCCGAAAATATTCTTTTTTCTGGTATTTCCTACATTCCCCTCTTATGAAGCCTATGGGAAGAAAAAGAGAGACAGATTCTGTGTGAGGGCGCAGGGTGACATTGACTCTGTATGAGATGTTGACTATATGAATTCCTAAGATTAATTCATTATTTTATCGTTTTAAGCACAATGTATGGATCAGAATCGAAAGTGTAAAATAGGAAAGGAATAATTTTATTATATACTTTATTGTACACCACAAAACTATGAAAAAAAAAACAGATTACAGAAAGTAATATTTAAGAGGTAGGTACAATATGGCGGTCTTATTGCTAAAAAGCGATCTCTTCCATAATCTAATCAATTAATGTGAAGATCTATACAAATTGCATGTCTTAAGCGCAAAGTGCGTAGGTATGTTCTACACTCACTGGCACGGAAACTTGGCCACTCGTGAATTTGCTGATTATTTGCACTGAAACGTTTTTTTAACAGTAAATTAAGGGTAGATGCATTCAATAAGTGTCTCTAATGGTTTTAGAACATAGAAATTTAATGTTTACTTCACCGAAATTTTTCTTTTCAAGATAACATGTTTTCACTAAAATTAACATCTTTCCATTGTCACTTTAAAAACACTACAAAGTTAAAAATTAAGTCTGTTTCTTTATTGTCTATCAGTTTTAATATCGGGTGTTTCCTCCTCTAGCCCTGATAACCGCTTGCATTCGATCTGGCATGCTTTGAATGATGTTTCTGACATCAACTTGCGGTATGCTGTCCCAAGTGGCCAGCGCTGCATTTCGGAGCTCATTTAGAGTTTGTGGCGGTTTGGAGCTGGACTTTATCTTTCTTTTGAGCATACCCCATACATGCTCAATTGGATTTAAGTCCGGGCTACGAGCTGGCCACTGTAATTTTTGTATTCCAACCTCTTCCAGATATTCCTCTACACAATGTGCGTCGTGCACCTAAAAATCAAGAATCCGTTGTTTTGTTGCATTCAATCGTATCTAACAATCATATTGAACATATCAATGATATAAAAAGCACACTTTCAAAGATAAATGATTGTTGAACTTATAAATTTTTCTAAATCGATTAATGACTATTTTTATATTAAAAAAGTGGTTATAGTGGCTTATGTTCTAGATTTATCAAGTCCGCATGGCAGGGTAAACACAATAACTTTTGAAAATATTAATTGTTCAACTCAATCTCTTTTTAATCTCTTCATCTATCATGTGGGAAGCCATGGAATGTAAATGGCAGTCTAACTTTGTTTTGTTTAGTTATAATTAATTTTTTTCAACTGAGAAATTCCAAAATTTTAGGTGTTGAGTCACTGAGTTGAGTCTGCTCACTCAGAGCTCGGCCGCCGTCATGAATTGATTACTGTATCGTTTGTTTACAGAAGCTCATGATGAAAAATATTAATCGCTGCAGAAATACAAAATAGTCCAAAAACCAAATTCGATAGATACTTTACCAAGGTAAGATATTATTATCATTTTTATAATTACAGATTTTTATTACAATGTATTGTTTTGATAAAAGTACGTAGGATTTATATAGAAATATAATTATACATCTTGGACTTTATGAATTGACCTGGATGTGTACTTTGGTATATGCTACTGGAAATCCTCGACGAGTAGAACTAAGTGTGCCGAGAGTGTGCTCGATATGTAAGTTATGATGAGACCTTCCCCCGGACTTGATGGAGTGACCTGAAGGTATACTTCTGTGAATGCTACTGGAACTACTCAAAGAGTAGTAATAGTAATAGGTGTGCTGAGTTTGGGCTTGTTTTGTTAGTTATGATGAGACTTTACCTCCAGACAGTGGCGGATTATTCTTAAGGCAAACTAGGCACATGTGTGGGGTGATAGGTTAAGAAGGGGCACACGCGGAAGTTTTTAAACGAAAAAAAATCTAATCAAACTATGAAGATCAGGTTATTAGTGAAAACTTGTGTGTATTAAAAATACTTTAATAATGACATATAACATGAACGTTTAATGCTTGCACATTTTGATTTACCAAAAGTTTATTTCAAGTTTATTGGCTGTTATCCTATACCTTTAAACAAGCAATTCTTGTATATATATAATTGGAATCTCAGAAACGGCTCCAACGATAAAAAAAATTCGTGTCCAGGGAGTTTTGGGGGTAATAAATCGATCTAGCTAGGGTTTATTTTTAGAAAATGTCTTTTTGTCCATGTTTTCAGGCAATCAAAAACTGCTACAATATAAGAAGGTAAATTTTGACACTGTGTTAATGTTTGTATTAGCTCAAGTGGATATAGAGCGGTCATGGAATCGTAATGTCTTGGTTCACGTCCGATCTTTGGTCTGACTTTTTTCCTTTTTTTTCAAGTTTCCTTCTTTTATTATTTTGAGAGAAAATCTATTATTTTGAGCCTTTTTTTTAGTATTTTCTTAAAAATACGAAAATTTTAATTAAACTAATTGCACTCATGATTTTTTATTCAAATAACCAGTTCAGTTTTTTCTATTATGTCAATAAGATCAAAAAATATTATTAATGTTTCATCAGTATGTAATTTGTATCTAAATGTAATTTCAAAAAAAGAATCGAGCAAAGCTCGGTCATCCAGGTCCTTTCAATTATTAAACACAATGACTCAAAATTTTATCTATTTCAGACCATATATTTGGATTGAGGTTAATTTTCAAGTTAAGATTTTGCTAATGGTGCCTGCAATTTATCACACAAGAATAGGGACTACACTTGTCGTGTTGGAGCAGATGCTATCCCAGTTGCAGACTAGACATATTTTAATGTGCAATAAGATCCACTAGCTTTGTATGTCGCTCCACTTAAAATCAATGAAAAAATCCAAAAAAAATCACATTTGGCATCAACCCTTTTATAAGGTAGGGTGGCCCTAACATCTATGTCCTACTCCTCTCTTTATACAACAAGAAACTAAGAAATGCTTACCAGTATGTACAGTATGATTAATAAAATTTTTTAATTTTTCTCTAAAAGTACAATGTTACACACATCTTTCAGTGGATTTATACCAACCACTCAACTAGCCTACCCTCCCCCTCTTCGCTTACTCCCTTCACCCTCATATCAATCCTAGGTTTTTTACATTTCTTCCCAATTTATTTATAATGTAAAAATATTGCCAAGTACTTAACATACCTGATGATAAAGAGCATGGCAAGCATCACATTCTACCAAACGGTTTCCAGCCTGAACTGCAATCTGTCTACACACTACACAGGTAAGGTCTTCCTCTAAGAGATCAAATGCCAATTCACCATCCATCACAGAACTGTCATCATTCTCCCGTTCTGGAATTTGAATCTGTTGTGGACTTTGTTGTGGGATAGGCACCACCCTTGAGCCACTTGATTTCTCGCTTTTGTTCTTTGATCTAGATGCCACCTCCATTTTCTCTTCAGCCAAGTACTTCTTGGGTAAAACATTTCCGAGAGTTTTTGAACTACCATAAGTTTGTCGAATAACATCGTCTAAAGTTAATCTCAGTTGTTCAGTTGAATCAGGCGCGCTGGAATGGAGATACTTAAGACAAAGTTTTATCGACGGATCAAGATCTATAGAAGACATTATAGGTAATGTATAATTATGAAGTGCAAAGAGTTATTTTCGAATTCCAATAATGAAAAATGACATCAGTATAAGAATGATATCTGATATGAAGTAGATTCTATCAAGATAAGGGGTATATGAAAAAACAAGACAGTTGTTATTGTTCACAGAGTACTTTTTTATATAGTTAGTTGTTGTGTTATTGTTTTTTATTAAGATTTTTAGCTTGGATGTCTACCTTTTAAGCCATGTCTTCATTTAATTTGGGATCCTTATTATAATTTTTTTCTTCACAATATGCCGATGCGTCACATTACGAAGTTTTTAGGAGATTTTGACGACAGCTTAACCAAGCGGACAGTGGATGACAGTCAGTCAAGTTCATAAGATATCCCATGTTATGTCTAATAGTTCACATGCGCAGACACTAAATCTACTTCAAATCGTTATTTAAACGAGAAAACCATTATTTTTACGTGCAGCTATATTGTGTTTGCAGTTGCAGCACGAATGGGTCAGCTCGACCGGGGTAGGACCACGCTCTCACAGAATACCAACGTAAAATAGCAGATTAATATGAAGAGAACCGGAGATCCTTTTTATTGGAAACGAGGCATTCCATCTCAGTCCTCAGGGCTGGCAACGCGTCTGCATTTTGATTCTTAATTGAAGATAAATGTAGATGTCTATAGGCCACACCATCCACTTACTATCAGGTGGACTGTGTGCTCGTTTGTCACCCTTATTCTATAAAAAAAACCAGGAGCAACAATCCTTCGACGGTCAAGTTCCCGCCAAAAAAAATGTTATTGTTATTTGATCCGATTTACAGAGTACTTTTGCGACGAATGCACGCTACGCACCTTCAGTTTTATAGGCCACAGCATCCACTTGTATGTTGTTGTTGCATTTGAATTCAAAAAGAATGTTTGTACACAACTTTTAAGCAATGAAATAATTTAACATTGGGTTTGTGTAATTAGCTGTATTTCATATAATTTTTGCATGCCAATTATGGCAAAACATGTCAGTTCCACGTCATTAATCATCTTATATACCATGTTTTTAAGCAAATAAATTTTTTATTTATCTATCTATCTTCTTTTGAATTTGATATCTTTTTGAATTATTAACATAATTTTGTATTACAAGAAGACACAGCGCGGACGCTGTAATTATTTCGACGTCTGCCATAGTCGAAAGTCGAAAGTGATGTGAGTGGTAGGGCAAAATGTAAATACACACTTCTCTCGATCCTGCTACGGCAGTATTTAGCGAAGTATGGCCGGCAGCGCGAGGAGTAGTGGCTGGGGCTGAATGTAAATGAGGCTGTTAATCTACCTGGTTCTCTTTCTCTGATTTGATACTAATAGAGTACTTTTACTATTATATAGTTATTGTATATACACAGTAATCTATGAGTTCCATAGATTACTGTAAATACACACTTCTCTCGATCCTGCTACGGCAGTATTTAACGAAGTATGGCCGGCAGCGCGAGGAGTAGTGGCTGGGGCTGAATGTAAATGAGGCTGATAATCCATAGATAAATAAATATGTAGCATGCTACTGTTAATCTACCTGGTTCTCTGTCTCTGATTAGTTTCACAGAGTACTTCCTACTATTATATAGTTATTGTATAGTAATCTATGAAACTCATAGATTATACTAGTACTAGTGTAAACCACAGACTAGATTGAGAAACTGAGTGTATACCGTAGACAGAGAACTGTCTACGGTGTATACATCTCCCATAGAGGAAAGTAATATATCGTACAACATCTCCGATAGGAGTAATAGTGTTCTGTGGTATACATCATCTGTGCCTGGTGCTAGCCGATAGCCGCATTATACAAAGAGATGAGCAACTCAAGTTTTATTTACGTTAAGTTCCGTGCCCAACCGTCAGGTGGCGTAAAATTAAGAGTGCTTTGGGCCCGCCCTTTATTTGCACTTTACAATTTTATATGTTCAGAACCATTAATTACATTGCACAAGTGCTGCAATGTAATTAATGGTTCTTTATATTTCTTGTGCTAATTGCTAGTTCCTATTAATAAAATAAAAACCGGATATATTTAAAATGTTTATTGTTTAAAAATTTCTTGCCTAAATTAATAACATTAGATGTGTTAAATTTAACAATATTTGCACAATATCAATTGATTTCTTTAAACACATTCTTTTTAACTGGTTAGTTAAGTTAGGAAATATTATGTTACAGAGAATACAATACAATAGAATTATTAAATATAGATTATTACACAATACTTATTCAAAGTCATGTTTTATTTACTACATATACCTCTGTCCTGGGAAGAACCAACAAGAAACCCAGCGGGACGTTTTTTTAAAACATATTTCACTTTACAATCATTTTGTTTATACATTTTTTAAATAAATTTTAATAGTACAGGCATGGTGGCGATCACCTCAATCACAGGGGTTATTATTGATGTATTTTTTGATATTACAATAACACTTTGTGTACATTTTTCCTTAAATAAAACATTTCAACTTATTTATTGACAAATTTTGTACATTTTCTGAAATTTTGTTTTAAAAGCGTATATGTTGCCCCATAAAAGCAATACTGACTCAGTGGAGTCTAGTAACTGGTGTTACAAGCTTATGTTTGTTCTTAGATTTTAAAGTATAAACATCTTTATTCTTATGAAAGCTTTTTATGTTTTTATGTACATACATTATATATATATATATATATATATATATATATATATATATATATATATATATATATATATATATATATATATATAATATATACAACAATACATACATTATTGTACATACATTATTGCTATGCCAAAGTTAATATATTTATTTCATTAAATTTTTCTCTACGCGACTTTTACAATTTAAGATATAAATTGAACGTACGGGTCTCTTTTATAAAACAAATACGGCTTCAATGTCTAATACTAAGAAAAACTGTGGTATCCACAAGACTCAACTACTTCCCATTTAAGAGCACATTGATAATTGAATCCTCTCCAAAGGTTTGCTTCTTTTCCATAATTTCAAGAATTAGTATCAATTAATTGTTAATAGTGGTACATCTTTAACTTAATATAAAAAGATACATTTTGTAGCAGCATTATTAATCTTTAAAATATGTACTTGATAACGTTATCATATTTTGGTAACAAAACTTTTTTTTAAATGTGTGTAATAACTATACTTTTAAAAATACAAACAATTTACAAAAGTGACTTTCTTATGCCCACTATACCATTGTAAATGTGTAAATCAATATATTTTTTTTTACAAAATCAGCATTTTATATATGTATTATAACATACTCATACATAATACAACCTCACAAACCATTTGCGAAACTATAATCAATCTAATAAATTGTGGAAGGTACCATATAATCACATAGAGCAACAAAAATAATACTAAGAAATAATATTTCAATAAAACTGATATCATTGACTATGCACACCCACATATTCCTGAATGTGCAGTTAGTACAGTATAATATGAATATCGTGGAAGATGGTACAATTTCGAAGACAAATTGTTTGGCCACGTCGATAAAAACAAAAAAAGCCTTAATATAATTTATATCTTATATATTCTTAGGTAAATTGTTCACTTTACTCAAGACGGACATTAAAAATGTCCTTAAATAAATACTAATTAAGCCAGGCATAAACTTATTTATATTTAAGCAAATGAAAGACTTGAGCATGACAGAGTGCTTGTGTTTCTTAATGCTTGATGAGATGCTAGTGTTCTCCTCACTACATTACAATTCAAATGTCATAGGTTTTGAAGACTGAGGATGTTAAGAGTGAAAATATGATGAACATGTTTTGGTTTGATGATAAAGGAGATAAAGTTCATACTAAGCTTTCAACTAGTTATGGATTTTGCAAAAATGCTACGATGGCAGTAATTAAAAAATATATATAATAAAAGATTTATAACAAACATGATTAAATGGTGTCTATGATCAATTTACAATTAACACCAAAGTAAGCAATAATTAAGTTAATAGGACAAAGACAGCAAGAATGCTTTTGAAATTTAAAATAAAAAATAATTCTCTTTATTTGATACTTACACTTATCGAAAGGGGAAATTTTATTTCAAAAGAATTAAGATTTATACGCATGACGTAGTAAACTGCTAAATGGGAGCATTTATAATTGCTCTTAGATAGTGATGTGGGAGAAAATGAACTACTGGATGATGCATAAGTAAGCTGACATATACCTAAGTGTAACCTGATAAAATACCTAAAATTAGGAGTAAAGCACGAATTTTAACCAACGTGTATTAGGTTGTCTTTGACTTTGTGCAAATAAGTCTTTACATATTAATAATTAATGTTCAATAAATATTTGTCTTTAACAACTTTGTTTTGATTTTATTTTCAAAACATTTTTAATTACCCCAAGAGAGCAAAGATACTTCATAGCAAGTATATTGTCCAAAATCCGCCATTTTGTTTTGGTTTCTTTCGAACCACACTAATACTGTCTACTTCATCATTCGACCCGCCATGCCTTTAGTCGTCACTTTTCGCGCACTCAGTATTCAAATAACCCCCTGAGTTTAACAGAAGTCCGTTATTTCAATTTTACGTACAGACAAACACTTCAATTACACGAGTATGAATAAATTTAAAATGGTCTACTTAGAATAATAACTGTTACAACTTAACAAGCGTGGCGACATGGCAAAATACCCCCCCCCCCCTATGAGGCTATTGGGGAGGCCTATGTTCAGCAATGGAAAAACCTGTATTAGATCTATCGCCGTGCAAGGTGTTATGCTCGGGGAGCGGCCAATGCTACGTGTGCTAATTCGGGGCTCTTATAATAACTTCTGTTAGTCAGTTTTGTTTGATTTTGTTTAATTCCTTTAATCAAAGATTTTATAAAAAGTGTCTAAAACATAACTCGGAACGTATATGCTGTGAAACAAAGTTTTACCTATTACAATGAGATTTCAGGAAGTTAAAAAAAGAGATGGAAGTTGAATGAAGAAATTGTTAGCAAGATGCCAATAATATATTATAAAATCTGGATTTTTTACTGGTAAAAATGACCTCCACTCCAAACGAAGAGGTAGTAAATAGAAGGTATTTTACCGCTCACATTTTGGCAGTTAGCAAATTTTCAGAGATTGAAAACTAAAATATTTTTATTTAACGAGTTATAAAAAGATGAAAATTAATGCAGGTATGTAAATAATGTAATAATTGTAATAATGACATTTGTAAGACAACCCCACACCAAGCAAATACATCAAATTTGTAATGTTTCAAGAAAAACACTTTTGCGACTTTCAGAAAACTTTTCATGTGTTGGAGATTATAAGAAAAATAATTAAAAACATTTGACCAATGATTTCCCCGAAATGGGATATTTGAAATCATTGTTAATAGCAAATTTCAATTTTTAACATGACATAAACATAAAAAAGTAAGGAGGTATTTTATAAAACAAATTTAACATAACATAACATGACACGCAACGCGCACGCGCACACGCACGCATACGCGCACGCGCACGCACACGCACGCGCCGCACACGCACACGCACACGCACCACACACACACACACACACACACACACACACACACACACACACACACACACACACACACACACACACACACACACACACACACACACACACACACACACACACAGCGAGAGAGAGAGATCACTTATTATGTCTATAAAATTTTATGATTTCTTTATACAAAAAATTAAATTAATTTAAACAATACAACTATGTATTCCTCATCAACAGCAACAACATATAACATACCATAGAATACTTTAATATACAATAGAATAGCACTTCCGTTGACGTAATTACGACCACACATACAAGCAATTACAAAAATTTATATAGTATGTAATTGATATAATAATTGTAATGATGATCTTTGTAAGACAACCCCACACCAAACAAATACATCAAATTTGTAGTTTCAAGAAAAACGTTTTTGCAACTTTCACAGAACTTCATAATGTGTTGAGGAGATTATAACAAAAATAAATAAAAACATTTGACCAATGATTCCCCCCTAAATGGGATATTTCAAGTCATTAAATTGTTAATAAATATCAAATTAAAATTTCCAACATGACATAAACATAAAAAGTAAGGACCCTTATCATAAATTTGTTGATCAAGTTAATTGTACATAGTTCAGACCCTCAAAGATTGCATAAGAGATGGTGCAATAAAATATTAAAAGGCAGACATATTAAAATCAATAATGACAAAATAACACTTAACTACTAACTTAAACAATGAATTTGGTTTTACACAATTTTTATAGATCCTGTATGTTTTCTTACAGGAACCTCCATTAAAAGAATCAAACAATTGATCAAACAGTACCGTATCTTCACATTCTTGTGGCAGCAACTTATTTTCTGCAAAGAAATAAAATGTTATGAGCACTTTTTAAATAATAAGAAGCAATAAAATGTTTGACACAAGAGGAAATACAAGTAAATACTAAATATGCGATAAAAAGATATCTTACAAAAAATAATTTCAATATTGAATGTTATTTAACAAAGTATATAAACGTACACTTGCACAAAATTGTAAAGCTTCAATTTTTTCTGCTGCTGTTACTTGACTTTTTTGTCTTATATTTTGTTTTTTGAAATCATTATTTTGTTTAACATTTTCTTTATGTTTTATCTGTACATTTTCTTTTAATCAATGTATCTGAAAAAAGTATGCCAAACTGATAATCATATAGAGATCAGATGAAATAATGACAGCGTAGACCTGATTGTATTGGAATCTCTTTTTTTAAAGAATTTTAATTCTAACTTCTGCATTGTAATGATATTATACATATTATGCAATATATTATTAGAATGCTTTTGGAGCTGGCACAGCGCTGCTGTGTGCACAGTGCAAAAAAGTAGCATTCCTACTGCATGGCTTGCGGACCAGTGATAACAAAAATTTGAAGTTATATCTGCAAGAGTTTTGAGTCTGGAGTGCTTCCTCTCAAAGTTCTAGTTATTTCAGATGCAACAAAAGCAAGGTGCAACCACGAATAACCCGTTCCTAGGTTTGGATACAGGAATAATTTTGGTCAACCGCCTACCCCACATGTTATTTACCTAGTGAGTTGTGAGCCAGGTTTAGATATAAAGCCTTTTGACTTGTTTCAGCTATAAAAAGATTCTCAGGATATTAAATCTTAATGTTGTACTTGTTATTATTATAGTAAATTCCAGCCTTAAAAATTGACTGCCTCGTTGGTTTAGTAGTTGTATTGGCGCGACTTCTGATCATGAGGTCCTGGGTTCGAATCCCGGGTCGGGCGAAAAAATTAATTATTGGGTTTTTCCATCAAGAAATTCTCAATAGCTGCCCGGAGTCAGAAAATTGACGGTATATCACCCCCGTGCTTCGGAAGGTACGTAAAGCCGTTGGTCCTGCGCCTGATATCTCTCCGGTCGTGTCGGTTTACGTCCAATCGGAATATGAGAGTGATGGAGTAGATAGTGTACCTGTGCTCGCGAATACATTTGGGCACTATAATCCTGTCCCACGCCGATGGCTAGTCTCCGTTGAGGCTGGCCGCAGTGACCGAAATTCAGTCTGGAGGACATTATCATTATTAAATTCCAGTCACTAAATCTTTAACTAATCGCACACTTGCTGGTATAGTAATAGAATATAGTTACAATAATTAAGAGTTTATCAATATTATACTACCACCAGAGAATTTTCTGGACCAATACAATTTGGGACTTTCAAAAAATGAGCCTACTCTTTTTTTAAAGCTGGCAATGCGTATGCCCCTAGTGTTGTGGTCCTACATGGGTGGCGGTAGTCACTATCCATCAGGTGAGCCGCATGCTCGTTTCCACGCCGCCTCTTCTTTTAAAAAAATAAATTAAATACCTCTTATACGATTATCGTGTGATCTTGTAGTAGAAATTTGTGAAGAAAGTACATCCGGTATAAGTGATGTGGGTTCAATTCCTAATGTTTCAGCATCTAAACCTGTAATAGTAGTGAAAGTATATGAGTAACACATAAAACTCTCTTGGGCTTGTTTTGTTCACTGCTACATACCATATATCATAATTACTAGCTTTTTACCCGCGGTTTCGCACGCGTGGGGTTTAATTAAGCAACATTGATAAATGTTGTTTCCTTCTAAATTTAGCAAAATTCAATCACTATTAGAGTCACCTCGCTGTGTGTCTTTCTTTATGTCTGTTTGTCAAAGATTTGGTTTTGAATTCTCAAAGACTATTGAACATAAATGATTGATATTTGGCATAGATATAATATGTTATAGGAACATGTGAATGAAGTTTTTCGTAATTGCATTAATATCTTATGTCTATAATCACCTGCTATTTTTTATATCAGGTGTATCTTCTGATGTATCCATAAAAAAGGTATCAATAACCAAATTGTCTTAAAATCAATTTTTTATTAACCTTTTTAAATTTGGAAAAAATTGTGTTAATATGTACATTCTTTCATCATTAAAATTAGTTTTAACAAAACAATGATGAATTTAAATCCCCCCCCCCTCGGCTTCAATGCCTTTTACTTAGTCCCTTGGACTTGTTTTTTCAAAAATATATTAGAATTACAGACACAACTTTTCTACAGATTTAATAATAATAATAATGTCCCCCAGACCAAATGTTATAGTGCCCAAGTGTATGTGCAAGCACAGGTCATCTCATAATCCAATGGGATGGTATTTCGTCACGACCGGAGAGTGAGAAAACAGGACTAACGGCTTTACGTGCTTTCCAAGGCAAGAGGGGTGAAACGCAGCTAATTTCTTATCTCCAGACTGCTGCTGAGAATTTCTTGATAAAAATACCCAAAAACAGATTTTGGCCCAACCCAGGATCTCATGGTCAACAATTGCATTTACGACACTAGACCAATGAGGCATTCAAGTGTTATTATAATATTAAGGAATAAATTAATGTATTTTCATTGTAATCATTCACATCACAAAATAAAAAGTACCGGCCAAGTGCGTGGCGGGCCACACCTTAAACCATTAAACCCAATGGACACGCCCCGCATGGTTATTTCCCTCTGCCAAGGTAATGGTTTTAAAAACTTTCTGCATTTATAAAAACTGTTTACAGAATCTATTTTATTATTACAAGAATCATTACCACTAAGTAGGCACTCTTTGCCGATCTGTGCAATTAAGGTGTGTAATAAAGCAGTCAAATACTTAAAATTTACAAAAAGATGAAGTTACACTCTATATGTAGATATTTTTTATTGTGATACATGCTTTTTTTTCTATTAAAATCATTCAAAATAATGTTATAAGTAATAATCGAAAACTTTACCAATTAGGTAATCTGTTACTACCCTAAATTATACTGTGGGTCACCCGCATAAACCAAGAGTATTACAAATGAAACTGTGTGAGGCTATTTCATTATATGAGTACTTTGAAAGGGACAACAATAACTACCAACTAAAAAATAAGTGAAAGTAGTAAGTAAGTAAGATTTCTTCATAAAATGTTTATTTCTTACAGTTCACAATAGCATTACAAAGTTATAATGTTGTTTTATGTCATTTTCTATGGAGTTGTAACAAAATTTTTACTAATCCAACTTGTTAATTCTAATTTGCTGCGATAGTTTTCCTTTTAATTACATTATATATGCTACCATTGAGTATACTTTCCACATTTCCAAAAAAGAGGTGGTAGAGGGGACACATGACATGACTCTAATGAAAAATACGACTAAAGCTTAATATTTAACAAAGAAACCGATAAAAGTGAATAAGCTTTTATTGCTAAGCCTGTGTGTAAATTGTAAACCTTACCCTGCGTTATAATCTAGGGCTTACTGCTAAAAGAATTGCTATAAAACATGACAGTGAGAAAGCTTTTAATAGACTTACCAAGGTTCAAGACTGGGGTCTGGGAAGTCTTGGTTCGAGGATATAAAAAACGATCCTCAAAGATCCGATCACAAATGCGGTAGTTATTGTAAATTTCACAATCGGTTTTATCCTTTCTAAATACACACACAGCACAGTATATAAATGCACTAGAAATCGGAATAATATTAAATTGATTTCTATTATGATTTACTATTAGTGAATAGCGACCGCCATTATTGTTTATTGCGTATGTACGTAGCACATGGATTGTTTCCTTTGCATAGACTTAATACATAAGTGTGCCCTCTAGTTCGATAAAAGTAAGTCTTAGTTTACATGCCCCACACGAAAGATGGCAGCACAAAAAGATATCAATTTGTTCTCAAAATAATGTTCTAAGTTGCATGCCCAATACAAAGGTACTCTGTGGATAGCCGTCTAAGTCTAACCGCGTAAACATGAAGAAAATTCGTTTTTATCTTTTAGTGTACTGTTTAAATTTCTGCAGTTGTATGTCTCAAATCGGACCTGACCCATGGGATTATGAATCTAATAAATTGTCTCATAAATTATCAGACGATACTGTCGTGCCACCAGACCTGCGAGCAATACCAAAAAATATTTTGAGTTCAGAAAACAAGTCCGGAATGAGCGAATGGTTTTATAGAAGAATATTAGCTATTGTTCTTAAAGCTGGTCAAATAAAGGTTTGATTTTTATTAATAATAATACTTTTTTGAATGAATAAGTGTAATTAATCGTAAACTTATCTTTTAAAAGATGTAAAGAATTATATCAATAACACATCTAAAACACGGTACAGCCATGCTGCAGATTGTTATCGCTTAATTTTTATAAATTAATGGTTTGGTTCTATGGTGGAAGGACTACCCTCGCACAGTTTACCACTGAGAAATAGCAGTGTAATGCATCTTTGTTTGTATGGCAAATAACTAGAGCAAGAGACCCTTTTTACTAATAACAAGGCATTTCATCTTAGTCGTCAGGGATGTCTACATGTCTTCACTTTAATTCTTAATCAGATATATGTAGGTGATAATGGGTCACAGCATCCACTTTCTATTAAGTGGACTGCGTGATCATTTTTCATCCTTTAAAAAATATTCAATCCAGGCCTTATTAATTATCTAAAAATCAGCTTTTCTTGCAATTTTTGAACAAGGGTGTGAGTATATTATTAATTTACTCTGACTCAATACCTATTAATATCATCTTTATTATTTGTTTTAAGTTTTAACTTGTTACTACTTTAACATATTTTGATTGAAAGTTTCTATTTCAACCTTATTTTCAGGGATGAAAGGGCCACATTGTCTCCCGATTCAAAGACTTATTAATTTAGTATGCATGCTTCAAATTTCTAGCTCTATAGCTTGTAAACGTCTAAAGTATATGTTGTGATACATTTTAACTTCACAATGATTTGTTTATTTAGTACTCAAGCCTCAAATTTCTAGCTCTATATTTCTTAAACATCAAAACCATGATGTTTAAGATCGAAAACATGATACTTTGAGAATAAATTATGTTACTTGAATTTAATTTAAACTTTTAATCCTGATCTAATACAAAATAGTAAATGCACTACGGCAGAAAAGTATGACATCACAATGTGCATTCTTATCAACATTACAATGTGTCATACTTTCCTCGCTAGAGGCATAATGTACTATTACTTATTAAGTAAATAAATAAACAATAATATAACTTATTAGGTCCTCACTTATGAATTTGTCATATTTTAATATTGACTATTGTAATATTTAAAATCTTACAGTCTACTTTGAATTCCAAAGTAAAATAAATATCATGATCAAGTAAAGACTGTTAAACAAATGTTGGTTTTTTATTTGATATTACTTAAACCAGGGGTTTCTAATTTTTGAAGGGAATGGAACACTCACCAAATTCATTTTATTTTATGAAACCCTACACCTAATGATAATAAAAAATTACAAATAAAAGACAGTGCAATTTAAATAAGAAGAATTTTTTAATTTGAAATGTTTTAAAAATGAAATTATGAAAAAATACTGTTTTGTCTGTTTTATTAATAATTGCTTTATAGTTTATATTATGTCCGCCAATTGTATGCACATGTTTGGGATAGCATCCAATCTTGACCTGATATTCTTTTGCTATATAAGTATAAACTGAAGAACATATTTCTCTGTTTCTGTTTCAATCTCCTAACACCTATTTAAAAACTCTCAACCGCATGTGGTAGATGCAACCTGCCACACCGTGCAACCCGTGCCTTTACCTGACTTTGGAATTCTTTAAAAATTATAATAATTTTGTCGAACCCTGTTGACTACGACGGAACCTTTAAGTTTGCGAAACCCACTTTAAGAATCTCAGGTTTAGATAAATGAACTAATTATCCTCTCATTGTTTTTAGAAATGTTTTAAGATGTCCAACCCTGTCCCTAGAATTTATAGCATAGTTGTTGATAGTTCAATAAATTGAAATACCTATAATTTAATTTTCATACAATATCACTTGAACTGTTTTATACTTTACAACTGTTACTGTTACAAGCTATTACAGTCCACCGCTGAACATAGGCCTCCCCCATAGATTGCTCGATAGGGGGGATATTTGCCATAGTTGCTATGCATAGCAAGGGGGCTGGCAACTGCAGTTTTTTATTTTTAGTTGTTATTAGAAAGATGCTGCTGCTCATCTCCTGATTGTTTCCCTCTGTTGCATCTTATCCCATGAGATGATATGGGGTAGTGTATATTGTTACACCGCCACTACATGGAAGGATTATTTACAGTAGTTTTTGATAGTTATAAAATAATTTATTTGTCATAAGAATTACAACATTCAACTTGATGAGAAACTAAAATTGTTAATGTTATTGTATAGATGTTACTTCTGAGACTGTATATAATATAACCTTTTATTTAAATTAAAAACTATAAAATAAATACTGTGTACTCAAAAAACTCCACTATTAACTCGGGCTTATTAAGTTTTTCTGCTTATAGAAAAATGATGATGACTCAATTGATATCTCTTTACAAATGAAATTCGATCAGGAACGTTGGATGCTATTGAATAATTACCTAACATCAAGCAAACAGTTTACTGAGGATATGTTTCGGCGTTCAGTGGGATACATTGAGGACTCAATATATAAACCCAGTATAACAGAAAAAATTGTTATGGCATGGGATGAATATATTCATTTTTATTTAGTACAATATAAGGTGAGTGTATGTTTTATATTAGAATAAACTTGTTTAAAAGTATGTAAATAAAAATTAGTATGAGAATGTCTCACATCTCCAGCTAGCATCTGCTAGAAGTTATTCAAATTTTTGAGAAAGTATAAATAATAAATGCAATACTATTAAATCATTAAGTCTTAATCTAAATGCTTTAAATATAAAATTCGAGAATATAATACATATATATGAATAATTCATTGAAGTTTTTTTTTAATTTCTTTACTTTATCCTCATTGGCTGTTTTTGAAGAATGATGAGCCTTAGAAAATAGTTAGCTAATTAGCACATAATCAGTGTACAAGCTGTACACAATCAGTGTACAATTTATGTTTTTTTTTTATGCTATAACCTGTTTTCTCAATCTTTTAGGTATGTATCAAACATACATTTCTAGTGACCCAATTGTTCAGTTTATTGATTTCTCTTTTGAACCTGTGCATTTGGGCTATTTCTTCATATAAATCATTTTGGGTTTCAGTGCTTTGTAATCTGTAAGACCCACAAGCTTCTGTCAATCACCAGTACATTTGGTTTTAATTTAACACATAACCAAATACTTAACTGTATCATTTATATATTTATTATATAGTGTTCAATAATAATTATATATTTTCTGATATATGTTCAATAATAATTACTACCTTAAAAAATTTTTTTTCTTTGCTTTTGTTTTAATGTAAGTATGTATTCTATAGCCCATGTATTGGATGTGCAAAAATACCCAATGCCCCATATCTTCCCGTGTGTATTGTAAGAGACAACAGAGGTAAACTTAGGCAGGAGTTGCGCAGCAGCATCTTTCTGATAACAGCAATATGGCAACTATGGCAAAAATCCCGTCATGAACAAAGTCACAAATAAACAATCCCCAGTCCCCGGCGACCCCGCTCCGGGCTTTGGTGGCGACCATGGTAACAGCAGGGCAGGGGTTATTACGAATCTCTGGTGCAGGTTCGGTGTTGTACAACCTGGACTTGGACTGACAAGAGAATCCTGGAGCTGGAAGATGGGATAGAGAAGTTGGATGTTAGAGGATTATCTAACGTCTGAAAAGCGGGGGAGGCTACGGTAATCCTCGAATCCGGCAACTTGTTCTATCACCGGAAGGGCGACCATGTGTCCCAAGGTGGTATCGGATTTAATGTCCACAAGTCTCTCTTTAACAATGTTGAAAAATTTGTGAGTGTGTCGACGAGGGACCTCATACTCAGAATCACCAAACAGTATTCTTTGAAAGTCATCCAGGTATTACGCACCAACCTTGGTATGTCCCGATGAGGAGGTGGAGGAAATGTATGAGGATATCTCTAGGAAAGTAAAAGTAAAGTTACAGCCTATATACGTCCCACTGCTGGGCACAGGCCTCCCCCCATTTCTGAGAGAGTTTTAGGGCAAGGAAGTGTCCGCCGCGCTGCCCCAATGCGTGTTGGCGAACTTCACATGTCTTCGAAATATTTTTTTTTCCTTATTCCTCAGACATGCAGGTTTCCTCACGATGTTTTCCTTCACCGCCGAGAACGTGGTATATCAGCACTTAAAATTGCAATTAACAATTTCATTGGTGCCGGCGGGGATCGAACCCGGGTCATCATCATCATCATATGGTGTTAATGGGAGACTTTAACGCAAAACTATGCACAAGAAAGAATGATGAGCTGAAGGTAGGGAAATTCGCAATACGACAACGAAACCCAAGGGTTCATCAACTGGCCGACTTCGGTGATGATGAGATTTCACCACCTCTTAACTAATTATGACCTCCAGACCGAATTTCAATCACAGCAGGCAGTCGCAACAGAGACTAGGATTTGCTCGGGACATAGTTATATTGCAGGAGTGTGTACTCGTGTGTACTCTCAGAGACGATTAAGTTTTGTTCTCAATAGAGTGCTAATTTTATCACTCACAATCACTCCATTGAGTTGGGGGCTTTGTACGAGCTCTCACCCACGGGATTACATGCAGTGATGATTCCTCTTGCACTGATACCACACGGGCAATACTGAACTAGTACAAAAAAAGGTTTTTTATCTTTTTATTCAACTATTAATTATTTCTTTTTTTTTCAGACACAAATTACATGGATACTTATTGTTTTAGCAATAAAAATCGGCATAATTTGGCTTTGGAGTCATATGTCACACAAACACATAATAATTATCTCCGTTTTACTTTTATACTTATATGAAGTATTTATTTCTTATAAGGTGAGTCAAGTTTTATCATTTTTATCATCCCGTAAGTTTTAATGAAGGTGGGATTTGTCTTCATTACTATTGGCAACTGGTTTGACGATTGCATTATCAGATGTACTGAACCTTTGCCAGTTTGTGTATTTGCATCTCTGCTATATACGAGGGCGACACTGAAAGTTTTTAGAACTGGCCCCTTGTAAACGATATAATAAAAAAAAATAAGTTATAATTTTTAAAATAGAAATCTTTTCCAATATTATTGTGTGTTTAGAGATGGGCCGAATATTCGTTTTATATTCGGTATTCGGCATGTTCGGCAGCTTTACAATAGTACCGAATATTCGGCTAAATCACCGAATATTCGTTTTCATAATGTCTAATGTATTGAAATGTACGAATTGACTAATGCGATGTCTTTTACTGTTGTATTTTATTTATGGGTTAAATCTACTTTCTCTAGAGTGCCTCAAATGCATAAATCTATACATTTATGTTTTTGAGGCACTGTAGATTTATTTCCCATTATGGCAAATTCTCCTGCCGCTCATTTTTATCATATAATTATCAATTTTCACTAAGAATAAAACAACGAAATACTTTTTATCACAAGAATAGTCAAAACATAAGCATGTGCCGGCAATTTCCTCAGTACTAGATGATGCAATAACTGTCAGGTGTGGCGGGGAGCGAGAGGCAGGCTTCGGCGCTAATCCCGTGCGCTTTACGGTAAAAAGTTTCGACATAAATTGGTTAGGTCCCGAGGTTATCCTGCCGAATAATATTTGGCCGAATATTTTTCCCAAAGAAAAGTGATAGACCCCCCCAAAACCACTCTCGTGACCCTTCTCGGCGATGACTGAAGATATCATCAGTATTGTGCGGCGTATGGTAGAGACTGACAAAAGAATGACTTATCAGCAGATTCGGACAAGCTTAGGCATCGGTATGAGTCAAGTGCATAAAATCCTCCACGAACATTTAGCGGTCAGGAAGCTTTGTACCCGGTGGAAACACATTTCGAATTTTGTCAAAAATTCCAGTATTTTTAGCTATTATAACTGTCCCGATTTTACCTGGCCACACTATTGGAAACTATGAAGGCTCAAATACAGAATAAATAATAGCACGTAAACACAACACTTACTTTGATACTTGTTTAAAAGATATTATTTAATTTAATTATTAATAATTTTATAACTTTATATAACAGTAAGCAATATAACTATAACTAAACTAAACTAAAATGTTTATCACTACAAAAGATATATTGGATGGCTTCGTGGCGGAGTGGCTTAGCAATGAGTTTAACACTAAGGAGCGCGGGTTTGTTTCCCGCACGGAACAAAAATTTGTATTCCTACAAATAATTGTTCCGGGTCTGGATGTTTGTCCTTGTGAAATTTAAATTCTTATGTTAATTGTTAACTGACCGCATGACATACCTAGAAAACATTCTTAGTGAGGAGGTAACGTTATTATAAAATAGAAACAAAAAAGATATGAGCCATGGTAGCGCAAGGGCGAAGTGCTCGCCGTAATCGCGAGCAACCCGGGTATAAACCCTGCCGACACTAATGAAATTATTATTTTGATGAATTATCTTTATATTATGAAACATAATAAATGTATATCAAACGAAATCTATTTTATATAATACATATGTTTCATTTCGGACATAATATATTACTTATTCCTTTCTAGTTGTTAACTTGGCGTTGTGAAATTCTTTAGTCTATTCAATAGAATAAAAAAGAAAAGCCGACAAATTACTAAAAGAATAAAATAATTTATACATTTTAGCTTCCGATGTCAGAGCTAGATCAGATATTAATTCTTATTGTGACGGCCCAATATTATTATTAATAATTAAATTCAATATAAAGGGGCGTCAAAAATAGTCTTAAAAGATATATAATAAACAATAAAATTACATTAATAACCATAAAATTAATATAAATACATTTCAGACATCAGACCAATAACATAGTAAATTAAAGGCAAAATATTGTCTTCCATAATAAATAAATTTATTAAAAACTTGAAAAAATATTTAAAATAAGATAAATAATAGAAATACAAGTCGAAAATATTATAAAAATAAAGATAAATAACATTTATAAGATAATTAGAAAATTTGTTAAAAATTGTCTAAGTCTTGGAAGGAGTTCATGTATAAAAGAAAATTTTCCTAAGTTGTTGAAGGAGTTCATGTATAAAAGAAATTTCCTACGTTGTGGAAGGAGTTCACGTATAAAAGAAAAGTTTCCTAAGTTATGGAAGGTGTTCATGTATAGATGTCTTGTATAGAGGAGCTGCCGGAGATACATACCTGCAGTTGTACATATATATGGGGTGGTCGGGAGTCCGACTGCCTGAAGTACTGTAGCACAATGACTAGTCCTATATTAGGGACTTATGATAGTAAATTCAATGATACAAAAGCATTATTATAGAAGGTCTCCTTGATGCATAAGCATTGTATGGGGTGGTCGGGTGACCGACAGCTCCTAGTACTGTAGCAAAATGACTAGTCCTTATTAGGGACTTGAAAAGGAATATTATGGTGGCGTGTATGCTGCTTCACGAGCAATTGGTCCGAGGTAAACTTGGACTCGCTAACCGATGTGTCCTAGACATATCAATGAAGTCTAGACAAAGACATGGCCCATCTTAGTGCTGGTGGTAAGCGGGTTTGTTATAGCAATACGGCTTTCCCGTGGACATCGCACACCCATACCGGTTGTGGGCGACGTCGTAGCGCATAGCGATGCGTCGTCTATATTTCGGATTGGGATGATGAGTGTGTTTGGTAGCACTTTTAAGTGTAACAGGCATACTCAACTTCATGTCTTAGTGCATTAGCGCTATGGTACGTGGAGTTTTGTTCATTGGCGTCTTAGTAGCGTGCTACTATGATACGTTGGTGATATTTTTTATATAACAACAATAAAAACTTTGTTACCAAAATCGATAGGGGTCATGTGGGTGTGTTGTGAGGGGGCGCCATCCGTATGATAGTTGCATTGATGCTTACTGCTACTTGCGGTATTGCTTCTTGTGATGGATCTGCGGGTGTGCTGCGCCTGATTCGACGCATTCTTGTGGTTCTGGTCGATGGAGGTAAACAAATAACATCTTAGTGCCGGTGGTAAGCGGGTTTGTTGTAGCAATACGGCTTTCCCGTGGACATCGCACACCCATACCGTTTGTGGGCGGCATAGTAGCGCATAGCGATGCGTCGTCTATATTTCGGATTGGGATGATGAGTGTGTTTGGTAGCACTTTTAAGTGTAACAGGCATACTCAACTTCATGTCTTAGTGCATTAGCGCTATGATACGTGGAGTTTTGTTCATTGGCGTCTTAGTAGCGTGCTACTATGATACGTTGGTGATATTTTTTATATAACAACAATACAAACTTTGTTACCAAAGTCGATAGGGATCATGTGGGTGTGTTGTGAGGGGGCGCCATCCGTATGATAGTTGCATTGATGCTTACTGCTACTTGCGGTATTGCGTCTTGTGATGATCTGCGGGTGTGCTGCGCCTGATTCGACGCACTCTTGTGGTTCTGGTCGATGGAGGTATGCGGGTGGTGATGTCTGCTGGGATGTATGGGGGACCTTGGAATGGTGTAAGCCCGACGATAGTCGTATTGATGCTTGTTGCGTTCTGCAGCATTGCGTCTCTGCGATGGTTGTTTGGTGGGACGCTATTCTCAACGGCGCTCTCTGTGTCTTGGTTTGACTCACACCTAAGTAGCTTTGCCCAAGTCGGGTCCCTTCATTACGGGGCTGCAGACTGTCTGCCCTCCACGATGTTTTATATAACAACATAATATTATATCTCTGTAACTTTCCCACCTTTGAATGATTGAAAGCAACTTGTTGGTGGGTGAGACAAACACGATCGAAAATGCATTTACTCAACCTCAATGACACAAACCCTTTCTGATGGCGAATTATTACTCGTATTATATAACTGCATTTTGGCTATATCTGCCGTTGTATTGGTTGGTGGAGCATATGTGTCGACCTCATGCGGGTGGTAGCTGGCGGGAGGATCTGAGGAGACTCAAGGCTGCGGCCGAAAGCCGCACAACGTGGGTCCCCATTCCCTTGAGGTGAGCGGCCGACTCATGACACGCTCTGCGGTTAGCAGCCGTGCTAATCATGCAATTGGTGGTGATGCCATACACTTACATTACGTCTGCGGGAGCGGCGGTCTGGCAGGTGGTGGCGCTCACGGAGGGTTTACGGCTAGTGTGCCTATTTGCCTAAACCGTGTGATGTACATTCACTGTGGCTGGATTCGTTCGTATTCTGTATGGCGTTTACACGCAATGACATGCGCGACTTCGGTCGATGTTTGTGCTTACGCACTAACAAGAGGCCAAGCCTCTTTTACTGGTTTGCCAGTTATTTTGCTGTGGACAACGGTCCAGTTCCCGAATTAGCGTTCCCTTCGGGGGGAGTGCATCAAAATGGTTGGCGCTCACCGTGCACGGCGTGTGCCTCCCCTACATTTTTTTAAATAAATGTAGGAGAGCGAAGCCCTTGTATCGGGTATTTTGTATAAATATATTTTGAGCCTTTTCCGAGCGGGAAGGGATAATTTAATAATGTAAACCTGATACAAGTGGAATAGGGACGTTTTATGTTCTTAACCTTTCTCGAGCCCTGTCTTCGTGAACGGGGTTCACTTAGCTTATAAGGCACTACCAACAGCTTTCAATTGCTCTAGTGAATATTCATTCTTCCAAAAGACACCTAAAAGAACTAAGTTACTAAACAAACACAACGTAAATAAGGGTCCTAACTAAGACGATCACGCCAAAATATTACAAACGGCCTATTATTAAACCTTTAGAAAGATCAAAACATATCTTATTTATCTTGGTCACATATATATAATTTTTATCGAAAAGGGGTAAATTAATTATATCTAATATATTTATTATTATGTAAGAGAGGGGGGAAGCGTTACATTATATACACTATGACTTAGCACCGACCTCATAAGCTATTATGTGGAAATTATTTTACCCTTTTAGTTCCAATAGTATCAAGATGATTCGTGCCAGATATCACTGCGCTCGCCCCACCTCGAGCAGTCACGCACACAGAGAACATTGTAGTGTTCGTCAATATTACGCCGTTCCAGAGCGATTTTGAGTTCGAATATTTGTATATACGCTCTTAAATTCTATTACGAAAAAGCCATGCATTTCCGTTTAAGCTTCTGTGTATAATTTTATATTTTCGTTTAGTAACGGTTTGTTTTTAAAGGTGCGCTTTACTAAAGATATAAGATACATAAATACAACCCCTTAATGCACCAAAGGCAAATTAATAACAGTTATATGTTTATAACTTATAATAACATATAACATTTATGCAGTATAAATTTTTTAATATCTTCAGATTAGAAAATAATACTGCATTTCTATGTTAAGAATGGTTTGTAATTTCTATAATGAAATAATTATTTAATCCCTTACGATCTTTATGTTTTGAGCTTGACCAATTGTTAACATTGTAAAGTCGATGTTAACAATTAGTTGGTCAAATAAAATTTGATAAAAATGTTCTAAACATAGTGTCAGTGAATTTTTTATATACTTAGCTAAATTTAACAATGTATGAATAGATCACCCCGTCTTGTCCCGTGAGTTTCGTAAGGGGCGATTACGGGATATGCCAGAAAGATTTCATGGCTTCCGATAGATGGCCATATAATCATCTTATATACGCGAGACGTTTACCCAGACTTGCGACGGGAAGTATCGCTAAAGATGTGAGAGGTCTGGACCTGCGATCGCCAATCCGCCAAACAAGCATGGCGATTTAAGCAAATCCTTTCTGTAACGGGAGAGGCACTTAATCCAGCAGTGGACTTTTGATGGAAAAGAAGGAGATATTTTAAGTTATTTGGCAAATACATTTTAGGAAGCTGAAAAACAGGAAGTGGAGAGATTTTTATCGGCCGTTCATACCTGCAAATGGTATATCTGGTCGTCAAACTGTGAAGTACCACCTCCCGATCCCCTTATCTTCTTGAAGCATATGAATCCACTTAAGATTGGAATAAGAATGTTCACTACGTTGATATCAGAACCAATATTAATGATAAGTGATTGTATGAAAACAATAACACATGGGATCACTGGTAAGAATAACAGTAATACTAACAATATTTAATATATACGGGGTTATTTTCAAAGAGTAGCCAAATTTCAAACTAGTTCAGATATATAAATAATATAATACCGTTATTACAGTTTTTGAAAATACGAGTATATAAGGCTTCTACTCTTATTTGAAATTATCTCAAATTGAGTGATGGTGATTTATGGGCAACAAAGATTTTGCATAAATAAATAATACTTTAAATTTAATTAAATAAAACTTTATTGGTGAAGTTAATACTGCCAATGTAAAACAAATATTATAAGACCGTTGTTTGTTTATTTTCATACTGCCACTGTTAAACACGTAATAGTCTGTGGTCAAACAGTCGCAGAGAGTAGAGATATAGAGTATTTCATCTTACCCTTCAGAGGTGACATCGCATTTGTAGTCTTTTTGTTTAAAGTTTGTTGCAAGTGTCCATAGGTTTGTAGGCACTTTACATTTGCTACTTAAGTTTATAAAAGAAATAGTTCTTTAATTATTGCGTAACATGTACTTAATTGTAATTTCTGTTACCTTTTTTCAGATGGTCTTTGGTATCCTTTTGACAAAATGATGTTTGGACTCCTGATAGTAATCTTCAACACGTTACTGATATTCCTTTTCATAATGATAATTTTCAATTTTATACTTAACATACCTTTCAACCTTAGTTTTTTGGGTTTGATAAGTATTGGATTGAAGCAACGCAACAGGACATTTATGAACACTAACCGAAGTCAGCCGGCTGATACTGAATCTAACGATAGGATAAGTGGGGCGACATTGGATAGACTTCTAGATGTTTGTTCACGCGCTCTTTCTACAGCACAAATATCACAAAATAGAAACAACACGCTACAACTGGATTCAACAAGAACTACAAATTTGCGGAGGTCAGCTAGCACCAGCAGGCTGCCAAATTTCCCACATGAGCCATTACTAAATAACAACAAGCTAGCTCTGGAAAGCATGCTTGGAAAGAGTAACTTAAGAAGACGCGGGGATGGAAGTGGTGACGCGTAAATTGATTATGTGTGCGCGTAATAAGATATTGAGAGCTACATAGTCTTATTTATATAGTTGCTTTTTTGTCTGTTTCAATATAAAATAATTTAATCAATGCATTTCAAAAATTTTAAAAATAATATTTTTAAGACAATAGTTTGTAATGGAAGTGTCTTAGCCTGCCACTAGTGATCGTTTAATTAAAAAGGAATATACTGCCGCTAAGGTAAGTTAATAATGCTATACTGCCGCAAGTTATCAGCTGTGCAAATTTCATTTTCCTTAATGCAGTAGCAATTTAACCTTTTTTTCTCTCATCCTCTAACGTTTTCGAACACATCCGTAGTTGGGGTGGGACATTTTTATCATAACTGGGACAAAAACAGGTTTTTAAAAATTAAAGATTAAAACTGTTGTGTTTAAACCTAAATAACTGTTCCTATTCACAGTAACAGGATCGAGACAGATAGTAGTATAGTAACAGGGTCTGACAGTTTTTATCGTAAAATGTTCGAGATAAAAGCACGATATTTTGGAACAGGCTACTGAAATAGTTATTTCAAAAGAGCAGAAAGAGTTTAATCTGATTTCTCACTTCACTTACCACAGCCCAGTTCCGGCTGCCCCTTAGGAGAGAATAATTCTTCTTTTTCTTATTAAAGACGCGCCGAACACCGGCCGCGCCCTAATTCCACCTGAGTTCATTACACGGAAACCATGGGGCAGGTTAAAATGTACCCTCATAAGCACCAGACTTTTTGGTCACGGCGGCGCTTTCCTGCACTACTTATTACGTGGTAAATCAACACCAGATATTGTATTTCTAAAACACATTGTTGTTATGGAGAATTTGTTATGAAGTTTCCTAAGATTACTGACGAAAGAACTTCAAACTCACCACATTACAAAAATAAATTATAGCGTGCATATTTTTATAGATTTATTTTCATTTATATAACTAATAAAATAATAATCAATCATTTTCATTTATATAACTTATAAAAAGTACATAAATTATTTAAATTGACTTAACCTAAATTAACAACCAAAATCGGTTTTATATATTTAATGGAATAAAGCAAAATAAAAATAATGCATTGCTACAATACTATACTAATATTTAAAATATAACCTATACGTACATTATAGAATAAAATATAGTACGCTTATAACTTGCAGCCGGATATTTCTTTTTATTCATCAACCACTGGCGGCAGACTAGATATTTTCAAAATTATAAAATAAATAAATTCACAATATATATATACATACATAGTTGTAAATAGGTGTATAATAATCGTGTTTTTATCATTTAATTGTTACTTTTAAAGAGATAATTTTTAAGACGCTTTTAAGATGAGTAACGTTTTGGTAATAATATGTAAACCAATTGATTAATAAGTAAATGTTTGCTTAGGGTCAAATCATATTTGTCAGCGTCATTTCGCAATTTATTTAAGAAAATTTTATTATTTTGTATGAGCGTGCACAGACATACATTTATCTTTTCGTATCTATTCAACATTCGTATTATTAGAATTTAATTCCGTACAAATTTATATAGAGATTTTTTAGAATAATGGTGATAAACGCGCACACAGTACACCTGATGTTAAGTGGATGCTGTGACCCATAGATATCTACATTTATCCTTAGTTAAAAATCAAAATTCAGATACGTTGTCACCCCTGAGGAGGAATGCCTCTTTTCCAGTAAAAAGGGTCTCCGGTTCTCTACACTCACCATACGAAACACAACAGCCTTAAGCTGCTATTTTACAACTAATATAGCTGCAATGTGGCTCTACCACGTATGAAAAATGTTGCTAAATCTTTATTGATGCTCATGAGTATGATTTAACCTTGAGTGTGTTTGTAAATGTTTGGTAAAATAACTAACTGTGATATTATATTGACTGTATATAAGGAATGTTTTTTATATTATATGATTTTTATAAACTGCATTAAGTTAAATACTATCAAGTTTTACATTACTCGAAACAGCTTTGCACGGGTGCAATTCACTAGCGGTATTAATTGCTTACCATCTACTGTTACTGTTCACAAAACGCCAAATTTCTCGACTATCCTCACATGAAAATATAAAATATGCAGAGATTACTCATACAAACCTTCTTTAAATATTTCTATAAATAATGCCATACGCATCAAAATCCATATAATTTATAAGTTTCTGCTTAGCGAATAAACACAGTCACACACTAATAATCGACTTTGCATGTTGTACTAACTTAGTGGTTAAATGAAATCGAAAGGTTTTCAGAGTGTTTGAGATTCAGCTTAATACCCAATTAAAAACACAAGAATCACAAAGTTACATGTTTGTTTAAAAATATGCACATCAACAAATTCTAGAGATATTTTGTTATGCATGTGTTGAAAGAAACTTCTTAAATCGTCTTTACATCAAAATGTGCAATATTTTGTACTACGTACTACTATTATGTATGTTATGTTAAAAATAAAAATAAATAATTGACCTTGTACTAAGATATGATTTTCAGTTTTTGTGATAAAAGATAAAAATATTTCAATAAAAAATTAATCGTGCTCGCTTCACCCTGCCCGCTTTGCTTATAGCGCCGCAGGCACATCAGTCAAACCCAACCTAAAATGGATTTAAATAAATTCAAGCAAATATCACCAAAAAAGTCTGTGTGACATGCTATAATATGTTGGTATACCTTGCATTTTTCGACAAAAACCGTCAAATTTTGTTTTTTTTTTGTCACACGAGCCACTTAGCGTGTTAGTGATTAGTTTCACGACTGCTTCAAGTTGGGTGGATTTGGGACTATGTCCCCACGCCACCAAGTCACGGTAAGATTTAAAATGTTAGTACCATGAAGGGTGCCCACTTTAAATTAGGTCGCTTTGGGGCTTTTTCCCCTAAGAGAGTCATAACTTCAAACTGTTCAAAGCACTCATATCAGAGCTCCTTCACACTTTTCGGGTGTCCGCGCACTCTCTGTTCACACTAGTCTGTTGTGGGTCCTGATTAAAGCTGCAGCCATTTTTTTGTGATCTATGCGAAGCGACTACTAAGGACGGACGTCGACGAAGTTTTTGTTGTAATGTATTATTTTAGAAGAAAAGAAGTTATAAAAGCCAAGAAAACAAAAAATTTTTGTCCCAAAGATTGATTACACTAGTTCAGAAAAGAACACCCCTTTTCTGAACTAGTGTAATCGTATCTTCAGGATTTGTACTATTTTCCATAATTACGAAGCACCCAACGTGCGTACAATATGTTGTTTACAATGAAAATGATACAACTCTGCGTGCGCGTCTCGATATAAAGGGTTGCCGGTCCAGACACCCAACGCGATGTGAACAGCGCCGTACCTACTCATAGGCGAAAAAATTCGACGCGATTTTTTTACGGACGTAGAGAGCTGGCAAAACACCAGATATTTGTTCTCGGCGCCGACAAAAATACCGTGTCGTATAAGTGTGAACAGCTTCATATAAAATGTTCTACCACTAGAGCAACCGATTTTCTGCCGGGCCCGACACCCGACTAGGGGGAACGCGCTCTCAATTAAATGTCTCATTTGTAACTATGTAGATTCCAACTACTGGTATACATAATCTATGCTGGACTAAACTTCGTAAAGGCTTGATAAGACATACAATACAACTTACCATGAATGAGAAAATGAGCGAATTAAACTATATGCACATCTCGACTCGATGAGAGAATATATAATACGGTCACAATATCTCTGCACCTCGCTGGAATGCGATGCCACTCTCGCGTCCCCCTCACCACGCCGCGCTCGCACCGATCTCGTCAGTATGGTTAGCATCTTGTTGTTTATAGTGATAATGACTAGTATATTACTATACTAGAATTATTTTGTCCGTGCAGTTTGGGTCATAAATCATCGGATTATTTCGCCCTCTCCCACTCACGGGCCTTAGGGGCGAGCATAGTGATGCGCATTATTGTTGTCGATAAGCGTTATCGATAGTGTATTTAGTTTTGTCTTGTGTAGTTAATTTTGTTTGTATGTGGGTTGGTGATAAAAATGAAAAAAAAAGATAAAACACACAACGTATATATTAAAATAAGAATAATAATGATTTAAAATAAATTAATAATTAGGTATCTATGCATTAAAAAACTATAAGTACAAATGTTTGGAATGTAACAAGTTCTATTGAAAATAAATATAAATATAAAGGTAATCTAAAATTAAATCTAAAACAATTTACATTAAAATTTTACATCAGAGTAATCGTCATCTACATGAATTACGATATCTTCTGCCAGATGAGATTTCTTGGCATTTTTCTGCATGCTTCACACAATCTTCCCAGTTCTTTTGCTAAACGTTTGAAATTGCTTCATGCAGTAACACTTCGAAAGTCGTATTACTATTCTACTACACTAGAAGAATATTTACCGCATGCTCGATTCTATAAAAAAAAATACCACTATGCTTGCCCTGCTGCTGTGACAACTTATATAGATGAGAAATAATAACAGGATGGGAGTTAAGAACTTTGTTTGACAACTTTTATTTAAACCATTACCACCAACCATGCTGCAGACTACAAGACTTCTGATGCTGCAACTGAGTAATTTGTTTCTTTATGAAGATTCATTACTGGAACAGTAATAAGACTAGAAACTATACTTCCAGCGATTTTCGCAATAATCAAATTCGGAATAAGCAATAATCCTTCAATATGCTATGAAATCTCTTCCTGTCACGTTGTAGATCCAGAGAATAAAACAAACAGACTTGGAGAAATCCGAATATAGAAGCTGATTTAACGTACCTAAGTTTTGTCTGCATGAGCTATCAATAAATTCAAAATGTGACTACCACATATATTGAAAAATGCTCGAAAATATAGTTTCAGAATTCTGGTTCGGACACTTTTGATTATTCCTACCATATTCGCTCTATTATCGTATCATTGACCTCGACAATCATTCATGTCTTGATCGAACTCTTGCTTTCATCCCGTAGAGGTCTTTACCGACTTGTAAGCAACAAAATACTATCTTTTTCTCACTTCTCTACTTTACTAGTGTCAACAAAACGGAATGTTAGTGATATCAGTCCGTGACCAGTGCCCGATGGTAGCGTTTCGGTTGATTTCGGCGCCTTTCCGATGACGGCGCTAGGTGAGGTCACACCGCCCCAGGGCCGCCACTGTTTGTCGTACCGTAAAAACTTAAGGGGAGACTTGCTACCTCAGGGAAAGCTTGGCGTGCACATTAGAGCGGGATAGTATATCTTGCTGGCACACCGCTTGCAACTTTACAAAGCGCAAGTTCAGCCTCACGAATACTGTTACATCAGGACAAAACTCACGGTACCGTCCACACATCTGGAAGCTTGGCGGTGCACCATGACAACGAAATCATCTACCACCAGAGATTTTTCCGGACTGCTACGACTTAGAGACCTTTAAGAAACGAGTTTACTCCTTTTTAAAGGGCCGGCAAAGCACGTGCAATTCCCCTTGTGTTGCAGTTGTTTATGGGCGATGGTTGACACTTACCACCAGGTGAGCCGCATACTCGTTTGTCCCTATTCCATTTAAAAAATAATTACTGCAGACCATAACTGAAACACTTAATAGGTAATAATGGATTGACATATAATTGAATATTAAAAAGAAAACTATATCTAAAAAGTAAGAAAAACATTAGAACTAAAAAACACCAAACCACACCCATGACGGAGAGTAAACCAAAAAAATAAATTTTTTTTAAAAAAAAATTTAATTTTATAGGGGGAAAAAACCCCCAAAACCCCCCCCCACAAAAAAAAAAACAAGAAAAAAAAAAAAAAACCCCGGAAAAAAAAAACACTTAGTATTATTATAATTGCGAAAGAACTTAGTCGATGTGATTGTCTATTACCATTTTACGCTTGCTGAACAGATTTCGTAACGACCAGTCTCTTCACCGAAGCTGGCGAAGTCCCTGACGTATGTAAACACCGCGCCTTTATTGTCTCACAACGCCTGTTTTTTATGTAAAAATAACCAACACGGTAATTTGTATAATTGCGCGACTTTCCGTAAACGTTCACCGAGCGAACGTTATAAAATAGTAAAAACCAACAACTTATGTTTGAATTGTTCGAGCAACAGGCATCGCGTTGCTAATTGTAACTCTAGTTCAGTATGTAACAAATGCCACAACAGACACCACACATTGTTGCATTTTGAGAGTGGTATACCATATTACCATACTTCCAACGGACAATCGGGCGCGATTGCTCTGTGCTCACTGTTGAACGTGAGAAGGCCGATCGCATCCCGGCCACTGTGTTGTTGGGTACAGCAACGTATTGTAGTTAGAGATTTGCATGGAAACGAACGGAGCGTTCGTACGCTATTAGATAGAGCGTCGCAAAGTAACTTTATAACTCAGCAGTGTTGCCAATATTTGGGATTACTAGTAAACAAGACGCCTTCATGTCCTGTAGTGAAGGGAATCGAAGGCTACAATAAAGCGGTCCAAGGTTCGATAAACTTAAAATTTTATTCTCGTTTAGATCGCAGTATTAATTTTAATATAAATACATTAGTAGTAGATAATAAAGTCACTGAGCGCCTGCCAACCGTTTCAGTCGACGCTTCCGCAATAACCAATTTCGATAATTTAGCTTTGGCAGATGATGATATGATGATACTGCGTCCCTGGAGACTTTGATATGCTCATCGGGGAATCTATTTTCCCCCACCTTTTGTTACACAACAAGGTCAGGGATAACTTCTCGTATATCGCACCTTATGCATTAGAAACCGTTTTAGGTTGCGTTATTGTTGGTTCCGTTCCTACGGTTCATAATATTTCGGCAAATTCTCATTGTTGCGTCGCTGTTGAACCTCCCGAATTATTGACTCGCAATTTTCGGGAAAAGGAGGAGAGGAGCGTCTCGCCTATACTTAGCTTGGATAATAGTTTATGCGAGGAGTTGAAACGCAAGACGTTAGAGTTTATTAGTACGGTAGTAGGAATAAAACTTATAGTAGTTTCATCGCAGTCGAAAGAAACGCCGAATAGGGATAGCCCTGGAACCAGGTTTATAGACACTGTGAAGAAGGCTCAGATTAGCTAGGTTGGATCACCCCGCGACCTGTCAGGTGACATATTCGGTGCACGTGTTCCGCAACACGGGACTCGAGTCGAGGTTGTTAGCGGAAGCGCGAGTGGCGCGGAGCAAAGTCGCGGCTACGGCGCATGGAGACGCCGAGCCGCTGCAGCAGAAGGAGGAGGCGACGGGATGGACATGCTGAGGCCAACCTTGCTTGCTGGAGCGAAATAAAGTACTTGCGAGAGAGAGAGGTCAAGCTGAAAGCAGATCTATCCGCTTTATCGAAAGAAGTGATGAGGCTTCGCGAGCAACAGGCTATAGTTGTTAGTACTTCCGATATAGTTTTGTGTAATTTAAACATTAGTTTATCTCTAGTAGAAATATAAAATAATATTTAGCTTATTAGTGTTTATTCAGCTTACTAGTGTCTTACATAAAATGTATAGTTTAGTTACGCCACAGCAGTGCGCTGACGCTGTGTGATATTTGAATTATTTTGTCGTTACAATATAAAGCCTTTGTAGTTTGGAAGTGATTAGTTAGCGTTTATTCGTGTTTGTAGTATCAGTTGTTTATATTGCGTAACGTAATTTACATTTGCCGATTTGTAGGCGCTTACCCAACTCACATTTTTGAGTTTCGATCAAACGACACCTCATAGTTTTACCGCGTAAAGATCGTATTTTGAATTTATTAGTTGATTATCACCATAAATTGAATTGTCACGCTGGCCCTGAATTGTTGATTATATATAGGCCTATTTTGCGTAAGAATTATTAGATTCTTTCTGCATGCAACTTATTTTGCAATCGGGTGCACAGGTGTATCGCTTGTTTTCGAGTTCGCCCTAGGCCGTCATTCCCGGGAATGGTGGACCTTTGATCTCGCCGTGTACTACTCCGTAAAGCACATTTTCTGAATCTAACGCTATAGACATAGGCGATGATAAGCTCCATTTTCTTTCACCTCATTACTTATTAGACCGGCTAGTGCAGTCATTTTGGAAGCGATGGAAAACGGAACTTCTGACCTACTGACTACCCACTAAACCATTAATGGTCGGAACTATATCTAGTTATTTTCATTAATGAGAACACGCCGCCTCTTCATTGGCCATTGGGGATCGTTGGAGAGGTTTTTCCTGGCTCGTGTTGGGACCCCGACCGGGTCATATATGCGCTGTTGTCCGTCGCCGTTCTTTGCTCAATAAGTAGTTTTTGAATTTTCTTTCTAGGTTAGGTTGGTAGTTTAAATTAGATCTTAGTAGTAGCTTTAGTTAGTTTTGAAGGGAACTCTTCAAGCCGGGGGCAATGGTTGCCTCAAAACGCATATTTGTAGACTATATTAGCTGGTAGTATTTGCTCCCCCTTCACCTCCGCATCCTTCTTGCATGGCACACCAATAGGTTGGTGGCGTCATTTTGATCGCCCAATAACAGATCTGACTTCAAGGTCGCGGATACCGTCGATGAATGTCTGCACCAGGTTCCCTTCAATGAGCGCAGGTACAGACCGGTATGCTTTTCGCACCAGCTTCTCCACTTCTAGAGCCCACTGCTGCAGGTTTTCATTGATGCGCTGCACGCGATCTTTAAGCTGCGCACGAAAGACATGTTCCAGGTGAGCGTCACCATATCTCGCCTCCAATGCCTCAAGGAGCTGCTCATAAGTCACCTCACCGAAATCTTCCAGAACAGTTAAGGCCTGGTCTCGCAGGCCTAGTGTGAGAGCAGTCATGGCCTGATTATTATTCCAGCCGTTCGCCTTCATAACAGCTTCGAACTGGATTTTGTAGGCCGACCAGGAAGAAGTCCCGTCAAACGGCGGCACTTTGAATCCACGTAGCGAAGGTGTTGTAGCTACTACGGGAGCCGTAATTCCATCCCCAAGTTTGAGGTCGTCCAGCGTTTTCTTCACGTTAGCCATCACGTTGTCAACCCGATTGTTCACTGGATCAATTCGGGTTTCAGCTTTCTAGATTCGGGTTTCAGCTTCCGACAGGCGGTTGTCATGTTGAGCAACCCTATCCTTTACTTCCCTTATCTCTTTCCCAAAGGTAGCCTGAGAGTCCTTCATGAAAAGCGTCTGCTCCTCCAACCGATGGGCCTCTTCCTCTTGTCCGCCTCACAGCTGCTCTTACAATCGGCGAGCCTGTTCCGCTTGCTGATCTTCCAATCGACGGGCCTGTTCCTCCTGTCCGCGATGAAGCTGCTCTTCCAACCAACGAGCCTGCCCTTGCAGCATCACCATCAGAGCACCAAAGTCAGGTGCTGCAGATGTAGGAGCTACTGACGGGCCGGCCCCCGTGGCCGGCGGCTGGCCCTCCGACGTCACACCACCAAATCGTCTCTGATCCGTCTCCTGCTGGCGTTGACTTCGGGTACGGACACCCTCCGTGTCGTCCTTCGGTAAAATCGGAATTATTTTATTCCACTTCTGACATCAATTGTTACACGCTTAAGGTTCGTGACAATAAAAACTGCCGATTGAACCATAATTACTGAACACCAATTAAAACTTAAATTATTACTAATATTTTATTATATTTATTTTATTATATTATTCACACTTAACACTTTAGTAGTGAACTAAAGTGTTTTTCACTCCGAAAGCTTCGCTCGTATCGCCAATTCAATAATACCCCGATGGGCCTTTTTCTATGATACATCCAGAATATTCTAGCAAATACCGGCCCCGACCGACTAAGTGCAGAAAGTTCGAGTGTGGGGCTTTCTAGAAACCTTAGTTCTTCTATTCGATACTAGATGGCACTGTTGGCGGAAAGTTCAGGAATGGCATTTTCTAGAAAGCCCTCCTCACTCTGTTCCCCGACTAGATGGCGCTAGTGGCAGGTACCAGACATCAACTTAGGCGCGCAACACTACAATAAGTAAAATTAAATACAAACCTAAAATTGAGCCCTAAAGGAAGTACATTAATAAAGATGACTCGGGTGTGCTTTTACAATTGTAGCCCACGGAGACTCGGCGCTTGAGTACCAATAACTATTCCACCTCAATTTTTTATGCGATTCTATTCAAATTGTTCTACCGATGACATAAATAATGCATCTTGGCATGTGGCAAATCGAATTGTTATTTTCAAGCGGCACAGTTTTTTATATTCTTTAATGAAATACGAATAAAAAAGGTGCTGCGACTTTTTACGATAAAGTTAATATTTTCGGAGTTACGAAATTTTAAAGGTTCGAAAAATCCCAAATTCGGATACTTTTGACCCATTAAAACCAATATTATAAAAGTTATTAATGTTTGAAGCCGAAGGTAATTAAAACTAATTTTTTATCGCATTAACTAACTTTTCAGTTATTATTAGAACAAAAGGTACTTATATTGCGTTGAATAACTTTTATAAATTTTACTTTCAAAACTTGTTATGTTGTACACTATATTATACAATATGTAACGTAATTAACGCACATCCTCAGACACCGCAATTAGTATATTATGTTATAATCATAATACATACACTGAATTTTTAGTTAAACATTTTTATGCACTGATTATTTATCAAATTAGTTATACTAATTCTGGAAGAATGTTGTGGTCACAGTACAAATCCACGAACGCAAAGACTTTAACGTGCTTGAAATAAAGTTAGTTTTTCTTTATTTTTATTGAATGACAGAATTAGTAATAATACAAAGAAAACTGCACTCTTAAAAGTCTCATTGCCTTAAGTTACGGTTCATTTCAGTTTGTTTGGACTGTATAGATTCAATGTGACTGTAATTTACGTAGTTTTAATTACTTTTGTGATAAAAAATTACCTATATTAAAAATGATAGGAATCGATTCAGTAAACGATTCTGAACAAACTACTTTCTCAAAGTGCGTTAATTATGTTAAATGTTGTGTAGTGATAGTTTTGAATTCAACCTGTTCTTCCAGATGGTGCATAATAAGGTATATTGCTTTAACTTTATTGGACTGGAACAGAATTTTACATTGTAGGACTTTATTGTGGCGTAGAAATACTCGTTATTTATTTAAATGTGTTTACAGCGTTATCCTTCTGTAGTACCTTGTGTTGCTGTGAAAAATGTTCCGATTTCTCCTAAAAAGGTACGCAACCCTAATAAAAATTATAGTATGCACTAAAAATAAAAATCCAAATTTTATTCTATTTTTATATTTGTGATGTTTTAGAATGTATTATTATAAACAAAATTTATAAGAATTGGAATAATCAGTTCAAATTTAAGAAGCGTTATATAAAAAAACTACAATAGTATCTGAATGAAGCAAACTTAATCTCAACTTTCAGTACTTACAATCTATTTTGCTATTGGTCTTAAACCTTGCATTCATATAAGTTATAACATCATAACAAAATGTATTTACAACTAGAAAAATTATGCCGAGGTGTGCTGAGTTTACAAAATGTTTTAAACACGCATCTTTTTGATTAAGCATAAGAATAATTAAAAAATATTTAACGTGTATATTATGGTTTACTCGTAAGACTTTAAAGCAGAAACTACTTTTAATAACCTTATTAAATGTCCAAATGTCATTAAAACTAATTTGGAATTATTACTTGTTACGGTCGTGTATTTGGCGACAGTATTATATTTATAATTATGTTGATGTAAACAATACATATAAATATAATGAAGATATCATTATAAAGGTTGAGATTGAAATCTAACAAAATTTTGAAGTATAACTCCTATATACATAGAGAAACACGGGCCTCCGGAGGATCGGAGGGGAGTAGCCTTATGCAGGCGTTCGTATAAGTTCACGCGGACCTATGCGTACGATAAAAAGTAGTTGCAGCCAAGCACTGCTCACTAGACTAAATCTAGTTGCGCGGCTGAATCGACGTCCTACAATGCCGAACTATTCAGTTTTTTGCTGCAAAAAGAGATCCGCCACGTCAAATTTACAAAAAGAGATCTGCCACGTCAAATTTACAAAAAGAGATCTGCCACGTCAAATTTACAAAAAGAGATCTGCCACGTCAAATTTACAAAAAGAGATCTGCCACGTCAAATTTACAAAAAGAGATCTGCCACGTCAAATTTACAAAAAGAGATCTGCCACGTCAAATTTACAAAAAGAGATCTGCCACGTCAAATTTACAAAAAGAGATCTGCCACGTCAAATTTACAAAAAGATAGCGTTATCTGTCCTATAAAAGTAATTTTTAATCACAGTATTACTATTTACTTTACTTTTAAACTTAAAAATTACAATAATAATGGTCATGCACAATAAACATAGGCCGGTTCGCCTTCATACAATTACGCAGATCAGTCGAGTCTGTATCCGAGTTGACGCTGTCACCTAGCGATAGTATTATAACGTATCTATTTGTATGAGAAATTGTTAGTTTATTGTTTTAAGTGTTATGCGTTAGTGACAGACGAATGTTTTTGTGTGTGCAGATTTCGCCCGCAAAAAATGACAGACAGTTCTATATCAAAGAAAAATGCTATGGCTACTCCCCTTCGGTCCGCCGGTGCACCGTGTTGATCTATCGCTCTTTACAATAACAAATATCTCGAATAAAATAAGAACCGGACATAGTTTTATATAAAATTTAAAATGTGCACTTAATTGTTGCCTCATAAATTGCTTATTACTTAAAGTATCGAGTTTTATATAATTAGGATACAAATGCTAATTAATTATAAATAACATACCAAGTAAAACAGATGTCATATAAATATTATGCAGTTTTAATTTAATTATAGTAATCGACGACAGGTAAGAAATTAACACTATTATCTAATATTATTGCCTTAATTTGTTGTATGTGACAACTTTTAAAAGTATTTATTGTAAGGATTACATTATTTCAAAAGGCCTATATATAATATATTTCATAAGTGAACTATGATAAGCTAAAAATTCTTTGGTATATTGGAGGTTTTAAGTTGAATTATTTAAAGCGCCTTATACATTCTATGGTGTGTTCTAAAAATCTATAATTTAATAACTTCTAACAATCCTTACAACATCATCTCTTTTCTGTTCGATGTATGTAGCAACTTCCTTCTCTTTTAATGAAATATAAAAGCCGTGTAAAACACTGTTGAGATAAAGAATAAATTACAGGAAAATCTAAGGAGTCAGCTAAAATCTAATATGATTTACACTAGAAGCATTACTTTGTGGATTTTTCTTATACTAATGTAACGATGATATAATTTTTGTGATTCGTTCAAAAAAAGATCCTGGTTTTGGGTGTTTTACATGCATTTTCTGCACCGCAGATCTAGATAAAATTTCGATGAACTTTCTTTATACTGAATTTAAACTTTCTAATAATTATGGAGGTTTGCCCTGTTATCTACAAGTTTAACCTACTCGTTGGATTCGAGCAAGAACGTATTGTAAGTGCTAAGTTAATGATTTGCGAAAGGTTTAGAAGAAGAAAGAAAACATATCACTAAATGTGGGCCAAAGGATTATTTGTAATTATGTAACATTTTAGAGCAAACAACATTACGCCCTAGAAATGTTTTTGTAATATTCAGGTGTCGACAAAAAAATTACACAGTAGTTTTGAAAACAAAATAATTAATCATTGACAGTTATTGAGTTAGCGGGAGGCTCCTGCTTCGAAGATTACATTTACTAGCAGATTAATGTCCTATAACATATTTATAACATCATTATATTATAATATCTTTATTTCATATCAGCTACAATTACAAATTTGTAGCGTTATACCACTGTAACGCGCGAATTTTTTTACTGTTATTCTCATTAAAATGTTAACTGAAATTTCGTCTAAGACTAACAAAGAAAGAGTATCCGAAGTGCTGAGTACATTTTAACTGTGCCAAAACCTTGCTCAACTTATTGTAAGAATGCGCACACACGCACACACGTATCTGAAATCATTTGCAACCATCAACATGGTGTTACTTGAATGTGTATGTCCACTCGTGGACATTACAGGCTGTTGTGTGTGGGCTAAAGTGTATTCGTAAGTGCACGTTAATACGTTTATTTATTTTTATTGCATTCCTAATAACAAAAAAATACAAATGGCGGACTTAATGCCATAAGGCATTTCTCAACCAGTCAATCCAGAGTATAGTTTCGGCGTCGCTTGAAATGTACACAGCGCTCCATTTCATTGTTGGTATGAGCATTTACTTAAAGTTGAGACAAAAACAAAGTTAAATAAAATTTAACCAATAACAAAATTCTAGGATCAAGCGGTAAAATGACGGGTAAAATATATTTAAAATTAGCATAACAAGAACAGTTACGTAAGTACTAGGCAAAAATAATATTATTTCATGTAAAGTAACAAATTAATTTAAGTAAATATGTACTAGTTTTTCACAGGTCAATGTCACCACTTAATTAGTAGTAAATGTTAACTGAACTTGAGATAGATAATTAGATAATATACAGTCCGTACGGATAAAGAAGGCGATTGGAAATGGCGATTCATTGAGCACGTACCGTCAACATGCACAGTAAAATATAGTTGGAAATATTATATTCATGTTTAATAAATATTGTATTAATATTTGAAAAGAATTGTATACTCAAGGAGGTACATTATAATAACATTTTTAAATAGACATCTGCTATGGCTTCGCCTGGGTGGGACCTATTAATGTGTTATTTAAACTTAAGATAATATTAAATACCATTTATTTTATCTAATCTCTCTATGAAATTTAGTCTGGATCACTCCTGGTATTACTTTCTATTTGTTCGTGTTTTATTACAATTGGTTCAGCCATTACGTAGAATAACTCGGACAGACACACAATCGAAAATTTTAGAACTAATTAGTAATCATGACATGTAAATGTGTTATGTAAAAATATTAACAAAAAAATTAACAATAATGATGAAGAAGACTCTCGAACGCGTCGTAGCTCACAAATTAGCGAAACCGGACTGTATTCTTTTTGCAGTTTACGGCTTTTTGTTATTAATGATTCCAATGACAACTTGGACTGAAGATATAGAACATATTGGCACATATGAAAAACGCATATTGCAAAGTATTTTTTGCAGTCTACCGGCGGTTGTGAGTACAAACAGCGAGAGGTGAATAGAGGCGACGCCATTACGATCCCATTCTTAAACCGCACGGGTAGTACATAATATACTGGCGGTTTCCTAGTTTTAGGCACAGCTAATCAGTGAATTCCTATTTAGATTAATTATTAAATTCACTAAAATATATTACTACCTGCTTCTTTATAACCCACGTCGAAACAAATCTAAAATAACGAAACTGATCAAGTTTTTATCGTTGTTTCAAACAGGACAAATTGTTAGGTACTAAACAAAATAAATAGTCAATAATATCTAAAGCATCAAGAATAAAAAAGCAACATACATTAATTATTTTATTACAATCCACCAAAAGTTCAATACTTAAAATAGGCTTCTCCCACTGCTTGGGAGGATCTTGTCATACTTGCCAGGCTTGATGTTCAGTTGTTATCTGGAAGATGCTACTGCTCATCCACCGTTTCCCCAGTATCCCTCTGTCGCTTCTAACGACGTCCGCAGGTTATGAGGCAGTGGATTCTCTTAAATCAACAAAACTCGGTGTAAAGTAACAGGAAACAAAGAACTTTACAAAAAAGTCCAGACTGTTGTCCAGACTGCTAATTTTTTGCACATTGTATGGATATTTGCAAGTGATCAGAAATATTTGTTTTTTATAGAATAAGGGTGACAAACTAGCACACAGTCCAACCTGATGATAAATGGATGCTGTGACTCATAGCCATCTACATTTATTCTCGATTAAGATGACCTGACCTAAGATGAAATGCCTCATTTCTAGTAAAAAGGGTCTCCGGTTCTACTACACTCACCATACGAAAAAGTAGCCTTAAGCTGCAATTTTCGCTGGTACTCTGTGAGAGCGTGATCCTATCCCGGTCGAGCCAACCCATTCGCGCTACAACTGATATAGCTACAGTGTTTTTTAGATTCGTTTCTTTACTGACGCGGGTTATATACTTTGATCTTTGAGAAGAAAGCATTGTACTAGCAAATTTAATAACCATGAGCAATGAACAGTATAGTCTATTAAAACTTTTTTAAAAAGATAATACTTTTTCACTGATGTTAAAATGTTAGTAAAAAAATTAAGATTATATCACTTAACAAAGAAACGGTAGAGAGAGTAAATTTATGTTACATAATTTCAGAAAAACCTTAATTGAAAGTAAACTAGATTTAACATATAAAATTAAACAAACTTCTGTTAACATTACATCGATCAACATCAAACAACATTGGTCCAGTTATAACAATTCAGTGTTTAACAATTACTTCACTCTTTTTATCCTAAATGGTCACAAATATTGCCAAGTTGCCAATAAGCCAACAGGTAATATAGATAATAATATAAACAACAAAATTTATTATGAAAATTGATGTACCTTGAACAATTCTTAAATAAACCAGGCCACATATTAACCATAATATAATTATATACCTTTTTATATATATGTATGAAGCGTATTATTCTGATATCGTACAGGTATCTCTTATTAATTTAATCTTACTATGGAGTTGCTCAATGCAAGAATGGTAATCGAGACTAGATAAATTGTTTAAACTTTGGACAATACTAATTGGATATGTAAGTGAATGATATTAAATAAAGTGCATTATTAACTAGCGACAGCTAATCTTTAATATAATGACTAACTTACAGGTAAAAATTACAATTTAATTATTGAAATCTCTTGTTTTATGTAATGTACGCTATATTCTAAGCCTTATAGAATGGATAATGTCATTGTGAGACATTTAACTGCTATATATTTAAGGCATTCGTGTATTGTATTATATTTATTTATGAATTATTCTTATGATCTCTGTCATGTTCAAATCCAATTTATGCTAAAGGAATATGAACATACATGATGTAATAATCAAACAATGAAAATACAAAGATACAAATCAATTTTATTACAAACTAGCGATCGGCCCCGGCTTCGCACGGGTGATATCTGGATTCTACAACAGCGCCACCTACCGGGTCCAACTATCCCACTAATCTTCACGGAAATGCAGACAATATGTTGACAAAGTTTTACCGCAATCTGATGAACGGTATGGCAGCGCATAAAATACGAACAAACAAATATTAATTTTTATACATTTAGATCTATGTTGTGTAAAGTTTAACATTTTTAAACCTAATGCAAAATTGGTAAAGAACAATAAATTGCTTATAGTGAATGCATTGTACCCTTACTCAGCATAGTATAGAATCTATAGGGACCGCTGTTCTCTTTGTCTAATTTGGCACATAACAATAAGTTTTTCCCACAATGACAGTATCCGAGCATAAAATGCTAAAAAGCAAAAGAAAGCTACTGTAATATACACGGTCTAACTTTTAATAGTCTCGTCCAGCCGCTTTTTCAACAACTACCTACACATGCTAATATTGTATATTTCTTCAACAATAAATATCTGATCCGCTCTTATCAAATTGAATTATAGTTCTACATAATAATGATACAAAATGACTAGGCATCTGAGTGAAACATTAATAATGCACACTACAATATACAGATTAATTGTAATTTACCAAAAATCCCTCAGAAAGTAATTTCTATCTTCAAAACCAACAACTTTTGTTTTAAGAGGTTTTAAAACTTTCTACTCTTGTAACAATCAATATTAGTTCTGTTCTCTAAAGACTATGGGTATGTTCCGAAACGTTTTCAGTATATTGCCGAATACAAATGACGTCATCAATTGACAATATATTGTACTGGCGTGCCGCCGCCATATTGTGTCGGACATCCGGCCATAATAAAACAATTTTAATTGTGTGTGCGCTGAATGAAGCATGCCAGTATTTGTTTTTATTTATTCAAATACAAAAAATTATAGAATAATTGCTGGTATCTCCATTAGGAGGATATAATTATTTTTAGAGCACAAAATGACAAAATAATCGTCAACACTTCCAATATGGCGCAAATGTATGACATCATATACTGTCCTATGTTTTCGACCGTATAGCGACGATTCATGGCGTCATTTGCATTGGACAGTACACTCGGTTCTATTTTGGAACATACCCTAAAAAAAAAAAAAAAATATATATATATATACAGAATGGGTCCCACATATATGCAATAAATGAAACCACAAGTAATACTAGTCCGTAGAAGTGTAGAAAAATTAAATATTAAATTAAAACACGTAAAATAAAAAAAGTGAAATTTTCAAACAAAATAAATATTAAAATAAATTCAGTAAAAGTGAACACTCTGTTTAGACAAGGTACCTTGACCCCTTGGAAGAGTGACAACGTTGCACGCGGGTGGCACGCCGACAAAAAACACCGCTGTCGATATGTCGCAATACCAATAGTTTGCAATGCGTGGCAACGTCGCTTTTTAATGTTCAAGGATTCAAGTTCATTGAATCATTGACTTAGTGACCCAATTCTACAGTGTTCAAATTTGCTTAAAATTAAAACTCTACTTTTTGACCTAATTACTGGACCGATTACGTTCATTTTTTGTATATCGTCAGCAAAGGCGATAACAAGTATATGGTTTCATTTATTGCATATATGTGGGACCCATTCTGTATACATCTTGACGTACTGACTAAATCTGACTATACGCAATTTATAGCGTGGCACCGTAGTAACACCTAATGCTCTAGCTGTTTTGTTACGTTTTGTTTTACCACAGAATAAATAATAGTACTACGTACAGAAGTTGCACTCCCCTGATGTTGACTGCTTCCCAACATTTCAATAGTCTACATAATTAATATTATGGGTGCTGCTAACACAGCACACACATACGTCGCCCGTGTCAATGTGTATGTAATTCTCGTGAAATATGATAAGGTATGATAATACTATTACTAGGTATACTAATATTAGGTATTTTATCGTCGATGGTGTGTCTTTCCCAGAATAGTGGTGTTGGGAGTACTGGTGTTGGGAGTAGTGGTGTTGGGAGTAGTGGTGTTGGGAGTAGTGGTGCTGGGATTAGTGGTGACGGGATTAGTGCACGCAATTGAGGGAGTGCGGGAGATGCTCTTCAAACTAGGTAAGACACATCATTGTATTTAATTGAACAGATCATTGCAAAGTAACTATTAATATTTTGATTATAATGGATTTCCGCAAAGTAACTCCTGATTCTATCAATTAAATATGATAACGACCGCCACCGGCGGGACCGCAGTCTGTAAGTTAGTAGTTCAGTTCCTTTTTGGTGTATAATGTAAACACGCGTCTCTGATACGATCAAATAAATCGGCTATACCCAATGTGAACAGTTTTATCATTTTCCTCTCAACACAAGCCCTTATGATACACTAGCCACCGAAGTTCGCAGCATTATTAATTAGATAAATCGCTCATGCAAGCAAAATAAAACTTTATCGCTACGCGCAAGTGTCCGTATTATTTTGCATCCTTTTCCCTTTCCTACGTCACGGCGGAATTTCCGTGGTTACTAAGGTCTATCAATAAAGGATAAGTAAGTCACTTAGGTAAGTTACCTATTCTGACTATGATCGACTGACCATATTTTCGTTACGATGCGAGTTCTGTGACGCCCAACGTATGCAACTTGTAAAGCCATTCGTTGCGAATCGCGATGCTTGGCTGGGAACAAATAGGTAGGTAGTGTAAACAACAAATAAACCCGAAATACGATTCCTAAATGAAATGTGATCGTACTACGTAATTAAAAATCTTCTAAACGAAGTTTTAATTTCAGTATTTTGTGTTATAATAACTTAAAATAGGTACTTTGGTAGTGAAGTATATTTCAACTAAGTTCTGTAAATAAGTACTTGGGTATCACTTCTGTAGTTAAATTACTACTTAATTCTTTTTTCGCTATTAGTAACTACCTAACATAAAAAAATAAACAGGTTGACCTTTCATTATCCTTCAGCAACTTAAAAAATGATATATCTAAATCTTTTTGTTTGCTTATTAAGCATCCATACCATATCCACACAACAATAACATATAGCATATGTTTTGCCATTATAATTTATCAAATAGATATGTAATATATCTATATATTGTTTTTAAATTATATTTAAACTGTTTCAACTATTTGATCGTACAATTAAATATACTAAACACTAGGCAAAAACTATTTCAACAAGTAATTACAAAAAACTATATACGTAAGCAGCGTTAAAAAATTTTAACATTCAATCGCCTAGAACGCGCTAGTCTCGACTGTGTATGTAGCCCGGGCCGCCTCGCGATTGTAGGTAATTATGTACTTCACGCAGGTAAATAGCAAGAGTGACAGAGGTATGGTTTTACTCCTTTACACAGAGTAATATAAAACACAGAGAAATAAAAATCATGTTTTTATTTTTGTGGAAATCCAATTATTCAAGTCGTTTATTTTACGGGTAGGAAATAGTATCGGAGGGCTTTTTGGTTTATTACAGTTAACCCTGTTAAGCCTCACATGTTTTTACTTCCTTAATAGGTATGTTGCTCAGAATTTAGCATACTTTCAGGTACCTACTATATATTTAACAAAAACTTTTATTAAAGTACATACACTTTAACTAGCATACAATTGAATAACAGCAGTCCTAAAGACTTTTCGTTGTATGTTCACGATTATGGAATTGATTCACATCCCTATAATGTCGCGTCAGTCAATATTCATTAACTAGTTTAAATTAAATAATATTAACATTAGCAAAATATATGTTTGATGAAGGTGACTATCAAAGTCCATTATAATGGAAAGTAAGTCCAAGGCATATCATTAATATTATCACTACTTATTTAAATGACTTAGAGTAATCCACGCTGTTTCTCGCCTGAAACAAATTTAATGACTAGAATCAAAACTAGAGCATAATTAATTTTATAGCCACACAAGTAATAAGTGACATACTGAAACAAATACAAATATCACTTATTGCTTGATAACTACGTAAAATTGGTGGGTTTTTTCGATAAAGCCAATGGTCTTGCATTACATAACGCAACACTTTTCTCTACCACTAGCTGAGGCTTCACCGCCGTCTTTAACTATCTTGTCTTTTTTCTTTTTCCCTTTGCCATCCACTTGAAGTGATACATTCCTGTTCTTTTCCATGTTTAAAAGTTCCTGGAAAAAAATAAAAAAATCTTCAAATACAAAGTGAATCTCGGTACTAACAAACAACATAGCTTCTAATAAAATAGAAGCGTAATGCACGCTGCAAATTGGTCAAACGAAAAACAGACACGATAGGGGCTTCAAAACTAAGATGCGGCTGGTATTACTTCACCGTCAGCTGTCGTCCGAAGTATATATTGTATATAATATAGAATATATTCCATATTCACAGTGTCGTTATTTTCCTAAACACTCAGAAAATGCCACTCGTGGTGTTCTGAAATGGTGTAAGAATAATTCCAGCGTGTTGGTATTACTTTACGTAAGTAGGTATATCGTTTTGTAATAAAATAAATTTCAAATTTAAAATGCCATTACATAAAAATAGTGTCATGCATATTATCATGTTGACAACGTGTTTGTGATTCGTGGTGTAATAATAATAATTACAAATTATCAATTTCGTGTGAGATTTTTGTGCTATGGCACACTTTTAGGGCACCTGTCGGTGTCAGAACTTCGCCTTGATTTGTACTCTCCTGCAAATTATCCCCGGGGTGCAAACAATATCACACCCAAAAAAAAAGTACAACTCTGATCTCACGTCCTTCAAAAGAGTTCATCATCATCATCATTACAGCCCTTTACAAGTCCACTGCTAAACATAGGCCTCCCCCAAGGAATACCACAAAGTACGGTCCTAAACCAACTGCACCCATCGACCTCCTGCATGTCGTCCTACACTTCGCCTACCGGTACGAGGCTGCCACTCGAGAAACTTTTTTCTCCAGCAGTTGTCGGTCCTTCGAGCTATATGGCCGGCTCATTGCCACTTCAGCTTACTAATCCGTTGGGCTATGTCGGTCATTCTGGTTCTACTACGGATATCCTTATTTCTAAGTTTATCACGCAGAGAAACCCCGAGCATAACCCTCTCAATAGCTCACTGAGCGACCTTGAGCGTCCTCATACTTCCAACGGTGAAGGATAACGTCTCAGATCCATAAGTCATCACTGGCAACATGCACTGGTTGTACAATCTAGTTTTCCGGTTTTGAGATATACCTGACGAGACGAGTTCAATCCGTAGATTGACCTCTCGGTCAAAGTTGGACTTCCCTATTCGGACTATTTGTCCCAGGTAAACGTACTCATCAACAACTTCGAGCTTAGTGCTCCCATCAACTACCGGCATAGGTGTGACACGGACATTACACACGATCTTTGTTTTGTCCATGTTTATATTTAATACCCATCCGTTAGGAGACACTATTAAGTTCATTGAACATAGTGTTTCCATTGACTCCAGTGATTCTGCCATAAGGACTATATCGTCGGCAAATAAAAGGTGAGTGATGTACTCGCCATTGATGTTAATACCGTATCCTTTCTAGTTCAGTGGCTTGAAAACGTCTTCCAAAGCAGCGGTGAAGAGTTTCGGGGATATAACGTCACCCTGTCTTACATCTCTCTGCAGTTAGATAGGTTTCGTAGTCTGCTTCTGTACTCGGATAGCCATCGTAATCCCACTGTACAAACTCTTCAGCATTTAGATATACCATTCAACTTAACACCGCTGAAGAACTGCAGCACCGCCCAAATTTCGACGGAATCAAATCAAAGGCTTTCTCATAGTCCACATACGCAAGACAAAGTGGAAGATTGTACTCTTTGGTCTTCTGTACAATTTGCCGAAGGGTGTGTATGTAGTCTATGGTGCTAATACCTTTTTGGATACCGGCTTGTTCGGGATGCTGGAAATTGTCCAGTCTGTGTGCGAGACGTTTCGTAATGACTCGAAATAGCGGGTAGACGCGACTCAGAAGGGAAATTGGTCTTCAAGATAGCATTGTCGCCTTTCTTGAAGAACAAGACCACCGCACTTCTGCTCCACGCGTCCGGAGTAGTGCCACCAAGACGGAAATGAAGAGCTTTTGAAGAACTTTAAGTATCGGTTTTCCATCCGCTTTTAGAAGGTCCGCTGTAATTCCATCCTTGCCCGGGGACTTGCTGTTTTTATGGTGCTGGAGAGCCATTCTAATCTCGCTCAGACTGAAGTCCAGGATATCATCGCAATAGTGTCGGCTAAGACTTGCTCTTGGATCGTTACTCACACTTACGTGTGTCTTCAATGACGTGTACAGCTGTCCATAGAAACTCTCAATATCACTCAAAATTTCAGGTGTTCCGGAAACGATACTGCCACACTCAGTCTTCAGCTTTGACAATTGGCTCTTTCTGGCAGACAGATCTCTGGCAAAGAATTTGGAGCCCTGGTTCCGTTCGATCGCTTCTTTCGGTTTCGTGAGCTAAAGGTTTCGGGACTTTGGATTAGAGCACGAAGGGGACGGAGCGTTGACTTCATTAGACAATAGCTCTCCGACTTAACGTTTAGGTTCAGTGTGCCTCTAACTATTCGGTGATCGCTGCCAGTTTTCACAGAGACATCACTGAACAATTGCCGTCTAGTCAGGCTCGACCAGGTCCACTTTCTGTGGGGCCGCTGCTGGAAGAAAGAGTTCATCATAAAGAGTAACTCTTTTCCATGAAGTCGGCCAGCTGCGAGCTCACCGTTCTCTCTTGTGCCTAGTTTTGCGTTGAAGTCTCCCACTAACAACGTATAGTAGGTTTTGGAGGAATGTATGGCTCTAGATATATCCTTATATATTTTCTCCACCTCCTCACCGGGACGTGCCCAGGTTGGTGCGTAGTCCTGTATCACCTTCAGCGAATATCGTTTGGTAATTCTTATTATAAGGTACGCCGCAACCCTCGTCTATATATAATACTCCAATCTTTATAACGTTGTTAACGATATTAGATTTATTTAGATTAGAGCTTGTGGACGATGAATCAGACACTTTCTTGGGACAGATGGTCGCCCTTCCGGTGATAGAACAAGTTGTCGGATTCGAGGATCACCTTGTCCTCTCCCTCTCTTCGGATTTCGGATAACGCTAAAATATTCCAGTGCAACTTGTCTATCTCTTCTTCCAGCTCCAGGATCGTCTCGTTAGTCCTCAGGGTGCGTGCGTTGTATGTTGCCAGGTCGAGTCGTCTTAGGTGGCAACAGAACCTCCACCAAAGATTCTTAGCATTCCCTGCCCTGCCATTACCATGGTCACCACCGTAGCCAGGAATAGCGGGGCCGCCGGGGACTGGGAGGCGTTTATTTGTCTCGTTTCTCATGGGGGGGGGGTATATTGCCATAATTGCCACGCTTGGACGGTTTGGCAACAGCAGTTTTTTTGTACTATTACTGTTATTAGGAAGATGCTGCTGCCCATTTCCCTCTGTCGCCTCTTACTACACCCACGGAAAGCTATGGGGTAGTGGATATTCTTAACCGCCACTACACGGCACGAAAGAGTTATTGCTAAGGCAAAGTTAGAGCATATTAGCTGAATTAGCGAGAAACAAGTTCCCTATCCTTCGGAAGCTCATGCATTCTGGTCTCTCCCTCCTCCCCAAGAGAATTTTTGTAAACCAACTTCTGCAACCAAACCACCCAGGCTGCAAAAGAGTAAGTTGATCTTTTAGATTCTCATTTTGTGTCCACCGCGGTGAGGTATTCCATCACAGTCCTCAGAGGTGTCAATGTATCTATAGCTATATTTGTTTGAAATCTACAAATAATTAAAACTATAATTAAATAATTATAACTGTCTAGGGATATTTTTTTTTGTATAAGACATCATATAAATTTTTTTGCAATACTTTCTCAATGTACGGAGTACGGACGCTTTATACTGTGCTTAGAAAAGCGCTCCATTCAATCCGAACTCGTTAAATATAAAACTTAGGTCATTGTAAGATTTGGCGGGAACTTGAACTCCGGCGGATTGTTGCTTTTGTATTAATATACTTAATATAATGGTTTGATCTTCAAACTTTGAAGTGGATTTTGATACGTAAAAATGATCTCTCTCACAGTGATCGTCTATGCATGTGAACTATTAGTGGAAACGAAGTGACAAGTACTTTGATGGTTATAAGTCTCAAGGTTTTCCGCTCGGGCTGCTTAAGATACCATCGTCGTCAACTGTGTTAAACTGTCGTTAAGATACGAGTATCTCAAAAACCTTGAAATGTGACGTGTATCAACATATTGTGAAGAATAAAATACACATCACATCACTCTAGGCTGCATGATAAAAGACTGTGTTTAGTTTATTTTATAAATTCATGAAAAAATGTAAACAGTTTCGAAATAATATATAATGTATTATTAATAATTTAATACATTATACCTATTATAATTCATTCATCTATCAATTCTTTTTCGATTCCTTTTGTGTACGAATGAAAAAGTAAAATGAATGTAAAAGTAAAAAGACACGTCATAACTGATTGTTAAAAATTTCGCTGATGAAAAGACTAGATTAATTGAAAACGCAGCGCTGCTAGTAAAAATATTAACTTAATAGATTTGAACTAACGCTAATTCTAGGTCCTGTTACAAATATTTTACCTGAAACAGCTGCGTAACATTATGGTTGGTTTTTGCTGAAGTCTCCATAAATGAAACACCCCATGCTTGAGCCTGTGCTTGACCCTCAGCTGCAGAAACTTCTCGTATTTCGGGGCTTTCATCGCACTTGTTACCAGCTAACATAACTGGTATATTAGGCAACTCAGTTCCTTTGATTTCTTTAATTGTCTGCCATATTGGTTTAAGTTCTTCTAATGATTGTCGACTGCTCACAGAATATACTAATATAAATGCATGACCCTGTGGAAAGTTTTATATTATTAGCATACATTTAAGTTTGAAACAAAAGCTAAATGAAAATAAGTGATAATAACAAGTGGTAAAATTGATAACATCATCAATGTAGTCGACTCAAAAACTACTCAGGTTTTGATCAAATTTATATGGAACCACATGAGAAGCACCAGATTTTAAATAAAAATAAATCATATTTGGTTCACCTAGAGAAAAATTTTCTGATGTAACCATAGACTTTTGAGAGGCATCTACTTTTAGTTAAAATTTATTAAAATATAATAAAATAAACAATGTTTTCAATTATTTTGTTAATTTTGATATTTTGCAAAGAAAAAGGTCACGTTGTTGCTAATTTGCATGCATTTGGTAAATAGAATTTTATACAAAATATTTTACATGTATGCTAGGGATTGACTCAACTATATCAAAATTAATGTCGATATTTATCTTGAATGTTTATAATTAATCGATAGTCTTGCCCACACAACAAGAAGAGGAATGAAAATTTATGTTCGGTTTGCGTTCTAAAAATTTAATTTAATTTTGTTGTTTGTCAAACAGATTTCCTCCGGATTCTATAATTAGGAAAAAAATGGTCAAAATTAAGTGGGTGATTCGGTTGGAATCCAAAGAAGAACTCAACAATTTGCGGCAAATATTTTCTTGAGAAGTTTAAAAGAAAAAGTACAATAAAACCAATTTTATTAATAGGAGCCATTTCCACATAATTTGTACTAAGTAATAAGACTTCAAAAATTTAGCTTCAAAAACTTGAATACAGATAAAGATAGATTTTTATACATTATGAAACTGTAGTACATTAAGACGAAATGGTATCGTGGTCACGTAGGTTTTAAGGGGTGAAGCAGACGCGGGCGGGCGATCGGCGCGCGGTGTCCCTCGCGTGTCCGGCTAGCTGCTAGCAATATTAATATTCCGTTTATCTACTCATGTGGCAATAGCAACGAGTAGGGATGGGCAAGTCAAAAACTAAAACAGTATCGATATATTCACGTGATGAATATCGATATATCGTCATTTTTTGCATAATGTATTACGATAAGGCTCAAAATGGTATTACTAGAAGGTTGGATGACGAAAATAAAACTGCAACGACACATGAATGTTCTTGTAGCTTCTTTTGTTGCTTAATGTTTTGTCGATTAATACAACATTATAAAATATATCGAAATTAATACGAGTTCGATACTCCACGATAAATGATGAATATCGATACATCGCGATTTATAAATATCAACAATATATCAATATTTAAGAAAACATCGATATATCGATATTTTTTACCCAATTTCATAACCCACTCATAGTTGAATACATCTACGTAGTATACAAATATATTTTAATTGATTGATATAACCAGCGTTTATTTATAAAATAGTTTCAGATAATATTTGGGTGCACCAAAAGGGCATTCTCGTCGGCGATACTTAATATTATATTATAGGCAGGTACAAAATGATACTTGTACCTATGCCTATAGATGCTTACTTACGAGTCGACGTATACTTTTCAATATGAAAATAAACTACATACTTACAGAGGTATGTACCTAGTTTATTTTCATGTTGAAGTAAAAGTAAAGTAATAGCAGTAAGGTTGAATTTCACTCTTGTGTTAGCTTGAAAAAGGAGACAATTTCTTTTTGTATGTAGAACAGGCCCAACACGAATTATGACATTCATTCATTCATTCATTACAGCCCTTCACAAGTCCACTGCTGAACATAGGCCTCCCCCAAGTAACGCCACAAAGCACGGTCCTGAGCCACCTGCATCCATCGACTTCCTGCATGTATTACCAGGTCGTCACTCCATCTAGTGGGGGGTCGCCCTACAATACGCCTACCGGTACGAGGCTGCCACTCAAGGAACTTTCTTCCCCATCGGTTATCGGTTCTTCGAGCTATATGGCCGGCCCATTGCCACTTCAGCTTACTAATCCGTTGGGCTATGTCGGTTACTCTGGTTTTACTGCGGATATCCTCATTTCTGAGCCTATCACGCAGAGAAACTTCGAGCATAGCCCTCTCCATAGCTCGCTGAGCGACCTTGAGCGTCCGCATACGTCCAACGGTGAAGGATAACGTCTCAGATCCATAAGTCATCACTGGCAACATGCACTGGTTGTACAATCTAGTTTTCCGGTTTTGAGATATACCTGACGAGATGTGTCGTAATTTCCCGAACGTTGCTCAGCCGAGTGCAATCCGTAGATTGACCTTTCGGTCAAAGTTGGACTTCCCTATTCGGACTATTTGTCCCAGGTAAACGTACTCATCAACAACTTCGAGCTTAGTGCTCCCATCAACTACCGGCACAGGTGTGACACGGACATTACACACGATCTTTGTTTTGTCCATGTTCATCTTAAGACCTATGCGTTGGGAGACACCATTGAGGTCATTGAGCATAGTGCTAAGGTCCTCCAGCGATTCTGCCATAAGCACTATATCGTCGGCAAATCGAAGGTGAGTGATGTACTCGCCATTGATGTTAATACCGTATCCTTTCCAGTCCAGTAGCTTGAAAACGTCTTCCAACGCAGCGGTGCAGAGTTTCGGGGTTATAACATCACCCTGTCTTACACCTCTCTGCAGTTGGATAGGTTTCGAACTCTGGTTCTGTACTCGGATAGCCATCGTAGCCCTACTGTACAAACACTTCAGCACCTCGATATACCGACAGTCAACTTGGCACCGCTGAAGGGACTGTAGCACCGCCCAAATTTCGACGGAATCAAAGGCTTTCTCATAGTCCACATATGCCAGGCAAAGTGGCAGATTGTACTCTTCGGTTCTTCTGTACATTCTGCCGCAGGGTATGTATGTGGTCTATGGTACTGAAGCCTTTTCGGAAACCGGCTTGTTCGGGAGGCTGGAAGTCGTCGAGTCTGCGTGCGAGACGATTCGTAATGACTCTCGAAAATAGCATGTAGACGCGGCTCAGAAGGGAAATCGGTCTGTAGTTCTTTAAGAGAGCGTTGTCACCTTTCTTAAAGAACAAAACCACCGCGCTTCTGCTCCACGCCTCCGGAGTAGTGCCGCCATGGAGGACGGAATTGAAGAGCCTCTGAAGGACTTCAAGTACCGGTGTTCCACCCGCTTTCAGAAGCTGCGCTGTAATTCCATCCTCGCCCGGGGCCTTGCCGTTTTTAAGGTGTTGGAGAGCCAGTCTAATCTCGCTCAGACTGACGTCCGGGATATCATCGTTTTATTCAATTATGACATAACTTATATAAAAATGCATGTCGATTTTTTCCTTATAGTCTATAAATTAAAATAGGGGTAAGGTCAATGGAGGTTATTGTAACTAGAAAAAATAAGATTATACCTTTTGCTAAAAATGTCCACCTTATTTTATTGGATTAATGTATTAAAACTATAAGATTAAGAAGGCATATAACGGAGATTCGTATCGACCTATAATAATGTCAAAAAGCTGTAAAATTTACCCAAAATTTTAATATTAACCCATGCCGGCAGAAAAAGTCGCATTAGCCCCATGTTGGGGTAAATGCAACTAATTAAAATAACTTATTCGTTTTTGCAGCGTATGTGCTCAGAATCAGAGGCATGATCCTCCAGCGTGAAATTTTCGCAAAAATGATCTCTAAGTTGAGGCAGTCAAGTCCTAATACGACTAAAAGTATATTTTGTATTTGTGGGGGCTAATGTGACTATTTTCTATAGGATTATGTAGGCGTAAAAAATATCGATAAATTGTAAAAAAAGTGTAGGTAATCGATAATATGATGGGTGACTAAGTGAAATAAAACTATGCATTGTTTTTAATTTATATTTATTTGACTTCACTTTATACTAAATCAACGGCACATATAAATCACATTTTATTAGAGGACAAAAAATTTCAATGGAAAATATTTATCAAATTTTCCTATGAGGACTTTATGCTTAATTGAAAAAACAGATATAAAAATAACTATTTTAGCTTAACATCACTAGTGTTTCAATCAATGGAACATAATATTCATCACATTTTTAGAGAATTTTATGCATAATTTGAAAAAAAAAAAACAGATATAAAAATAATATACGCGTTAAAAGTTAGTAATCATCACTGTGTTTCAATCAATGGCACATATATATCACATTTTTAATGTTTAAATACAAGAATAATATACTTAATATAATACTAAATCAAACCGAATCATTTCACTATTAAATCAATGGCACATATTTATCACATTTATTGTATTATTATTTATTATTTATTATATTTGAATAAGTTTTATTTCTTTTTGTTTTTTGATCTTCTACGGTCTTTGGATACGAGATTCTTTTTTGTTTTTCTTTTTCCAGGGTTATTTCAATTTTGTTACTGAATTCTGTTATAGCAGTGTCATTCTGATTTTCTTACTTTTTTCATAGGTTCTTATTTCTGGACTTGTTTCTTTTTTAACTCTTAGTATTTGATTTATTCCATTTTTTTAGTCCTATTGTTCTGGTCATGATATTGTATTGAATTATTCTGTTGTTGTCTTTCGTAACTTCTCATGTTCTCTTTATTTTGAATCATGTTTTCCGTTTGTTTTGAATCTTTACAATATGTAATAAAGTTCTAAGTGCCAATCTAACGAGAGTTGGCACGTTTTTAAGAGGTTTGTTGACCAATTTTTCAAATGGTGCTCGAATGGCTTCACTAACTTCTTCGACGTAGTTGCCTTGCTCGTATGTTTGACTTTGAACATACTGCTCCCATCAAGACCAAGTTAAAGGATCAAACTTTTCTTTTGGGATCACGTGCCAATTTATGGGATAGATACCTGTTTTTTTAAACCCATTGGCTAGAATAACAGGAATCATACGAGGATGGATTGAAAAGTACTCGGCCTAACCAAGAAGATAAACACATACTAAATCAGTTATATTTTTATTTTTCTACATAATCACCATCAAGTTCAATACACTTTTGCCACCTCCCCTTCCAAGCATTTAGACCGTTGAAAAAAAATGATTCTTCCTTAGAGTCAAAATATGCGTCTACAGCTGCTTTGACCTCGTCTTTTGTCGAAAATCTTTGACCTCCCAAGTGCTTTTTTAGGTTAGGGAACAGAAAGAAGTCTGATGGTGCCAGATCAGGTGAATACGGCGGATGCGGTAACAGTTCAAAGCCACAGTTGTGAATTTCAGCCATTGACTGTACTGACGTGTGAACAAACAGGACTTTTCTTCTGAGCATTCCTCGACGTTTTTCTTTTATTTCCTCTCGTAAATGACATAGTAAGGTGCAGTAGTTATCAGAGTTTGTAGTCTGACCCCTTTCAAGATAATCAATCATAATCACACCTTTCGAGTCCCAGAATACTGAAGCCATCACCTTATTTGCCGACAAAATCGACTTAGCCTTTTTAGGGGTGGTGAACCAGGTCTTCTCCACTGTTTTGATTGTTGTTTTGTTTCCGGTATACAGTAATGAACCCATATTTTGTCCATAGTAACAAAACGATTCAAAAAATCATCTGCATCGGCTTCAAACAACTCCAAACAGTCGCGTGAAATAGTCAATCGCGTCCTTTTTTGTTCAACTGAAAGCAGTCGCGGAACCCACCTCGCAGACACCTTGTGGAAACCCAACTCGTTGACAATGATGTTTTGAGTTCGTTCATAAGAGATGCCTATAATCTCGGCTATCTCTCTAATTTTTAATCTGCGGTCTCCCATTATTAAATCAAGTACTTTTTTAATATTTTCGTCAGTAGTTGACGTCGAAGGCCTTCCAGAGCGGGGTTCATCTTTCACACTCTCTCTACCACGCTTAAATTCTGCTATCCATTTTTTGACGGATGAATATGACAGAGCACAATCGCCTAATGTACTGACCATGTCATCATGGATGGCTTTTGATGATAGCCCCTTCTTATGGAGGTACTTAATGACGGCACGCTGCTCGATTTGCTCCATTCGCGGAAATTATGTCCGATTACTTTGTAAATAAATTTATAAAATCACAACTAATTATCGCACACGTTTCGAACTTCACACAATGAACTAGTCTGAACTGAACTAAATAATGTGGGTAGATTTGATTTTTAGAATTGAATGGATCTGTGTTAGGCCGAGTACTTTTCAATCCTCGTAACATCCCATATTTCAGTAATAATTCGTGCGAACTCACTTTTGGGCAACTTTGCTCCGATATGAAGCCTTTGCCATTTAACCAAGGCTTCTTCCCATCGATCCTTCATAGGCTTCATTCCACTTACATCTAGCGGTTGAAGGATATGTGAAAAATGCGGGGGGTAACTTCAAAATGGTAACATTTTCGGAAATGGTGAGTTCCATTACTTTTAAATCGATATGTGTGGTTCGATCGCAGGTAAAAATACATTTTTAAAATATTTTTCGAAAATTGATGTTTCCATCCAGCCCTTTTGGCTTACAGCGTATGCTGTTTTCACACTATCATTTTTGTAATACCACTCGTTCCACAAGTATTTTCCTTGAAAATTTTTGAGTGGTGGGACTTTATCGCCGCGTGCATTAGTTGCCAATAGGACAGTTGTGTTATCACGGCCGGGGGAGCTAGTTGTGCTAGTAGAACTATACCCTCTTTGGCCAAGCACTTTACTCTTGGAAGGATCGTTGCAAAAACTGGTTTCGTCTAGATTATAGATGCACTCAGGTTTCTCGGCCAGATCCAAATCATTTATGGCATTTTCCAATAAATCAAAGTATTCATATACGGTGAACGGGTTGCAAGCTTTCCTTCTAGCTATTTCGAGTGATTGTGGTTTTTTTAATGATAGATTATTTCTTTTGCAAATGCGCCGAAACCAATCATCTCTAGGAATATTATCCTTAAATGGAGTTATCCACCCATTTCTTACAACATATTCCGAAACCAATGTTTTAACTTCCTTTTTAGTTAGAGGAAAGCCATACTTTTCAAAAGTATGCAGATACGAAGCTATCTTGCACTCAATATCAATTGAAAATACTGTCTTCATTCCAGCATTCACCTGCTTCTGGCCACGTGTGCCATATAAATGCGAAATTATAGTAGATCTCGGAATATTAAAGTTTTTTGCTGCCTCATAGCTATTTAACGTTTTGTTTTTAACTAACTCGAGTGCCTCGAGAAGCTTTTTTTTTTTGAATAGCTCTTTTATTTTTTCTTAATATAATTTCGGACCATCTAAAACAAGTGAAATAAATGAGAACAAACTTTTAAACAAAAAAAAAATGATAGTTAAATTCAAATATCTCGAGAAAAAAATAAAAATAAAAACACTATGGTTCTTACTGCAAACATACATAAAATAAACAAAACGATAGAGTATATTACGGTGGGGGCAGTGCAATGCATTACCCTTTATTTAAGCAATATACTCAGGTCTCGAATGCATTCAGATCGTGCTGTAACTGTATTAATTTATTATCGACATTCGACATCACTAGCATATTTATTTTTATACAAACGCAAAGGGGCTATTGTAACTAAAATAATTAGACACAATAGCCCCACAACCGGTAAATTGAGGCTAATGTAACTATTACATTATCTTACGATTTAAAGGATCTAACGTTATAAAAATAAGTTTATAGAGTACTTACCGTTAGTTTTTCTAATTTGTTGCATAAACCCTTGCTTAAAATGCACGATAAGTATTTTTTTTGTTGAAAATTGATGAGACGCTCTCCAACAAACACGAGATCAAAATGGCGACTAACAAAAAAGCTCTGGTAAGTCAAACAGTTTCGATCTAAGTGATGCCATCTGTTTATGATAGTTTAAACTATGATTTTTCTCCATGCCAATTGATGGCATTTTATTTAAAAAAACCATAGAATAGAAGATATCGCTGTTGGTTGATTTAGCCCCATAGTTGCAATAGCCTCCATTGACCTTAATAGTTTTACCACATCTAACGGGAATACTGAGAAATTAACAATTAAAATATGAATATTACAATATTTATAGAATTGATTAGTGAGTATTAATCCCGAACACCATTACAGTAGGTAATTAAAGAAATATATTAAAGCTAAGGTATAATACGTCTATTTAAAATATTACCTATACACGCTATATGATGATGATGAGTAAATAAATACAAAAAAGCAGCAACATGACGAATTTCAATGCCGTATAAGTATTACCCGTACCCGGAAGTCAATGACCAAATAGATATATGATGAATAAAAGACAAGATCTTTAACATCTACAACTTAACAACCAAAGAAGAGTTCCATTATTTTTGGTCAGAAAAATAATGTGTCCATTTGTTTTACATAATGTCTTTACATGAATGCGAACTATCAGGACAGAGCATGTTAGGAATGAGGGTAGAAATAAAAAGAAAGAGTAGAACTCTAAACTCTCATTCTTTTGAGCACTATGAAGTATGGTGCAAACAACTAACTTGATCAGTCATAAGAAGAGTCTAAATTAGTATCGCGATTCTGTCCTTAGTGGTAAGTTTTTAGAACAAGTAAAAAAGACTATGTTGTAGAGAGGCTGCGCTGTATCACATCGTGATAATTAGTATTGTTGTTGGTTTTCCAACATAATATATTTTAGTGTTTCATGTAATTACATTCATCATGTATTCATGTTCATATTACACTGATGAGTGATTTTGAGAGGGATGTATTAATAAAACTATTATTTACGGATTTTATCGCGTTTAATTACTACTTTAACTTATTTTTATTATCCCTTTTTCTTATCCTTATTTATTCAATATGTAGTGTACGCGTAAATTTAAGAAATCGTTAAGGGATCTATTAACCTAATATATTTTTAACAGTATATTAACAAAATTTTAAACTAAAAATTTAAATTTTTTACTTTTCAAAATAACTAATTTCATATACCTTGCTTATTGACAGTCTCTGCATAGCTGGAAACTGGTGAGATCCCGTAGTGTCAGTTATTTGTAGAGTACAAATTGTTTTATTGCTGCTTATCACCTTAAAAGTAAAATGACTATTAAATGATTATATTATAGAAAACTTATCATGGGTCATTATATAGTTTAAACTGCTAAATAAAAAAATTAAAAGTTATTTTAAATAACTGATCATGATGGCAATAATTTATAACGACTAACCAACAGGCAATGCAATCATTAAAACACATCTCTTTTAGTATGTAACCAACTTCAAGCCAAAAAAGCTATTATCGTCCCTTGATATTGTCATCACTGATGGCTAAGATGAAATGCCTCATAGCCTGTATTAACCTCTGCTACCTCTTACCCCACAAGCCCGCACACAGGAGTGAATAATTATAAATATTATATATTACTAAACTATAAAACTATATTGGAAATAGTAGCAGTAACTATTTGGCAATAAGTGAAAAAGTGATAATTTAATGTAAGATTAAAGTCAAATTTCAGAACAACAACAAAAGCTTTTTTTCAGCACTTTTGTTTTGTTTTGCTTATTTACAATTAGCAAATTAACACCCTTCTCAACTGCCTTTCATAAACAAAAATACAATTCTCCGTTTTATATATATACATGCTACTGCAACTCAAAAATTGCATATTTCGTGCCTGATATTTAACATCGTACTCATTTAAAAAATGATATTTCATGCTATTACATATATATATATATATGATATAATTATAGCATTCCAAAGTTATAAAAATTTATATCAAACATTTTAAAAACAAATAAATTTAGCGATACAAAACTACATTGTTTAAATAAAACTAGTTTTTACGTTTTTGGGGGATAAGTCACTCGCGTCCGGTAGGCTTTAACCACCTATTCCTAAGCCCACCCTACTCGTGTCCCCCGGGTGGTGCTAAATGAGCGACAAGCCGATAGCACAGACTTGGCTCCACGCCGTGGTAGAGGCGTAAAATATACTACCCTTTATCCGCACCGTGAGGAACCATATAAAAGAAATGGCCCCGAGTTCCCGGCGCCCCTTTAATGGGGCAGGGGTGCGAAGAATCTCCGGGAGGAAAACCGGCGACGAGGTTCGCCACCCGTCACGTTCTGTCTCCCGGAGAGGAGAAAAGTGGATTGCAGAGGCCCGTCTGGCTACGTTGAATGTATGTGGGGTAATGAATGATACGAGGGTGGATTGAAAAGTACTCGGCCTAACCAAGAAAATAAACACATACTAAATCAGTTATATTTTTATTTTTCTACATAATCACCATCAAGTTCAATACACTTTTGCCACCTCCCCTTCCAAGCATTTAGACCGTTGAAAAAAAAAATGATTCTTCCTTAGAGTCAAAATATGCGTCTACAGCTGCTTTGACCTCGTCGTTTGTCGAAAATCTTTGACCTCCCAAGTGCTTTTTTAGGTTAGGGAACAGAAAGAAGTCGGATGTTGCCAGATCAGGTGAATACGGCGGATGCGGTAACAGTTCAAAAGCACAGTTGTAAATTTCAGCCATTGACTGTACTGACGTGTGAACACGGGCGTTATCTTGATGAAACAGGACTTTTCTTCCGAGCATTCCTCGACGTTTTTCTTTTATTTCCTCTCGTAAACGACGTAGTAAGGTGCAGTAGTAATCAGAATTTATAGTCTGACCCCTTTCAAGATAATCAATCATAATCACACCTTTCGAGTCCCAGAATACTGAAGCCATCACCTTATTTGCCGACAAAATCGACTTAGCCTTTTTAGGGGGTGGTGAACCAGGTCTTCTCCACTGTTTTGATTGTTGTTTTGTTTCCGGTGTACAGTAATGAACCCATGTTTCGTCCATAGTAACAAAACGATTCAAAAAATCATCTGCATCGGCTTCAAATAACTCCAAACAGTCGCGTGAAATAGTCAATCGCGTCCTTTTTTGTTCAACTGAAAGCAGTCGCGGAACCCACCTCGCAGACACCTTGTGGATACCCAACTCGTTGACAATGATGTTTTGAGTTCGTTCATAAGAGATGCCTATAATCTCGGCTATCTCTCTAATTTTTAATCTGCGGTCTCCCATTATTAAATCAAGTACTTTTTTAAGATTTTCGTCAGTAGTTGACGTCGAAGGCCTTCCAGAGCGGGGTTCATCTTTCACACTCTCTCTACCACGCTTAAATTCTGCTATTCATTTTTTGACGGATGAATATGACAGAGCACAATCGCCTAATGTACTGACCATGTCATCATGGATGGCTTTTGATGATAGCCCCTTCTTATGGAGGTACTTAATGACGGCACGCTGCTCGATTTGCTCCATTCGCGGAAATGATGTCCGATTACTTTGTTAATAAATTTATAAAATCACAACTAATTATCGCACACGTTTCGAACTTCACACAATGAACTAGTCTGAACTGAACTAAATAATGTGGGTAGATTTGATTTTTAGAATTGAATGGATCTGTGTTAGGCCGAGTACTTTTCAATTCACCCTCGTAAAATGGATGAAGTATGCGACATGATGTATGATAGAGGAATAGATGTGTTATGTGTAAATGAGACGAAAAGGAAGGGGAAGGATGTCACTACACATGGCATGTATACTGCATACTGGTCTCGTGTAGATGAGATCGAGATAGGTATCATCCTTTCAGAAAGAATGGGCAAATGTGTGAAAGAGTATGAATGTGTAAGCTCAAGACTGCTATGGATACGAATGAAAGTGGGCTTAAAGAAGTTTTTTGTGTTAGGGATCTACGCCCCAGACATGTCTAAGCCCACTTATATCCGAGAGCAGTTTTGGGAAATGGTAAGGATGGTGTTAATGAAGTGTAAGGGAAATGAAAATATTATTATGCTAGGAGATTTTAATGGAAGGGTTGGGGTGAGGAGGCTTGGTTATGAAAGAATATTGGGAACGTATGGTGATGAAAATATAAATGAGAATGGTGAAAGTCTTCTCACCGTATGTATGGAAAAGAATCTTTTTGTGACGAACACTTGCTTTCGCCACAAGAGGATTAACATATATACTTGGGAACGAGGTGAAGATAGAAGCATGATAGATTTAATAATTGTGGAAGAAAGATTGAGGGGCGCAGTGGTGGATACAAGGGTTTACCGGGGTTCTAACGTAGGCACGGATCATTATTTGGTTTTATGCCGAATTAATGGTCTATTCAGGCGTTGGCGCCATCGATCATCTGTGTCTACCACTGCGTTACAGCGTATTAGAACAGAAAGGTTGCAAGGTGAAGGTGAGAAAAACAATTTCAAATGTAGACTGAAAGAAAATATAAGTGGTTTGGATGAATTATGTATGAAGGAGTTAGACCTGGAGAATGTATGGCAAAATGTAAAGAAAGGTTTAGTGGATGCAGCTACCGAAGTATGTGGTGTTAGTAAGAGAAAGAATGAAAGGAAAAATAATATGTTATGGTGGGATGATGAGGTACGTATGGAAGTTGAAGCAAAGAAGAGAGCATGGCTAGATTTACTAGCAACAAAGGCTGGTAATTCTAGCGGTACGAATGATGATATTGAAAGAAAAAGGGCAGTTTTTAAACATCTTAATAAGAGAGTAAAAGAATAGTTGAAAGAAAAAAGCAAGAAAGAACGGATAAGAATGATAGAAGAATATCGGATAATTTCCAGGCAAATATTAAAATGTTCTGGAAACTTGTAAGAACTGCCAGGGGACATTCAAAACAGCCTATGATGAATGCTATAAGAGACGAGAATGGCTATATTCTGAATGATGAAGTTTTGAGTTTAAAGAGATGGAAGGAATATTTTGAAAGCGTGTTTATGAGTGAGGAGACAACGTGTGTACTAAGTGAAGTAGAAATTCCGAAAGAAGAGGAAAGAGGTAGCGAGATAAGTATAGGTGAAATAATGAAAGCAATGAAAAGCATGAAAGCAGGTAAGGCTGCCGGATATGATAGAGTTTCACTCGAAATGCTAAGGGCTGGAGAGGAAGTGGTGGCAGGCCTGCTGCACACCTTGTTTAATTTATGCTGGGAACTGAAGCGGGTACCGGTAGACTGGTGCAAAGCCGTGATAGTCCCAATATATAAAGGAAAAGGGTCGCAGCAGGACTGTAAAAACTACCGTGGCATCAGCCTTCTTAGCATTGTGGGAAAACTGTATGCTAAGGTACTGATTGAAAGGGTCATGAAAGAAACTGATGGAAAAATTTGGGATGTGCAAGCGGGATTTAGAAAGGGAATGGAATGTACAGATCAAGTATTTTCCATGCGCATGATCGCGGAGAAGTTTTTGGCCAAAAACCAAAAGGTTTTTTGTGCGTTCACGGACTTGGAAAAGGCCTATGACAGAGTGGATAGGGATGTGCTATGGCAAACACTGAACTCATTTGGGTTGAGCGCTGGCTTGATACAGGCATTGGAGTCTCTTTATAGGGACTCTAATGCTTGTGTTAGGATCAACGGGGGCTACTCGGACTACACACACGGACACATCCATAAAGGTGTCAGACAGGGCTGTGTGGCTTCCCCGTGGCTGTTCAACCTATTTATGGACAGTTGTTTGCAAAATTTGAAAGTTGAAGAATGCGGATTAAAAATGGGTGAGTTAACCGTCAAATGCCTTTTGTACGCCGATGATCAAGTTATCCTTGCGTCGTCGGCGGCCGAGTTGCAAATGATGGTTACATTAATGAACAGATCATTAAAAGAAAGGGGTATGAAAGTGAACGCAAGTAAGACGAAGGTTATGGTTTTTGAAAGAGAAGAAAGTAAAACGATTTGTGAAATAAGAATAGAAGGGGAGTTGATCGAGCAAGTAGATGAGTTTGTATAGTTGGGCTGCGTATTTAGCAAGGATGGGAGATATGATAAGGATATAGAACGACGAGTGAATGCGGGAAATAGAGTAAATGGGGCCCTGCACTCTATTGTGAAGAGTCAAAATGTGTCGAAAAAGGCACGTATGGCAATTCACAATGCTGTGTTGGTCCCTACTTTAACGTATGGTAGTGAAAGTTGGGTGTGGCAGAAGAAGCACGAGAGTAGAATAAACGCAGTAGAAATTCGGTCTTTAAAGAGTATGTTAGGGCTGAATCTTAATGACAGGGTAAGAAATTGTGTAATAAGAGAAGAGTGTGGTTTGCAAGATGATGTTGTGACCAGGATTAAGAACGGAATGCTTCGGTGGTTTGGTCATGTGGAAAGAATGAATGAGGAAAGAGTAACAAAGAAAATTTATGTTGCAGAATTGAATGGCAGAGTCAGAAAGGGACGTCCTAGGCGAAAATTTATCGACCAAATTGGCGATTTATGGAAAACGAGCCAAATTAGGAGTACCCTTAACCAACGAGCATGTATGCGGAGGTGTATGGATGTGAAGGAGGCGAGAGAGGTGTGTCAGGATCGTGCCAAATGGAAGTCTGTAGTCTCTGCCTACCCCTCTGGGTGACAGGCGTGAGTGTTTATGTTATGTTATGTAGTTTTTACGGATTTTATTGCGATATTAACTTATTTTATATTCCTGACGTTTCAAGTACAAACAGCATCCATGGTCACGGGAGGGACTGAGGTGTTCGGCGTTTCAATGTCATAGTTAACCATGGCTACCTTCAGATTAAATTATAAATTTTTGTTCCAATCTACGCAGTATGAATTTATAGTATCTTGAATTCTTGCAATTATATGCTTGAGTTGGAATTTAATTTTATTAATTATAGGATCCCAAGCAGATGGTGGCACCCAGCTATCCTCTCTATTGAAAGTAGGATGTTCTTTGATTACAATAGCCTTGCGAATCATCCTTGGGAGGGATCGGTGTTCTTTAGCGAGGAATTGAGGTCTATCTAATCTGATGTAGTGAAGGACATAATAAAATCTGTAAAAACTAGTTTTATTTAAACGTGTAGTGTTCACGTAAATATAAGAAATCATTACATTAATCACCTTTGAGTTTTGACAATTTTGTGTTAATAATACTCAATATTTTTGATTTTACATTCGTTTTTCTAGGACCAACCGTAGTTTACATTGCCTATGCAACATTTAATAAAATTGCTTTTGATATGTTAATGCCAGTTTTTATTTAACAGTAACTAAATTAAATGTTAGTGGGTATTAAAGGAAAGTAAAACTATATCAAACAAGCAATATAATATTTTACTTAGATTTAATTTGATTACTGTCGTCCTTTATAATGTCACATTGTTTGTTTATCAATAATTTTCAAGATCCCAGTTACGGTACAAAATAATTTTACAGATTCTTTTTCTTTACATTTTACAGTATTTGTTTTGTCATATTCCTTGCAACTTCTTTATCAAATTATGTATTTTTTTAAACTCAAAAACGGACTTAATTAATTGGGTAAAAGACAAGTATCACTCTTCTTTATAGGATAAGTTTGATAACGTCAGATTCAAAAGCTTCGAATCTCATAGGAAAAACATAGAGCAACCTTACTTTGCAAAACGACCACATGAACAGCCATATAGATCATACATCGATAGATCTCAGATACAACACTAAGATTATATTTATAATTGCTTGATTGAAAAAAGGGAATGAGAAATTTTTTTGCTTCAGACACAAATCATTCTCTACAAAGTAAAGAAGTTTCAAGGAATATAGCAACACAGATATACCATAAAATGTTAAGAAAAAAATCTGTAAAATTATTAACATAACTGGGATCTTAAAGATTATTGATAAACAAACAATGTGACAATATATAGGACCACAGCAATCGAATTAAATCTAAGTACAAATATTCATTGTTTTATATAAGTTTTACTTTTCTTTACTACCCTCTAATATTTAATTTAGTTACTGTATAAAAACAGCCAGAAACATAATAAAATCAATTTTATTAAATATTGCATAGGCAATATAATTGTAACTATGGAGAGTCCTATTAAAATGAATGTAAAATCAAAAATATTGAGCATTACACAAAATTGTCAAAACTTAAAGACTAGTCTTTAAGTACTGTAGTTTTATTTGTGTATAAAAATGTATGGTATAAATTTTTAAAGCCCGCACACAGGAATGGATGCACTGCTGGCAAAATATGTTAAAGGGTAGTATCAACCCAGAGAACCTTCAAGGATTAAAAAAAGCTGACTACCTTATAGGACTAAGATATTCTTAACTAATTATCATCATATTTGTTTGATATTTACATGAGAACATTGTAAATTACAGCCAAGTAAAATGGGAACATTCATATTAGAGACATATGAATTTATGAGTCTAGCTTGTAGTTACACAGATCAAACTATAATAAGGCTGGAATATAAAATATTGCAAGCTTAAAGAGTTTATTATTACTATAGTGCATAAAATATTGTACTTAAAAAGTTTTTTGATCAATAAATTTTACAAGAAACTTAAAAAAAGTATTATAGTATACACTGCAGGCCAAAAGTTTAAGAACATACTTAAAAAACATAATTATCTATAAATTGTAAGGAAATCGCATAAGATAAATAAAGGAAATGTACACCTGCATATTCTGTTGTTAATATGGAATATCTAAAGAAGTCATTCTTTTATTCACTTTGAAGTTATTGGACAATAAACATGTATTGCTTTCAAACACCCACAAAGCTGTGTTAGAGCCAGGTGGTAGAGTTGTAATAATATTTTTATGATGGGCTTATAACTAATTGCTTTGCTTTTGTTTCCCATTGGTCAGTAATTAGGTTTATTTAGCTTCTAAAAACACGTGTTTCCGACTTATTATTAACTGAGTGTACATGGTTTTGTTCACAAGCAATCTCAATTAGTCTAAACTTGTGGTTTCTACAGTGAAGGTGTCTTAAAATTGGTAAAGCACGCGAAATTATCAGTGAAGTGCGTTCTGCCATTGTTGTTTTACATAATGAAGGCCAACCCAAACGTGAGATTGCTTTACAATTGAAGTTATCAAAGACTTGTGTTCATGGCACAATAACTCGATACAGGGAAACAGGCACTTTTCAAGATCGCGTCCAGGCTCAGGAAGGCCGAGAGCTACCACGTCATGTGAAGATCATTTTATTGTTGTTGCCAGCAATTGAAACAGATGTTTACAAAACCCGAGTTAAACCTTTATCATTGACTACAGTAAAATGGCGACTGAGAGATGCGAAATCGTATGGTCGTGTCACCGGTCGAAAACCTCTGCTTAGGCTACAAAACACGGAAAAACGGATGCAATGGGCACTTGCCCATCGAGATTAGACTGAAGAAGATTTTAAAAAAGTTCTTTGTACCGATGAATTCAAGTTTGAGCCATTCGGTTCAAAATGAAGAATTTACATTTGACGCAATAACCAAGAAAAGATGATGCCAAACTGTGTAGTTCCAACAACCTAGCATAGTGGTGGCTCAATTATGATCTGGGGTTAGTTTTCTAGCCAAGGAACTGGCGATTTGATAAAAATTTACGGAATTATGAAAAAGGAAGAGTACAAAAAATTTTTAGAACAAAATGCTTCAACAGGACAATGATTCTAAGCATAGCTCAAAATTATGCAGAGGATATTTGAAAGAGAAAGAGGCATAAGGGGTATTAAAAAGCTTGATTCGGCCTCCTCAGAGCCCGAATCTCAATCCCATTGAACTTTATTGGGAAGAGCTTGATAGGAACGTCCGTAGTTGTGGTCCATCCTCATGAGAATGTATAATGCTTTATGCGAAATTTAGAGCACTATATCACAAGACACTATCACCAAATTGATTGCTCATATGCCAAGACTTGTGAAAAAAGTCATTACTACATGCCTTGTTAGCATGGACTGTTAATATGTTTGCGTTTATGTTAATATTTTTAACTTTACGCTTTTCAAGTATATTCATTGTCAAAAAGTGTTTTATTGGATGATTTAACAGTTTAATTAAACATTTAATATTTTATTGAAGTTTTTTTAATTTTCCTACTTTAATTAAGGTGGTCTTAAACTTTTGGCAGGCAGTGTATATTTAATTTAGTAACTGTATAAAAACTGGCAGTAACATATCAAAATCAATTTTATTAAATATTGCATAGACAATAAAATTGTAAATATGATTATTCTTAGAAAAATGAATGTAAAATCAAAAAAATAGAATACTGTGTTAAATATCAGTCATGATATATCCAACATACTAAATGAAACTTTTTTAGATACAACAGAAAATAAAATATATATGTGATTTAAATAAACACTTGTACTAGTTTCACAATATTTATTTTAAATTACTATTATGCTAATTATAAGAACTATTCTTGCAATGAATATTATATTTGGCCACACACCGAATACCAAATATCCTGAGGGCTTCCTGGCCGAATAGCCTAATATTAGGCAAAAGTATTCAGCCGGGAAGGAAGTTACACATGGTAGGGTCTTGCTGCAACTATATCATGGTTGTAGCATGAATGGGTCGGCTCGACCAGGGAAGGACCATGCTCTCACAAAATACCAGCGTAAAATAGCAGTTAATGCTACTGTGTTTCATATGGTGAGTGTAGTGAACCAGAGACCCGTTTTACTGGAATTAAGGCATTCCAACTTAGTCCTCAAGGGTGACAACGGATCTGCATTTTGATTTTTAATCCAGGTTAAATGTAGATATATGTCGTTGGGCCACAGCATCCACTTACCATCAGGCGGACTGTGTGCTCGTTTGTCACCCTTATTCTATAAAAAAAAAGTTGTGTTTATGCAGTGTCTGTTCTCTGAAGCAAATATTGTCTATGAGAAGAAAAAGAAAACTACTGCTTGGAAATGCAGAAAAATTTGTTTTTCTGAAAAATTTATCTGATGAGAAATTGATTATGTACCTGTGACTATATTAATGATTACTAGAAAAAGAAGCTTTATTACAAATTGATTATAAAAATGAACTGTGGTAACTCAGGGGCAAAGCGCTTACTGTAAATTTCTCAGTATGCAACAATTAACAATTCATAGTATGTTCAATTCCCGCCAGCACCAATGAAGTTGTTAATTGTAAATTTAAGTGTGACGGTGAAGGGAAACAAACATGAGGAAACCTTCAAGTCTAAAAATAAGAAAAAAATATTTCAAATACATGTGAAGTCCACCAACACGCATTGGGGCAGCACTGTGAACATTTTCTTGCCTTAAAACTCTCTTAGAAATGAGAGGAGGCCTGTGCCCAGCAGTGGGATGGTATGTAGGCTGTAACTTTTAACTTAAAATTTTCATTTCATCAATTGCCTGACTACAATAAAACCTTTTAGCTAAGTATTAAATATTCAGCCATATAGTACCTAGATATGCGTTATTCGAAGGATTAATAGCTGAATATTCGTTGCAAGTATAATTAAAAACCCGATATATATTGTGAAACTGGTATGAGGGTTTATTCAAATCGCAAAAATGAAGCAAGTTTTACCAAGTGACATTAATTTCAAGTATACATCTGGCTGGCTGCCTGATATCTGTGCTGATGTAATGGTGGTGTAAATATATCCACTACCCCATATCATATTATGATGTTATAAAAGGCAACAGAGAGAAGAAAGGAGATTGCAGCAGCTTCCTTCTAATACTACTAAAAAATAAAAACTGTTTGCCAACCCTCCATTTGAGGAAACCTGTGTTCAACAGTGAACTTTGATAAACTGTAACGGTTGACCGCTAGGTGAACGGCGATCCAACCCTGCTATTAACTATCTTATTTAATTAAATAATTAGCTCTGTTATTATACCTACTAAAAACAACATTAAAATATAATAAATAATCTAAAATGCAAAAAGAAACATATAAACAATAAACATAAGAATAGTAATGAGTATTCGTACTTGTCTATATGTATCTTCGATAGTGGGTATGTAAGACTCTCTGAAAGTGCCTTTAACAAAACGTAGCACCAGGGAACTCTTTCCCACGCCACCTGCCCCAAAAACTACAACACGGTAATCATTGCTTTGCTCCGGCATCACTATTTTTTGTTAATCGTTTTGGAAAATCAATCCTCAAGATTGTAGAACAGCAGTGTTTTATAGAAGTTTTCTATTGCATTTTTGGAAATTTACTGCAACAACTATAGGGCATAGTATGACTTTATTCTTGATACATAAGACATTTATTTGTAGTTGTATAATAAATGCTCATTATTACACTCTTGGCTTGCAACGCCCAAGCGACAGAAATTTAAATACCTAGGAGACTATAATACGAATTACGAATACGAATAAAAATCGCAATGGCGTGAATGACTGACACAGACTGACAGAAAGACAGCTGTCAAACCAGGACTGCCAGATGGAAAACTGGAAAACACACATAATCTTTTTTATGATGATCGTACGCCAACTATAAAAAAGTCGTATGTCAGGGAGATTTTGAAATGAAAAGATCGGGCAATCTAAAAGTAAACAGATTTTATTCAAACTAACAAAAATATATTAAGCAATGATCAAAACTATATTAAAACTACTTATTATAGTTATAAAAATTTGATGAGGCCATCATTTTCAACATTTTTTCTGTTGGCCTAAACTTCGTACACTTTTCGTTTCTTCTTATCAGTTGCTTAATTAATAATGTAGTGTACTATTCAGTGTTTCATTGTTTCTAAGTTTTATAATTAAATTAACTTCACTAAATGCTCGTTCACAAGAGGCACTAGAATGGGTTAAACATAATAAATTAAAAGTGAATTGAGCTAATGTTTTATAATTTTCAAATAGTTTTTTGATGACGCCCCAAACTCGTTAGCGTAGACTTTGAATAGTAATAGACGGACATAGTGTGCAAGTGAGAAGAAAATTCCTTATGGCAATATAGCATAATAAAAACGGATAGCAAATCTCATGACTTTGTAACCGATTTTGAATTACAAGCACAAGACACAAGTCGGCACGTAAGAAATAAGCTCCTAGATATTATGTAATTTTTTGATTATTATAGTATAGTATCCCTATAACATAGCATCCCAAAACAACTATATCAAAATTAATACCGATATTAATCTTGAATGCTTATGATGAACCGATAGACTTATTATTATTATTATTATTATTATTATTTATTCACACACAACAGAATGAAAATAAATGCTCGGTAAGCGTTCTAAAATGTAATTTTATTTTGCCTTTTGTCAAAAAATTCTTTAAATAGAAAAAACGGTTAAGTTTATTGGATGGGTTGGTTGAAATACAAAGAAGAACTCAAAAATTTGTAGCAAACATTTTCTCGAGAAGTGTAAAAGAAAAAGTAGAATAAAACATTTTCATTAAAAGGAGCTATTTCTACAGTATTTGTACCAGTAAGTATATTGTTATAATATGACACTTCAAGAATTTAACTTCAAAAACTTTTGATAAAAATATAGATGGATTTTTATATATTACTACCTTGCCAGGCAGAAGTTGTTCTGCCCTTTTCGACGAGCCTTTGTCATGTCCTATTAAAAATCCTTAAATTCGCAAACGCGCAAAAAACTATTCTATCTCTCAAGTTGAACCAAACTGCATACGGTGTGCAAATTTGATTAAAATCGGTTAAGTAGCTTAGGAGTCCATCGCGGACAAACATCGTCACACGTAATAGATATATATTAAGATAAAACTAATTAAGTCATTATGAACCCAACTAAGTATTTATCAACCGAAAAAAAATTATAACCTCACTTAACCATCCGCACCTCACGGGTCACACTAGTACAATATTCATAGTATCACGCTATTTTCCCCCAAGAGGTTGAACGGAGCTTCGGATTATATTCGCAAGTCACAACAAGTCACAATGATAAAACTTATGGTAATTAGGTACAGATATTTAGTAATGTTATAAACTCCATAATATTTGATACTTAGTCAAGATTCGAAATTGACTCAGGACGTTTTTAAAAAGACTTTATTTAAAACTTATTACTATTAATGTGCGATACATTACTTATATACTACTTAATTAATCCGTGATGGATTCTAACTTAAGGCTACATGTCCGATACATGTGAGAGCCTAACTAAGACTATCTTAATTCTTATTTTAGATCTTTAAGCTAAAGGACAGTTATCGGTATTCACACGAAAGACCACCCGTCTTCCAGACGCAATTCAGCAACCTACGCCCACGCTTACGCTTGAATTGTGATGGTCTCCGGTGCAGTTCCGGGAATACCGGGATGTGTAACTCTTCCCACCTCAGATTCGAAATTACCGGGCGAAGTTTTCCGAGTCCAATAATTTCGATACAAATATTTTTTACAAAGGATGACAATTATTATTTACAAAGGATGACAATTATTATAACTAAAATTACACATAACATTAATGTCCCGATACTTATATCCTTCACATTTATGACACTTTCACTTTGTTCACTTTTTACACTATCACTGGTTAATATGTGGTTTAGCTGCTGTAGATTGGTCAGGTCCACGTCATCCAGGTTTACTGCTGCTGGATTTAAAGATGTCTTTATTAACAGCTGTGATGTTTTCGGAAGATTTATTATTGGTAAGGGAGTTAACGGGTACTCCTCTATACTTTCATGATGCCTTTTCAGACTGAATCCCTTAATTTTAGCTTCGAAGTTGTCGTCGACTGAGATTATGTATGTCCCAATTAAATTATAGTATGATAATACAAAATTATTTCTTTACCTAGCACTAATTCCATGAACCAAACATCTCTTATTGTACCCAAATACCCCTACCTTCTGATGAAAGGCTTGAAAGCGGTGTCACTTCTTCACCCATGTAAACAAATTGATGACTCACTGTTCCTGTGTGAAGAGGATTATTCATCCATGTTATTGATTAAAACTACTTTTACGGATTTTATCGCGTTTAATTTTCTTTTAATTATTTTTATTTTTAATTCCCGACGTTTCGGGTGCTTTCCAATACCCATGGTGAGCACCCGAAACGTCGGGAGTTAAAAATAAAAATAATTAAAAGTAAATTAAACGTGATAAAATCCGTAAAAGTAGTTTTAATCAATGTTTAGTGTTCGCGTAAATATAATAAATCATCATCCATGTTATTTAAGGAAAATTGTGTAACCAGCCTAATGAGTTTTGCAGCTAATACCATCTCATCCCGGAATTAGTGCTATGTAAAGGAATAATTTTGTAATATATCTATGTATTCGAATCGACTAGGGGTATATCTAGAATAAGGGTTATTTGATTTTCCTTTGCATATACTTTTAAATCTATACTTTGCTCTAATTTTAAAACGTTATCTACTTTTACAGGAAATACGAGATTATTTCTTCATTCAATAATTTTTAACAATGACAAGAGTTCATCGGTGTCAATAATAAACTGATGCAATGTTACTAGTTTACTAAAAGCTACCGCTGTTTCAATTTCATCCAGTTTATATATATAGTTTGAAAGTTATGTAGAAATAGGTTATATATGTTAGATATTTTAAGTTCTGTTTGAGAGTTGTTTGTTATATTAATTATTTTTCTCATTTCCCAAAGAGTTTTATCCAGCTGTGTGAAATAGAATTTTGTACTATTTGTAACATTAATAAAGGTTTTCATCATTTCGGCGACCACTGGCATTTTTCTATTTAGCTGATTTTGATTTACCTTTACATCATTTATTAAAGCATCGTACCTTATGGCATCATCATTGTCTAAATTACCTGTCACTATTTTAATAAGAGACCCGAGAGGATTCAGAATACCGCGTTTAGCCCTTTTCCATGGCTAGTAAGTAATAGTTGCTTTAATTTTTCAATTGTTATATTTTGAATATAATCTGTTTGAATTTTCAAATTATTTATTTCAGAGTTAATTACTTTTTTACCAAAATAACGTGTCACATGTGTATTTAGGTTATCGTATCGATTCTTATTAAATTCTAGATCCTCAAGTATTAAACTTAAGTCTAATATCTTAATTAAATACCACTTATCGTTACTAATGAGAGCTTGTCCCTCCCTTATTGGTAGTATGCCGAAATTTCGGAAAATAGGTTGAAGTAGAAGGGCCTGGGTCCTGAAGACTTGCAGCAGGAACAGAATGAACCTGTGGAGGACGTTTTATATCCTTAATTGGGGCCCTTATATTTTGACCGTGATACTTAATTAGTACTGTGTTTCTAACTATATCTCCTATGACCTCTGCTTTTTCATAATGCGCTTTATCTTTACTTCTCCTAACATTAGTGCCCTTTATAAATAATATGTCCCCTGTTTTAATGTTAAATTCTTTCTCACCTCCTCTTTTTTCTTTAATACGTTGTTTATTATCAATGGCCTTATTAGTTAAATATTCATATAGATATTGAGTTCGTCTATGTTCTTGTAATAATTTTTGTGTGTAATTTTTATTAAATTCAACGTCAAAAGTACTTGAAGAGTCAGTGTGACCGAACACTACTTCGAAAGGCGTAATGCCTGTTGTTGAGTGTATCGTTTGGTTGTACGACATGATGGCATATGTCATTACAGATGTGACATCTGTAATTTTTCTTTCATATTTCGCTAAGCGATATATTTTTAATAGGGTGGAGTGGAAACGTTCGACATGTGCCATGGAATTTGGATTGTGAGGAGTGCCTATATGCAAATCTATTTTGTAAAAACTAAGGGTTTCTTTCATTAGTACGTTATTAAATTCGGTTCCTGAATCTGCACTTACTCTATGTAGTACGCCATACATAGAGAAATATTTAATAAAAGCTCTAATTATTTCTAGGGTTGACCTATTGTTTATTTCTCTTGCTTGTCCGAGCTTACTAAAGGCATCGATAATTGTTAAATAGGATTTTCCTTCTACAGTAAAAACATCGATAAAGATTTCCTGAAATGGTTTGTTTTAAGTTTAGGTTAACTGAAGTTCAGGTTTTAAAGGTTTACGGTCATATTTCATGCGCTTACACACCTCACAGGAGTTTATGTATGTGGCTACTGTTAGGTCTATATTGTTCCAGAAGTTTTTTACATTTTATGTTTAGTTTATTTTGTTATCCGCAAAAATATTTTCGATTTTTTTAAAACGGTTTCTGTGGGTCCATTTGTACAAAATGAAACAATGGAAAAGTACTAAGTAATTATACGATTACTTGTTACTAATAATGTTACTTGTGATTAATGATATTTTTTATATAGGATAAGTGTGACAAACGAGCAGATATCCACCTGATGGTAAGTGGATGCTGTGGCCCATAGTCATCTACATTCAATTAAGAATTATAATCCAGATGCGTTGTCATCCCTGAGGACTTAGATGGAATGCCTCGATTCCAGTAAAACGGGTCTCTGGTTCTTTACATTCACCATACGAAACACAGCAGCATTAAGCTGCTATTTTACGCTGGTATTCTGTGAGAACGTGGTCCTTCCCCGGTCGAGCCAAATGATATGATATGATGATAATAATAGAATTAAAAAGTAAAGTATAAAACAAAAAACAAATAATAATATACGGGTCGAATTGAGAACCTCCTCCTTTTTGAGAAATCGGTCCAGATTCTTAAAATTGTTATTTATGCGTGTTATTTAGGCGTGATGTTGCGCAAAGCAAGTAAACGGGTAGAGAGTCACGTTGCAACCAGGACATTAAACGTGGGTGCGTTTACGGCATACAAATGCCCTGCTCAATTTCTCTCTTAAAATTTCAGAGTTAAATACGAAATATTTAAATACTATCACACTACATTTTTTATCCTGCTATATAGCTAAATCTGAAAACAATTTCAAAAATTAAGTAGATAATCGTCAGGTAAAAATAAAATAATATATTAACAAAAATGTATCCTTACAGTAGGTACGTACTTGCAAATAAAGCCTATTACAACTTATTTGTTACCATACCTAAATTAGTAAACAAATAATTAGCTTTATGACAAATTCAGTTGCAATATTTTTTTTTAAATTTAAATATCTACTTATTAGTCTAAAAATATTTTAGGCTTCTCTACCACTTCTATGTTCATTTATGAATTTATATTTCTCCGCCATTTTGAATTCGTAATTCGGGGCGTCCCGCCACCGTGTCACGGTTAAACTAGACATCGTCTTAAAATTTTCTTATTTAGATTTATTTAAAGTACTATCTATATCTTTTTTATATCATATAACAATAGTTCAATGATAGTTTCTCACAGTAAAAGAAAATTTTTTGCAGAAATATTTCTTAATTTTTAAAATCAAGCACGATTTTTGCAACAGCTTTGTTTGGCTAGGCACATGAACTAATCTAAATATTGTAAAACTAATGATTTTTTCTATTTACGCGAACACTACACATGATTAAAACTACTTTTACGGATTTTATCGCGTTTATTTTTGCTTTTAATTACTTTTAAATTTAATTCCCGACGTTTCGGGCGCTTTCCAGCACCCATGGTCACGGGGGACTATAAAAATAAACGCGAAAAAGCAAAAATAAACGCGATAAAATCCGTAAAAGTAGTTTTAATCATTGTAAAACTAGTTCGTAGTAGCAAAACTATAATGAAAATAATTTTACCATATTTTATGAATAACATTAGCTAGTTACCAAAAACTTTCTTCTCGCGATACTCAAATCAAAATATAAATTCACGCCTCAAAGTTGATTTAACGATCAAAGCGATATGACGTCACCTATTCACAAATTTAGCTGACTATTTGTTTTAAAAATCATCGAAATTTTACGTACTTGTGTACAAGATCTGTTAAATGTTTCATTGCTTCAATATAGTATACATTAGAAAGAGACAAACATTGTTTTGGCGTTTCATTCAAATATTATTTGCGACAACTACGTGACCACCGTATGACGGTCTATGGGCGCTTATCGGGGGTAAAACAGTCCACCGTAAAACGGTGCCCGGGCGCTCGACAGGATACTACTGAAAGTAACATATAGAACTGCCATAAAAAATTAACGCACATCATAAGAAATAAAACTAAAGTCGAAGACGAGTTTCATGTTCCTACGCGGGCCCCGTCTCCTACGCGGGCCCCGTCTTTGCCCACGCAAACCCTAACATTATAAATGAACTCCAAATAGTTCAGAACCTCTTCTGCCGTCGAGCTACGAACGCACCTTGGTACGTCCGTAATGCCGACCTTCATCGGGACTTAGAGCTCCCAACAATTCAACAATTCCTTAAAAAACTCTCTGAGAACTTCTTCAAAGTCTCAGAGTCGCACCCAAATCAATTAATTCGTGAGGCAGCTTCTTATGCAGCCCCACCGCCCTCTCCCTATCGTGTCCGCAGGCCGAGAAACTCTCTCTCGGACCCGCCTAATAAACTGTCAAACGACCTGAACTGTCTCCTGGCGGCTCAGGCCAATTCTAATTAAACTAAATTATTGTATTAACCAACTTTAATTTGCCTTCGTAGGCACTCCCTCAGCGGCACTCTCTTAGCCACCTGCGTCTTACTGCGCCTGCTCTTAGTCGCTCATGATAAGGCACAATAGAGCTTAATCAGCCGGTTGCCTGTCCCCAAAGGCGGTTTTTAGAGGGTATCACTTAGGGTCCCCGGTAGGACAGTGAGCCCCTCATAACCACGATAGACCGGCTATCGTGGTATGCGTAATGAATTTTCCGCCTCCCTAGGTATAGGGTAGCCCTTTAATTGCTTCGGGCGCAAAAAAAAAAGAGTTTCATATTTTACATGTAAGGCATGAAAGGGTTATTTCCCTGGCTTCATAGCCTAAATAAGATCTATATGCCTATCGTGGCAACTTCGATATCCCGTGAGCGGTTATTTTCAGAGGCTGGATCTACAATCACCCAAGAGAGAAACCGCTTACTAGGCGCCAGGTTGTTAAAATTGTTATTTTAAAATTTAATTCGAAAAAAATAAACGTAAAAGTAAAAATATTTCATTAATTCTTGTTTTCTGATAATTATTCGATAAAATTAAATGTGTGAAAATAAATAGTGTAAAACTTCCTAAAATAACATATATATAATGTTTGATTATTGTACTTCTTTGTTTCATTTCTGTTCAAAATGATTATTTATTCCATATATATGTATGTATAAATTTAAATGGTGATAAAAAACAAGCAAAAAACGATATATCGTTCGTAAGTTTGGATGTTTTTAATGAGCGATGTTGCATCCTTGTGCTTACTTAAAAATAATTACGACTCGAGTTAACTCGAGTTGAAATTCACACAACTCGAACTAAACTCGAGTTAAGCAACTAGAGTTAGCTTGACGAAACACAGTAAATGATTTGTTTCAATTAGTTTAAGAAATATCGATTCAATAAATATAATATATACTTTTTCACTTATACATCCCTATGACTTGAGTAAGGGCGTCAGGGTAGTTTAATAACTAATAACTGACGTCCCTAATTAGGGGCAACGCCCACCCTTCATCCAGGGCCCTGATTCAGGGCAGTGTAATAGAGCCGTTGACAGAGAAACCTATAGACAAATTGACGCCTTATTTTGCATTCGCACACGATAAAGATAGATTTGTGCATACGTCTTGCATAGAAATGAGATAGAGCGGTGTGATTGTTTGTCCCTTTCTCCGTGCCGGTTTTTTTGTTTAGCAAACTCTACAGTTTGCTAAACAACTTTAACAGCGTAGCGATTTAAGGAGTTTGCAAGTTGGTTTAAGTAAGAAAAAAGTGTTTTGTGAGCTTAAGATTGGTGAATCTTGTTCAGTTCAGTTCTTAGAACAATTAAATTTTTTATCTAAATGTGTTTAAAAGTCATAAAGATTATTATATAACCTAAAAATTCGTTATCGTCCTTTCTCACTCGAGGCCACGCCGATCATTAGTCTATAGGTTTCTTTGTCTACGAATAGAGCCTATGAGATACGTTTCCTGTTCATTTATCGTTCGCGAACTACACAAGACTACAAGCTACAAAATAGAAGAAGTATCGATTGAAGACAAAGAATGTCCATTTTTAAATCTGATGAATCGTTTCGCAAAAAATTGAAGGTCTATAAGATCGCTTTCTCGAAACTCGATCTTTTTTCTATTTGCTTTCAGAATTTATATTTACAATATCAAAAGATCAACAAACTATAGATAACAAACATAATTTGTTTTTACTTCTTTAATCGATTATGAAGAGACTAAAAAAACTGAGCACACAGCAGTTTTACGAGTTTTTGAATAGAAAACTGTCATTCTTCACGAGTTTGAATTAATGATTGACCTAATTGCAAATCATTTTTTAGTTCTTATAAAAACAGAAATTACGATCCAATGATCCGATTCAGTACAATATATCGATTCAAAAATCGATTCTTCGATTAATCGATTTCAGATTGTCATTCCTACTAGAAGATTGTCCGTGAATACGGCACTTAAGATACTAAATCTACGGTTAAAATAGACTATTCAAATTCTACAATTTAATATTTGGATATATTTTATGAAATTATTCTATTTACGGGTATGATTTTTTTTACTTTTGAAAGAAACATAAAAGTTATAGCATTGATTCGATTGATTCGGTGTTGTTTTACTTTGTCATATTTTATCTGTGCACTTTAGGAATGGTCAGAAAATTAAATTACAAATGGCTTCCGTTTCCAAGTTTCGGCTCCTGTAATTCCTTCTTGGCATGGTTTTTTGAATCAAGGTTCGTGTTTTTGTAATTATTCACATTGAAATATATAAATGTCTTTTAATCTTGTTTTTTCGCTTTCTTTAAGCAATTTTTTATGGTCTACATAGTACTAAATGCATAGAAACGTGCCGGTTATGTAGTCAATTTTTTGCAATGTTTTTTACGATATTTTAATCTATTGAGTTCCTATTAAATAATCGGTATGCTGTAATTTCATGTAACTAATATATTTTTTGTTTTCAGTGTCGCTTATATTCTTTTATTCATATTTCAGATCAATTACTCTGGACGAACGTGTTCGATCGAATTGTTAGAGTATTGAGTTGCCGATAATCATGGGCATCCAAGATCTGCAAACTTTTTTAGAAAATGAAGGAGTAGGTGTTGATTTATTCAAAATTGCGAGAAATCACGCCGGTGGTTTTCGTTTAGTACTCGACGCAGAGGGATGTCTGGATCGTCTTTATGGAGGATATTTTTCAGGTACCTAATATTATTGGTATAATCATACTCTTGTATGTTTGTAACACCCCGCTTATTTCTTTATTTAACCATAATATTTTATTATGAGAATGAGTAGGTATATGTCTTAATTGAAATCCTTCTTTTCATATCTTCTAAGTTAACATAATTTTTCTTTTTATGTTTTATAAGATTGGGCTTGCGGTGGACAGTGGGCGCGATGTGTACAATTTTTGACAACATTGGCACAAGCACTAGCTGAACATCAAGTAGCACTTTGTGTTTGTTTCAATGGTGCTCACCCAACCCCACCAGCAGTGCCACAGCACTGGATTCAAACTCAAGCAACATACAGACAAAGGGTTAATTCGGTAAGCTCTCAAGGGTTATTTGTACATAATTCTATAAAACATTATTTTGTCCTTTTAACATTGTTTATTTACTTCGGACAGTATTATGTAGTAAGAGACATGATGATGTAAACAATGTAGGATACTCTTACACATGATTATTTGTAACTACACTAACATGTGATACTTTGTCTTATATTTAATTTATAAAAATGTAGAAATATTTATTCGGTACTAAATTAAGGACTATGTAACCTTTATAAAGCTTTTAAAAAAAAATAAGGTTAAATATGGACAAAAAGTAAAAAAACTAAACACCAAGTAGGTGTTCAGAAATTGATGCAACTTAATTTGGCCAAAACACACTATAACAGAGCATATTTTCTATAGTTATTATTAATCAAATTAAATAAAGTAATTATACAATCAACATTAATAAGGCTAGAATAATTAAACTATCTAAAACAACCTGCATGTATGAGAGAAGTACCAGAGCAATGTAGCAGACTTATATGTAGAGAACTGTAATACAGTAGAATCCGTTTATTATGACTCCGCCTATATTGACCAGCTGGTTATTATGACGTATTTGCACTACGAAGTTTGGTTTTCATATAAAATTCTTTATAACAAAGTCGGATATAATGACTTCCCTTAGAGTGACATGTCGCTTATTATGACCCTTTTTTTAATAAATTATGTCCGGTTATAATGACCGACATGATTCTTTACACCTTCGGTATTGTTCGTTGATTCCCGACGACGTTCGGCACGTGGCTTTTTTTTGTTTTGATTCTCAATAGTATTAGAGACTGTTTTTACAATAAAATGAAAAAACAAAAGCAGACAAAAATTACAGATTACTTACAGTAAAAAATACACTTGTACATACAATGTGTTATTATAATAATGTGCTGATTATGTGCAATTTTGATTTTGGTTTAATATGTATATATACATACATATGTACTATGTATGTTTCTTTATTAAAATACTTAAATACATACATATTTACATAAAAAAAAGTTTTTCATTTCACATAACGCTTTATATGACGTCCGCTTATTATGACATGTTTGACAATTCCTTTCGAAGTCATTATAAACGGACTCTACTGTATATGGACTAATTGCTCTATAAACCTCCCGTTAATAAGAGGTCTGTGCCCAATAGTGGTATATACATAGACTATTACTTCTTCATGTACATAACCAATACAAATAAATAAAATTAGCAGCATAAGTGTTCACAAAAGTGATTTTTGTCAAAGTTTTCCATGTTCCATATTTTGTAACTTACTTCTTTTTTTATAGGTATTGCGTCATATTGTAACTAAAGGTACTCCACCACCAAAAGTTTGGTGGGTACCTCCAACTGGTCTACATTCATGCCTTCGAACTGCTCTCAGATACCTAAACATACCCATTGTGAGTCAACTTCATATGTTATATTTACAATATAATAAATATTATATTTTACTACCATAAGTAATCTTAATCTTTTACCCCACAGATGGTATCTTCAGATGATCATTGCCAAGAGGTTGTTGGTCTGTGCAGAGAGAAAACCTATGCTGGTCTTGTGGGTTGCTCTGGAGAGTATTTAGTTTTTCAACCACCTAGATACTTCAGTTCATCACAGTTAAAACTTACTTACAGGGTATGAATGAACTATGTAGTTGGTTTCACTAATTTCATACTTATATTAATATAATTTTATAATAGTGAGTGTAGTGCTTATTGCCAGTGATAACATATGGATCTTAGACATGGTCCTTCACTGCTGGTTTAATGAGACTGTTTATAGTCATGTAGTGGGCTATAACTATAATGCTAGGTAGATGGTTATTCTTAGAGTTTCTCCATGCGATAGTTTATAGAAGTAGTAATATGTATATCCATAACAACTGCAGCAACACCAAAGTTACCATAATAGCACAATAGATTAGAAGGCTAAAGTTAGTTAGTAAGGCTTAGGTTGGCCGTATTAGAACGGACAACTGGCTCTGGGACCTTCTTGAAGGATTTAAACTTACACATAAAGATACTGCTGGGTCTACTAAATTATAAACATGGGGCTAATTTCTGAATTATTCCAACCCCTTAACAAGGTAGGAAGTAAATAACATTACCCTCCAGTGGATAAAAAGCCACATTGGTTCTGTAGGCATTGATGCCGCAGACGTTTGAGCCCTCAGCAGCTCAGCACTTAGAGGAGTCAGACCAGAACCTATTATCCCACTTCTGTTTAGGTTGGTAAGATTCCAGATTTGATGCTACACAGAGAACCTACAACTAAATGCAGGGAAGCTCAAGAAGCATTACCTACCATAAGTAGCAACTTTTCCGAAATACTGATTTATTAGAACTATTACAAGCGCTCTAACTGGACATGAATTGTTTAATAAACACCTGCTTACTAGAGGTGTCACAGACAGATCCCTCTGCAGATATTGGATGAACCTCGAAGTCCGTCATCGTCTTACTTAGCAGCCACTGAAAAAGGTATTGATACACTTGGCTGAGCATTATGCTTCTTTTCCAGGTCTTGAAAATAGGCTTCATTTTTATCCTTCTTATCTGGATGCATTTTATTCAAATGATCTTGTAGTCTTCATCGCTTCATTATAAAATGTTTTTGAACAAAGAAGGCACAAAAGAAAAGATTGCTTTGTTGAATTTTCTATGAATCCATATTAATATATTCTGCACTATATTGTCGTCTCTTCTTTTTTGTTTCCGACACGGCTTTGTTTTTACAAATATGTTAAAAAGTGTTGAACTTAAATACTTGTTTAAAGATTGCGTGCGAAACCACTAATGAAAATATAAAAATTATTACGAGCTTTTATATAGGATTAGAATACAGTATGCACTGACAGGAATAAGAAAAACACGCACAACTCTTTTATCTCTTGCGACACTTAATCGGACTGAGCAACTTAAAACAATTATCAATGAACGAGCTGATTGCTACCAAATTGCACCAAATAGCATTATTTAACAAAAGTTGCGTTCGGCGTACGGGCTATCCATCGAAATCTATATTAAGTATTTCTAGTATATATACCATCATACAGGGCAGAATATTCGATAATGATTTCTTATATTTACGCGAACACTACACATTGAAATAATACTAGTTTTTACGGATTTTATCGCGTATATTTTAACTTTTTAAATACCCGATGTTTCGAACGCTTTACAGCACTCATGGTCACGGGCAGGACTGAGATGTTCAACGTCCATATGTCATAGTTAACCGCGGTTACCATAGATTAAAATTTAACTTTTGTTCCGATCTATGCAGTATGAACTTATGGTATCTTGAAGTCTTGCAGTTGTATGCTTGGGTTGAGATTTAATTTTATTTATTATAGGATCCCAAGCAGATGGTAGCACCCAGCCATCTTCTCTATTGAAATTAGGATGTTTTTTGATTTCAATAGCCTCGCGAATCATCCTTGGAAGGAATCGGTGTTCTTTAGCGAGGATCTGCGGTCTATCAAATCTGATGTAGTGACGGGGGCGATCCTGTACGTGTTCACAGACTGCAGACTTCCCGGAGCGTCGATTCTTCACATCAGCTATATGTTCTTTAACGCGGGTTTTTATTGATCTTTTAGTTTGTCCTATGTAGGAGAGACCACATTCACAATCAAGCTTGTACACTCCTGCATCTTGCAGAGGGACATTACACTTGACCGATGGTAAAAACTTACCAATCTTCTTCAGCGGCTTGAAGTATGTTTTGATGGAACGCGCTTCAAGATGTAGCCAATCTTGTCAGTGACTCCTCTAACATATGGCAGTACAGCAGGTACACGCTCGACTGTGGCCGGCTTCACTCGTTCACTGTGACGTAGGCGCGGGACTCGAAGCTTGTTGTCATGCAAAACTTGCTTGACATGGTGGAGTTCTGCAGCCAGGTGTTTACTGTCACAGATCCCTCGTGCTCTCTGAAATAAAGATTTACCCACGGTAGCTAACTGTGAAGGATGGTGGTGACAATCACCGTTTAAATATCTATCTGTATGGGTCTTTTTTCTGTACACAGTATGGCTCAAGGTGTTATCAGGATTCCGTCAGGAAAGTCTGCCTAACACATCAGAACCGGTGAGGGAAGTGTAGGGTGGTGGCTAAATAAAGTGACGTCTGGATAAGAGACATGCAGAAAATCAATGGGTGCAAATGGTTCTGTGGACAAACCACATTTTATATACCGTATGTACTTTATAATATTTAACAAATTATTATTGTTTTAGTCATCATTGGAAACGAAAGAATATATGGTTCATGAGCTCCCAAGAGTTTTGGATGTACCTCAAGACAGACTGTGCCTCATGGCTGCATTACTTGGAGGCACTATATTATCTGAACAAAGTCTTCAAGACTTTTATAAGCGTTTAGGAATCACTCAAAAAAAGGTAAGGAAACGAAATGAACTAGTGATTATAGGATAGGATGTTTCTTTGTTTTTCATCAAATAAAACCAATAAGTTAGCAGTTTTATTTCTGCATCATGCCGTTAAAAGAGAACAGAAAAACAAATAATATAAATAACATTTTTTTTTCTTTAATCTTAATAAACCTCTTCCCCTGAAAAGAACTGGCAAGAAATCCAGGGGGACTTTTATTTCTTTCAAAGTATGTAATAATGTTGCATAATTATATACAAATAAAGAAACAGCTTAATAATGATTACCGTATTTTCGGGAGTCAATCATTCAAGTATTTATTAACATTATAAAACCCTTTTATGCTCTTTTCATTTAACATTTTTAAATTACAGACCATGTCGAAATTTGTAAAAACATACCAATAAGATGGTAATTGGTATGAACAAATTAGAATTTTAGATTTTATTTTATCTAAAATCTAAGGGCCATGGCATAAAATATTAAAAAAAACTTTATTATTAAGACAATTCTTTAATTTACATTTTCTAATATTAAAGTAGGTAAGAGTAAAGTCACAAACAGCAGTAACTATTAAAGTTATAGGTAGCAAGTGATAGAGGCCATATCAGGCCTCTATCACTTGCTACCTGCGTGGATATAATTACCTACAAACCTACAATCGCGCGGAACCTCAGGTTGCTTACACAGTTAGGGCACGGTAATATTATCTATTCAGTATTCCAACTTGCAGTAACAGAACCACAGTCAGTCTGTCGCATCCGAAGCTGGAAGCTTCAGGAAGCGGATACTAGGCACAAATATCACACGAGGGTAGCCGAAAAGCTTGACACCATCGATGGCAGGAAAGAATGTGTGGAGAGAACATGGCAGAACCTTAGGGATGGAATGTTAAGTGCAGCGGAAGAAGTATGTGGTACGACAAAAAGAGGTAGTAGTAAAAGAAGAGATGCATGGTGGAATGATGAAGTGAGAGAAGCTGAAAAAAGAAGAAAAAAGCATGGTTAGACTACTTGGCCTCTAGTAACGATGAGCATATGAGAGAGAAGATGAAAGAAAGATATAAGCTGCAGAAAGTTTATGCGAAAACATTGATTGAGGAAGTACGTGAAAGGTGTAGAATAGAAGCGGACGAAAGGTTGTCGCACAACTTTAGGGAAAACTCCAAACTCTTCTGGAAAGAGGTTGGAAGGTCCCGGAGTGGTGCGGCAGCCTTAAGAATGAACAAAGTGCTTTCGAGAACCAATGACGTCCTCTCAGAAAAATCGGACGTCATGCAGCGATGGAGTGAATTTTATAGAGAAATGTATGCGTGTCATGATCTTAGTGAAGGATCCGGGGGTGACGCCGTGACTGGCACGCCAGACACGGACCTCGATGACACTGAGGTCATCAGCATGAAAGAGATTGAACGTGCGATTCGAAGTTTGAAATGTGGTAAGGCTGCGGGACTAGACAGAGTTACTGCTGAAATGGTCAAGTACGGTGGGCCTCGCGTCTGGGACAGCTTCCATCTGCTGTGCAATTTGTGCTGGCGGACGGGAGATGTCCCGGATGATTGGCGATCCGCGGTCATTGTGCCTTTATATAAAGGTAAAGGGTCACATTTTGACTGCGGGTGCTATCGGGCGATCAGCTTGACCAGTTTAGCAAGTAAAGTTTACTCGAAGGTTTTGACACGTAGGATGCAAGAGAAATCGGAAAGATTCTTATGGGAGGCACAATGCGGATTTAGACCTGGAAGAGGATGCACGGATCAAATGTTTTCTCTCCGCATGATCACGGAGAAGCTTCTGAGTGTTAACCAGAAGATTTTCTGTGCTTTTGTGGATCTGGAGAAAGCATTTGATAAGGTTATAAGGATGAAAATGTGGGAACTGTTGCCGGGATATGGTGTGGATGGTCGATTAATAAGGGCTGTGCAGTCACTTTACTATGACTGTAAAGCCTATGTGCGGGTAGGGCATGACCTGTCACCCATGTTTAGCGTCCAAGCGGGCGTAAAGCAGGGTTGTGTCATGTCTTCCTGGCTGTTCATACTGTATCTCGACAGCTGTTTACAGAAGCTGAAAAATAGCTGTTTGGGTGTGAAATTGGGTGACATAAAAGTTAATTGTCTGCTGTATGCTGATGATGCAGTGCTTATTGCACCATCAGAAGCAGAACTGCAGGCATTAGTCACGTGTATGAAAGAGGAATGTGAAATTAAAGGTCTCCGTTTGAATGCTAATAAAACTAAGGTTCTGGTATTTGAAAAGGACGAAGAGAGAACGAAATGTGAAATATGGGTAAATCAGGAATGTCTAGAACAGGTAAATGAAATTGTATACTTGGGGAGTGCTTTCAGCCGGGATGGAAGATGTGATTTAGATGTGGACAGGCGTGTCGCTGCCGGAAACAAAGTCAATGGTGCCCTGAATGCATTAGTAAAAAAGGCAAGGCGTGGTGAAGAGTGCACGCCTTGCAATACATAATGCAGTGTTGGTACCGACTTTGTTGTATGGCAGCGAAACCTGGGTATGCCAGAAGAAGCATAAAAGCAAGTTGAATGCAGTGGAGATGCGATCTCTTCGTAAAATGTGTGGCGTTACCTTAACCGACCGAAAGCGAAACGAAGAGATTCGCAATATGGCAGGATTGAAAGATGACCTTATCACAAAAATTGATAGGGGCGTACTCCAATGGTTTGGGCACGTTGAACGAATGAGTGAAGACCGAATGGTGAAGAAAATATATAGAGCGAAAGTAAATATTAAAAGGTGTCGAGGTAGACCGAGACTAACTTTCGAAGACCATGTGAGCAAATTGCTCGAAGAGGGGAGGGTCAAGAGTACTCGGATACCTAGACGTGCATGTATGAAGAAGTTAATGAACCTGAAAGAAGCGAAAGAGGTATGTAAGGATCGTGACACTTGGCGATCTGTTCTCTCTGGCTACCCCGTTAGGGATTGTGCGTGAAGATAAGTGTAAGTATAAGTAAGTATTCCAACTTCATACAAACGGACGAAGCGAGAGTTATGCCTACGCGCTTTGATTTCGGCATGCGCTCGGCATGCAGACAGTCGTGACTGTGCCGCAGTGATGATTTTGTGGAATTTATAAAAAAATGGAGTAAATAAATAATAGAATAGAAATAAAGAAATAATAAATCCGAACTTAATTTAAAACCAAACATACAAATTGTAAAATATCTTTTACTTGGTTATAGATACCTCTATAATCATGGAAGACGGCTTTTGTCCACCCGATCCCTAAAAAAGGCGACCGCTCAGACCCGTCCAACTACCGGTCTATCGCCATCACCTCCTTGTTCTCCAAAACAATGGAGTCCATTGTAAACTGCCAGCTCATGAGGTACCTTGAGGATCACCAGCTATTTAGTGACGGCCAATACGGTTTTCGCCGTGGTAGGTCAGCTGGTGATCTTCTGGTCTACCTAACTCACAGATGGGCGGAGGCAGTAGAGTCCAAGGGGGAGGCATTGGCCGTTAGTTTGGACATTGCGAAGGCCTTCGATCGGGTTTGGCACAAAGCGCTTCTTTCGAAGCTCCCTTCCTATGGGCTTCCCGAGAAATTGTGCGATTGGATCACCAGTTTTCTTGCAGATCGGAGCATCAAGGTCGTTGTAGACGGTGCAAGCTCCGATTGCAAGCTTATTAATGCTGGTGTTCCACAGGGCTACGTGCTATCGCCAACGCTGTTTCTTCTGCATATCAATGATATGTTGCAAACCCGTAGCATTCATTGCTATGCAGATGACAGCACTGGTGATGCTCTTTACACCGGCCGAGCCAATATTTCTCGGGAAAACGTCTCTGAGTGCCGGGACAAACTTGTGTCTGAAGTCGAGTCTCTGCTGGACAGAGTCTCGGATTGGGGGCGATTAAATCTAGTCCACTTTAACCCCCAGAAGACACAAGTTTGCGCGTTAACCGCTAAAAAGAACCCCTTTGTCGTATCCCCTCAGTTTCAAGGCACTCCCCTTGTTGCCTCAGCCAGTATCGGAATCCTCGGCGTCGACATATCGAGTGACGTGCAGTTTCGTGGTCACTTGGAAGGGAAGGCCAAATTGGCCTCTAAAAAGCTTGGCGTGCTCAGCAGAGCGGGACAGTATTTCATGCCGGCACACCGCCTGCAACTTTACAAGGGGCAGGTTCGGCCGCTCATGGAATACTGTTCCCATCTCTGGGCTGGGGCTCCCCAGTACCAGCTCCTTCCACTTGACCGCATCCAGCGCAGAGCGGCTCGAATCGTCGACGACCGAGTGCTTTCCGATCGGCTCGATTCACTGGCGTTGCGAAGAGATTTTGCATCTCTTTGCGTATTTTATCGCATCTATCACGGGGAGTGCTCTGAGGAATTGTTCGGATTAATCCCAGCCGCCAAATTTCGTGAACGCACTACACGGCAAACGTCCCGATACCATCCACACCATCTGGATGCTTGGCGGTCCACCACTGTACGTTTCAAAAGGAGTTTTCTTCCGCCTACAACCTCTCTGTGGAATAATTTACCACCGGTGATTTTTCCGGACCGATACGACCTGGGGACCTTCAAGAAAAGAGCTTACTCCTTTCTAAAGGGCCGGCAACGCACCTGCAATTCCCCTGGTGTTGCGGTTGATCATGGGCGGCGGTAGTCACTTAACATCAGGTGAGCCACATGCTCGTTTGCCCCCTCTTCTATAAAAAAAAAGTAAAAGATATTGCTGTTCTCCACCTTGTCCATGTTTCCCAAAACAATTTTTAATTAAGCTATAAATTGGAATGCGGATTTTTTATACTAAAATTCAGTAATAAAGCATTTCGTACTGTTATATCCCTTTTTACAAGGCAATAAAACATTAGTAAGCATTTATTTAATCACACAGTACTTTTCCTTAATATAGCTATAGTCAGCAATTATATTGTTATATTGTTCCTTTCCATGTTCGTTTTAATTCCATTTTTAATGACCAGTTAGACTCAGAGCCCCAGGTAGATCGGACATAGATTCCGACACGTATTAGAGTTCGGAAGTCAAGGACTTTATTAATTTGGTGTGTGAACTTTTGCAATAAACCTTTAGGTTTATTTGGTGTTTTTTTTTTAAATTCAAACGGGATCGGCCTCCTAACAGTACGTCTCAGCCGAGGCGCAAATATTTTTCTATTGTTTGATTTGTTATTCAAACTTTAACATGGTTTTTTAATTAAATCTACCAATCAAAAAACGACACGCTTTTTTATTGAACACTTCCTATTCAATTCACAAAGTACCTATTATATTTGTTTATATAAAAAAAGTATATTTACAATCATAAAACTAAATGGAAACACAAATTAGGCAAATGTAAAAATGCTGGAGGCAGGCAGCCCTATCGCATGTTTACGTACCGCGCGGCTGTAGGCATTTATTTAAAAAATACGGCCGAGTTACAATACTTTATAGATAATAATATTACCGTGGTTAGGGCTAGTGCGTTTTAGGCGATCAACGTACTAGTGAATTTCAGTTTTTCAATACTGTTACGTAAATGGTTTTTTGTATACACTTGTATAAATATTTTGTTGATTGTTTAGCATGTTTAGTTATTTAGATAAAGGATAAAATAGTTGTATAAATTTTCTTGCAATTTTCATAATTTATAAATTTTATTGCAATTTGTAAGTATATTTATATGATTATTAATTAAAATACAATTCATAAACAATTTTGAAAATATATTTACGAATAAACCATAAAATAATTCACTAAAATTATTAACGAACTTAATTTTATCAATCTTTGTCAATGTTTTCTCTCCTGGTATTTACTAGAGCTGGGCCGAACATGAATTTCATCGAATACGAATATTCGGCTGAAAGTTCGGTAAACGTTTTACCGAACCGAATATTCGGCCGAACATTATTCGGCAGGATCACCTTGGTTTCTGACCAATTTATGTTGAAACTTGTCACCGTAAAGCGCGCGGGATTAGCGCCCGACCCTGCCCCTCACTCCCCCGCCACACCTGACATGTTATTTCATCACCTTGTACTGAGCAAATTGCCGGCACATGCTTATGTTTTGACTATTTTTGTGAGAAAAAAGTATTTCATTGTGTTATTCTTAGTGAAAATTGATAATTATAATATGATAAAAATAATTGGCTGGAGATCTTCCATTTGGACTTATTTAAGAGAAATTGAGTTCCAAAATAAAGTGAAATGTACTAATGTATTGTAGTGTTTCTTTGTTTGATTCCAAAAACATTTTATCAAGCTTTCTATTTGCTATAATTGGAAATAAATCTACAGTGCATCAAAACATAACACTATACAAGTAGATTTAACCCATAAATAAAATATACTTTCAACAGTAGAATTATGAAAGACATGGCATTACTCAATTCGTACATTTCAATATAGTGAACATTTTGAGTACCACAGTAACGAATGTTCGGTAAATTAGCCGAATATTCGGTAAAGCTGCCGAATATGTCGAATACAGAATATGAAACGAATATTCGTCCATCTCTAGTATTTACTTAAAATTATACATCAGATTAGAACATTTTCAACTCTTAAATTTAATAACTGTTATTTTAGAGATAGTAAAGAAATATAAGACTTTATATTAAAGTAATACAATAATTCTAAATTAAATAAATAATTAAAATATTGTATTTTTTACTATTTATTGAAAGCCTTGGGTAATCACGAAATATTGTCCGTGCCACAGAAAAAATGCAGAGCCATATGCCACGTTAACACTCAGCCTTGTTAGGCAGGAAAGTGGGCAGCGCGTGTATGTAAATAAGCTACTCACTGTTACTGGCCATGCCGCTGTCGCTGCCCGGCGCTCCCTAGATTGTCGGTTTTTCGCGCGGAAGTCAAATGATCCATTTACACTCGGCCACTGCTACTGCTCCTGTCGCTGCCGCAAATATATCCTTAAATACTTCTTGCGGCAATAACGACGCGAGTGTGTTTTCACACTCGGCCTTCGTACTTCTTTATTTATCAACTTGCAACAATGACTGACGTTGAGGTTGTTGGTGTTACAGCATTATGTCTGCTCAGTATAAGTAGCTACTTCTACGTTCTTTCTCGGTCGAACTTCGACGGCACGTAAGCGAGAATGTAAACACTCGCACCATAAATTGCACGTAGTTGCCACTTATAATGAGCAGGGTGCCCTGAGTCAGCTGTAGGAGTCGCAAAGACTAACAGCGTTAACATCCGGAAACTAGACTATACTGAGCAGACATAATGCTGTCACACCAACAACCTCGACGTCAGTCATTGTTGTGAGTTGATCAATAAAGAAGTGTGAAGGACGAGTGTGAACACACTCGCGTCGTTATTGCCGCAGAAGTATTTAGGGAAATATTTGCGGCAGCGACAGGAGCCGTAGCAGTGGCTGAGTGTAAATGGGGCAATACGGACAAGTGCACAGTGACAAAGTTTAATTTAGCTTGCGTGCGGGATATATCGAATTAATAATAATTATGTAGGCTATTGAAATGTTGGGAAGTATTCAACATCAAAGAAGTGCAACTTCTGTGCGTAGTACTATTATTTATTCTGTGCCCATATAATGTGAAAAAGCAAATAGCGTTAACCTGAATTTCTCTTCAACTTTTTATTAAATTCTGGCCTCTCATATAAATTTTTCAGTTGATTGCTGTGAGGAATTCATATTGTATATGTTCATTGTTCAACTTACACCCCTGGGATGATATGAATAGCTATAATTTTTATTTATTTTTGGTATTTAATTTATATAAAATATATATTGAATATAATTTTACCATTCGTTGATTTTAGTAAAATAAATAATTTACAAATGTTCTGATAGTATAATGTTCACAAGTGAAAACTTGTATGAGCAAGTGTAGTTTTGTTGGAGGGAGATTTTAGAAATTAGCCTTGATTGTCATGCTAGGCAGGCACCTTTCACGCCGCTCCTATTTGCTTTCATATTAAATTTATACTTACACTTGTAATGTAAATTTGATTACAGCAACAGGTCCCACCAGAAACCCTCATTAAAACTATTTCTCAATTTGTCCGCGACTTACCTTCAGCTGATGTTGATGCTGCTTGTATTGAAGTATTTGGTGATATGAATGATCTTCGCGCTGCTAAATTGAAGCAAGCTGTGCAGTATTATCTTAATGGAACTAAAGATGGTTTCTTGAAATATAGGACAGCGTCTGGTGAGCATGCATGCATACAAAATATATGCATAAAAATTTTATTCTGTACAAGTTGTTTCTTTTCACTATTTAAATTATAGGTCGTCGCCCAAAAACCAACAAAAAAAATCAGAAACAGGACATGAGCCCTCAGTCAACTTCCGCTGATTTGGATACATCTAAGCTGGCAACTGAATCATCTGAACATGAGGTTTATATTTATAATTATTACAAGCGCAATCAACAACATTGCTACTCTGGTCATCCACGCCTTTTACATCATTAAGAAATCATTGGCATTTATTGGCAAAGCATACATACATGCATGATCCATAGGAAAAATATATAAAAATTTTGTTTTAGCCAAGTGCACTTCATTAGTTAATATTATTTATTTCAATAATGTTTTATCTCTTTTCCCCATTTTTTTTTTGTAAAAATATTGTAATGATATAAATGATTAATGTGAGTGGTTTAAATTATCAAAATTTTTAATTTTTGCATTTCATTTTGCATATAAAATAAGTTTTCAAAAAGATAATATACAAAAAATGTGAGAAGTAACGTCTATTTTAGCTCATCAAATGATTGTGTTTTTGCTTATTTTTCTTTACCTTTGTTTTATTAATTTACACATCTAAGCACTTGATTGGTTGAAACATTAGAAATTCAAATTATAAATTACAGCAAAAAGGCTTGGAAGATTACAAACTGGCAACTGCAAATGCTTCAATTCATGCTGACTTTGGCATGGAAGAGGGCACCAGTGACATGACCCATGCTATTGCATCGATGTCACTTGAAACCGGTGATGGAGTTCCGGTTCAACAACAAGCAGCTAAAGTTGGTGAAAGAAATGAAAAAGAATCTACTACATCCAAGGAGGTGTGATTTTGTCACCCATATTATTACTACATATTTCTGATTATGATTATAAGTTTTGACTATTAGTTAATGTTTATTTACTTAAATATGGTTAGCAGCATTTAACAACCAAATTGAAGTGTGTGTTATATTAGCTTCACCGAAAAGTCCACCTTTTTCTTTTATTATCTTCTCGCATATTTTAGCCATTCTATTAATCCATTTCTTAAAATAATCTTTATCAAACTTGTTCCATTCACTCTCCAATAGTTACCACAAATACTCTGAGCTTGTTGGAGACCAATTTTTTACCCTTCTGTTAATGTTAATTTAGGGTATCGTTATAACCTATACATAACTGAAATTATATTGGAAACCAAAAATATCTGTTTGTGTAAGCAAAAGTATTTGTTGTTTTGACAATGACAGTTAAGAAATTCTAAGAAACTAATTGGAAACTAAGGTAAATTTGAACCCCAAAAAAGAAAACCTATTAGTTGATATTTAGGTAGCGAAAAAAGTATTTTTCTGTACCCAAAAATTTATGTATCGTTATTTTAAGATATTGTAATAAAAAATATGATGTCATACCTTTAACCATTATGCCCTATAATTTTTTGGTCATGCAAGCCCTGGTTTCATCATCTATCCTTTATCAGGCCTCATCCGGTTGTAGAAACTGTTTGTCTTAATTGTAATTCTTGACTGTCAGATTGATAATTGCTATCTCGCATCTTTAATCTGGGAGTAGTACAGTAACATACAGTATATGATATATTGGTACAATATCCAATATCTATGTATCAGTTAATACTTACTAAATTAACATTGCAGTGCTGTATTGTCGTGTATTAGCGTGAGTCAGCCACATTTCACAGAATATCATACATATACTCGAAGTAACAACATAAAACATAACATAAACACTCACGCCTTTCACCCAGAGGGGTAGGCAGAGACTAAGGACTTCCATTTGGCACGATCCTGACATACCTCTTTCGCCTCCTTTACATCCATATATCTACGCATACATGCTCGTCGGTTAAGGGTACTAGCGTGGCCCATTTTCAAAATATCGCCAATTTGGTCGATAAACTTTTTTCTAGGGCGTCCCTTCCCAACTCTGCCGTTCACATCTGCCATATAAATTTGCTTTGTCACTCTTTCCTCATTCATTCTTTCTACATGACCAAACTACCGAAGCATTCCTTTCTTAATCCTGGTCACAGCATCATCTTGCATACCACATTTATTTCTTATCACACAATTTCTCACCCTGTCATTCAGATTCAACCCTAGCATACTCCTTAAAGACCGCATTTCTACAGCATTTATTCTACTTTCGTGCTTCTTCTGCCACACCCTGCTTTCACTACCATACATTAAAGTAGGGACTAACTCAGCATTATGAATTACCATACGTGCCTTTTTTGACGCATTCTGATTATTCATAATAGAGTGTAGTGCCCCATTCACTCTATTCCCTGCATTTACTCGTCGTTCTATATACTTATCATATCTACCATCCCTGCCAAATACACATCCCAAATACACAAACTCATCCACTTGCTCAATTAACTCTCCTTCTATTCCTATTTCACATACCGTTTTGGTTGCCAAACCAGTCCGAGTAGACCCCATTGATCCTGACACAAGCACTAGAGTCCCTATAAAGAGACCTTAATGCCTGTATCAAACCAGCGCTCAACCAATATGAGTTCAGTGTTTGTCATAACACATTCCTCTCTACTCTGTCATAAGCCTTTTCCAAGTCCATGAATGCACAAAAAACTTTCTGGATTTTAGCCAAAATCTTCTCCGCAATCATGCACATGGAAAAGACTTGATCTGTACACCCCATTCCCACCTTAGCAAACAGTTTACCCTTACAATACTAAGCAAGCTGATACCACGGTAGTAGTATCAGCTTTGTGGAAGTAATAATAACGCAAATATATGATACATTGATTCGAATTATGAAGGAACCATGAGTTAGTGAAAGGACGCGAGATTAATTCGAGTAATGTATCTAAAAATATACACATTCATTCTACTATTAATCATTGTATATTCTTCATGGCACTTTGGTTTCAGAATATAATAGTTAAAAACTAATACACATTAACATACTTGGATATATCTGAAAAAATAAAATCGTACAAAAAAACACGTGTCACCGCGTGGAACTGACTTCTGATCTTTTAGAATTGCGTAGATATCATCCGATACATAGGTAGTAAAATTCGCTCACTGGTCTGGGTATTTTATTTCTGGAGTTAACGAGTTGGTTATACCATATTATATCGGAAGCCAAGATTTTGCTTGCATTTACCCATAGTAAATAAATAAATAAAATAAAAAAATTATTTTATTTATTTTATTTAGTCGCGTCTTACTACACCCACTGAAAGACATTGGACTGATGGACTTACCCTGAAATAGTTAAGACCCTTTTTTTCACAGAGTGCACTTACCGTATAATGTTGTAGTACTGATAGTCAACATAGTTTTTTTTTTCTTCTAAAAATTTGAATTGAAACCTAAGTTTTCAGTTTTTAGACAATCAAAATTTTGAAAATATATTTCATTCTGTGTAAGTGGAGCATAAAAATGAGAAATGAGCAGTAAAACCCGCGTCTTAAATCACCGGGCCATGCAGTCGTCAATCTATTATTATAATAAATAATTTTTTTTAATGAAATTCGTGTTTCAGGGAGTACAAAGTGGAAGTAAAGTGGCTCAGAGTGACGACAATTGTCCACCGGCCCCGGCCGAAGTATTACGAACTTGCGCCGAGCGACACGCACGCGGTCTCATGCACCCGCAAATGCTTTCCATACTTACACACCGCCAAGTAACTCTACCTGTTCTTATGGAAGACGATAACCACCGCGAAATACCATCCATACATCATTTCTTCAGACCCATTAGACAAAATGTTTATGCTATTTTGTACAACATGCATCACCATCGCTTTATGGCACAAAAAGCTAAAGGTGAGTTAGCAAAGAAAAAAGGTTATCATTGTTCATGATGCAATTTATATGTGTGGTGAAATTATTTTCTTAATATTATTTACATACGAGATATTTTTTATGAAAATTTTAATGATGTTTGTCTCCAGTCATATTTTAAAAAATCACTGAAATTATTAAGATCTGGTAAAAAATATTCATATTCTTTCTTTTAGAGGAAGGTACAAGTATTCCCTCAGCCAATGAAAAGCCATGCACAGTTCAAGTTGCAGAATGGATTTACTCACGTGTAAATCCTGGAAAGAGCCCAGAATTGGTACCTGGAATAGTTTTGGACTGGCCGGTACCTACAGTGCAAAGGCTCTGGTTCGGGTGAGCTTTTTTTAAGGGCATTTAACGAAAGTAGCTGTTAAAACCTAATTTTTACATTAATAAAAGGATATGTGATCTAATTACTCCGTGTCAATCAATATCTTGGTGTCAAACAATTTTTGGACTTTGAAGTTTTTGTGACAAACAGGACAGTCTCTTTATTGTTATTTTCTTTGTCTACAGAACGGCACAAGATGATAAGTGTCGACGAATTCGCGCTTTTCTTTCATGTATGCGGTCTGATACTCCTTTAATGTTAAATACATCCTATGTTCCACAACATTTGTTGATTTTGGCTACAGTGTTAAGGTAAGAATATTTTTTCTGCCATTTGTTCAGGAAAATAAACAAATTATGCAAAAGGTAAAAATATATTTGCATTATTAGGTTCATCATGACATCTCAGATTCAAATTCTGCGGCGACAAGAATTGGATGCATTTTTGGCAACAGCTTTCTCTAATGATCTCATGAATGCTCTTCATTTGCAAGAGATGACTGTAAGTATTAATATTTAAATCTTGTATTTTATAAGGGTACACCTTATTCATTTGCGTTTTTTGCGTCCGTCGATAAATATAATTTAAAGTTGTTCAAAACGACTATAAATCAATAACACGCTACAGACTATAAACTATAAATTTCTAGCGCGCTATTAAATACGCTATGTTATAGCGCGCTATTTATAAGAAAGCGTGTAGGAGGCCGGTAAACGCGTTAAGTTTTGCAGCACGTTATATCTCTTAGCACGTTACATTACATGTCGTTCATTGGATAGATCGCGTGCTATATAAGGACATTATTTCGTAAAAGTCGAATTTTAGACTAAAATGAAATAAAGCGGTAAAGAAAAACCAATGCACGCTTTTTCATACTTTTCAGGCTTACTACTTACTTTCTATAATCCTAAAAATATTTTTAAGTCATGTATTTTTTAAAATAGAATTAATTTTATTTTTAGATTCGAAATAAAATTAATTATTTTTTATTATAATTGATGTAAACATTATTTTAACCTTAATATAAATTATAAATCAAATAAAGGTGTATTTAAAAGTTTATTTATTGTATTTATAAAATCAATTATTTACATTTAAAAACATTAGTTAGGCTTCTTTTATCACAACTGTGTCCTTTGATCACTTATAAATATACAGTATATACTAACTAAACAACGTCTAATATTAAATTAGATCGCGCGCGATGAATAGCGCGCTACGAGATCAAATTTGCGTCACACGTCCTCTCCCAGCAGCGCTGCTGCTAGAACTAGTTGCCGCTAGATATTAATACTTAATAGCGCCAAAGCGCAATAGCGCCATGGCGACTACTTACATAACACGCGCTATGTGTTATGAAGAGATAGCGCGCTATAATATGGCGCTATGCGCTATATTAACCACCATTAATGTAATTGAAGACACATTTTTTTATAGTGCCCTGTTCTATCTTGTCCCTTATGGGGATGTTCTTGCATGATAATTGAATTCTTCTTAATATGGCCCACAGCTTTTTTAGCAAAATATTTTATTTAAAGCGAGGATTTCCGGTTTTAAAAAGCTTTTAGTGCTGTCTTTACTGTTGCATGCATATTTGTCCAGCACCAATTAAGCGTGAGACATGCAGTGAACATAAAATTACTTTATTCGCAACATTTTTGCTTACTAACTTCGTGTTCTAGAGGAAAATAGCTACTTACAATTTGACAGCCCTTACCGCTTACGATCGCCATTTTGCTTACAAGCGCTTGCCTGCGCTTTTTTCTGCCAAACGCAGCCATTGTGTAACAAAAAACTTGAGCACAGTGGCAAGTAGCGAGCAACGTGTGGTGAGTGTAAGATTAGGTATGCTGATAGGCGTGATTGGCGGCAGGTGAACGGTATGAGCGCGCGCGGCGTGCAGCTGGGCGCGCTGGTGATGGCGGGTGCGGAGGCGGCGCTGCTGGCCAACGACGCGTGCGGCGCGCCCGTGCCCTGGCTGGTGGCCGCGCCCTGGCTCTACTTCGACGGAAAGCTGTTGCAGCGCAACCTGCACCGCGCCGCGCACTGCAAGCACCTCGCGCAGCTCTGCGACAACCACCTCGACACCGTCGTCAAGGTCACTATGCTTTTTTTAATATAAAATTAGGTTGACAAGCAACATAGCCCACCTGACGGTCAGTGGATACTGTGGCCCATAAACATCTACATGTATCTTCCAATAAGAAGCAAAATGCAGATGTGCTGCCGCCTCTGAGGACTAAGATGGAATGCCTTGCATCCGGTAAAAAAGGGTCTCCCGTTTGAGAACTGCTTCATAGAATAAATACAAAACATTTAAAGAAAAATATAAACAAAAAGAACTATTTAATAATAGCTCAGAAGAACACAGCCTGAAGTGTACTACTTACCATAATAGATACTGGTGGTCAAGGTCGCAACAACTAAAGTATTACTAAATGCTATTATTTAGTCGCTATAGGGTCGTTGCGCTGGTTTTCAGCCTTTTAGTGGAGTTGTCACCTTTAAGGTACTATAAAAAATAATAGCGATTATGTTGACCTAGTGTTGTTAATGTTAATTTATAGCTTATAAAATGTAGTTTTCATTTTGATAACTCATTGATGCTACAAAAGAAATCTATTTTTTATAATAAATTTTGATGTGAAAAATATGCAAAACGCTAGTTTTCGGCCCCAAATTTTAGATTTCGGCCTACAAGAATTTTAGTTTTCGGCCACTGTATTAGAAGAGGTACTATTAACTTAAAAGTGTTTTTGTAAAATCAGAAAATGGCAAAACGGTTTGGGAAATCGGTGTATTTAGTTTTCTCAATCGGTGATTGCGATTTTTTTACCGTGACGTTATTTTTTTCTTTTTGGGTGTGTTTTTGATATAAAATAATAACCATAATTAATTATTTCTCTTTGAATCATAATCTAATAATAAAATCTTTTAAATATAGCAATCAAATATTCTCATTTACGAGTATTTTGTACTTCCTCATAAGTATTTTAGTTTAACAAAATCTGTTACCATATCTAACCATTCTCATCTCTAACTAAGAGGAGCCATCTGAAGAAAAAAATTTCTTATTGAATCTTCTTCCTAAAACGCAATGTGAATAAAATATTTGATATGATAAAATGAAATGGCCGTAAACGTAAACTAAGACAGCATTCCATTTTCCGCCGCCGTATTCTTTCATACAATTTTAAGTTGGCCGAAAACTAAATTGTAATTATTTTAGAGTCAATCCAGTTTTCGGCCACGACTGAAATGGGTATTTTGTTTCATCACTAACTGTTCAAATTGCAGTACTTGTTGGCCGAAAACTGAAAATTAGTGTCTACGCACGCTACGATTCAATATAAGTAAGAAAGATGAGTTAGGTATAGTACGTAACCAAATAAACGAAAGAGACAAAGTATTTAGGCTAAACTCAGGCTACTTTTCGGCCGCATGGCCGACAACCAAATAATGGGACAATTTTATGTGTCACTTTTCGGCCACTTAATTTATTAACTTTATCAATAAATTATTGTAATAATCAGTGTCAAATAACTATAATGGGTTATTTATACAGTGAAATATAACCACAATATTAAGTAATTATATTAAATACAGTACGAAACTTACTTTTGAATGGAACGCTCGCCACTATTTTTTTTGCTCAATCTTACTCGTTTTGATAGCTTCAGTGTCTGCGTCAAACTAAACTATTTATTATAAATCGCGTGTTGTGTTTACCTGATTTTAATTAATGCTACCAGATATAGTGAAACTATTTACAAATGCATTAAACTGTATTTTGTACGATAATATTTATTAAAATTGTTATTAAATCAAATTTACTGCATCAGCTCGTGCCAAAGGCCGAAATCTAGACCCGGCCGGCTTACCGACGCATCGACCCTACTCAAAGTAGCGAGCAGTGCCAGCGAGTGAATAGATATGAAATAAAGTATCGCTCGCGTAGTACTAAGGTGTGTAAAATACCTAAATTTGTGTAACACCGAAATGTAAATAGGCTCTTAATTCCATTTTCACTGCGGATTACTAAATTCAAAATACGATAAAAAACAAATGACAGATGATTTCGCGTCTAGTTCTTTTTTTATCAAGGACTCGTGTGTAAAAAAAATCATTCGAAATTGAAACAGTTCTGAGAAACCAGAAGTGCAAAAATTTCAGTGTGCCCAATGTAGTACCTACATAATTATGACAATTATATTACAGGTGGAAAGAATGCGTAAAGCTATACTGGAGGGTCTGGAGGTGGAGTTCGCGATGCCGCCGTTGCCGCTGGTGGCGGGCGTGGTGGGGGGTCCGCTGGGCGGGCAGCTGGGTTGGACACGCGGGCGCGGGCGCGGCGCCGGCGCCCGGCTGGAGATCGCCGGCGTCGTGGTCGGCCAGTGGGGCGGCGGCAGCTACCCGGCGCGCGCGCACCGCTACCCACAGGTACCGCAGTCTCTACTGTCTATGCTCCTACCTGTTTACGCCCATAGCAAACCTAACATTTTACATTAATGTGAGCCAGCATTAGCAGAGGGAGCTGGTACTTGCAGAGGTATTTGTTAAAACATAATCTGTTTTCCGTAGTTCGAACTTGGTAGTTGTAATAATAGCTGTGATTATAATATCCCTTTCTAATATTCATAGTTCTAGTAACTGCGATTATAATTTCTTCTAATGCGCTGTTTAGGAGCATTCTAAGCACAGATTACCTCCTAATATATACCGCATCATGAAATATTTGTTCTGTTTCGATTTCACCAAATTTCGAGTTGCGGGGGACGTGTTAAATGCGCTGTGTGTGATTGGATAATTCAAGGTTGAACTTATAATGCCCCGAACCATAGCGATGGGACAGGGTTGGGACGTTGATCGAAAAATTTGGGATTTATTGATTATTGATAAATAAATTGATCAATTTTTACTTGAAATTTTTAAAAAATAAAACAATGTATATAAATAAAAGAATATATATATATTTGTACATGTAATCTTATGATTTCTTAAATTTACGCGAACACTAAACTTTGAATAAAATATAATATAATTATATGGATTTTATCGCGTTTAATTAACTTATGGTCACGGGTGGAGGACTGGAAACTGGTTTGACGTCCCAATATCATAGTTAGCCCGGCTATCTTCAGTTTTTGAATATTTATTTTTGGTCCCGATCTACATAAAATGAGCTTACAGTATCTTGAAGTCTTGCAGTGGTATGCTTGGGTTTGGATAGATTTTGTTAAATATAGGATCCCAAGCAGATAGCAGCACCCATCCACCAACTGTGGCCGGCTTCACTCGGTCGCTGTGATGTAGGCTTGGGACCCAAAGCTTGTTGTCTTGCAATATTTGCTTGACATGCTGAAGCTCGGCGGCCAGATGTATTCTGTCACAGATCCCTTGTGCTCTCTGAAACAAATATTTACCTACAGTAGCAAACTATGAAGAATGATGGTGAGGTTTCACTATTTAAATATCGGTTGGTATAGGCCTTTTTCCTATACATAGTATGACCAATAGTATTATCAGGATTTCGGATGACAAAAACATCTAGGAAAGCTAAAGTATTAGCATAGCATAAGCATAAACACTCACGCCTGTCACCCAGAGGAGTAGGCAGAGACCACGGACTTCCATTTGACACGATCCTGACATACCTCTTTCGCCTCCTTTACATCCATATATCTACGCATACATGCTCGTCGGTTAAGGGTACTTTTAACGTGGCCCATTTTCAAAATATGCAAGTCGATAAACTTTTTAGGGCCATAAAAATTTTTTTTTTCTCTCCTCCCTCTTTTCTTTTTTCTAACAACCCGCCGCACCCCTTCCCCTACCACAACACCCCCATCCCACACACACTAACCCACCCCACCCCCCCCCCCCAACAACCCCACCCCCACCCACAACCAAAAAAACCCCCCACAAAACTATTTTTCTGCCACACCCAGCTTTCACTACCATACATTAAAGTAGGGACTAACACAGCATTATGAATTACCATACGTGCCTTTTTTGATACAGGTTCTTTACAATAGAGGTAGTGCCCCATTCACTCTATTCCCTGCATTTACTCGTCGTTCTATATCCTTATCATATCTACCATCCCTGCTAAATACACATCCTAAATACACAAACTCATCCACTTGCTCAATTAACTCTCCTTCTATTCTTATTTCACATACCATTTTGCTTTCCTCTCTTTCAAAAACCAACACTTTCGTCTTAGTTGCGTTCACTTTCATTCCCCCTTTCTTTTAATGCCCAGTTCATTAATGTAACCATCATTTGCAACTCAGCCGCCATGATGACGCAAATATGACTTGATCATCGGCATACAAAAGGCATTTGACGGTTAACTCGCCCATTCTTAACCCACATTCTTCATCTTTCAAAGTTTGCAAACACCTGTCCATAAATAGGTTGAACAGCCAAGGGGAAGCCACACAGCCCTGTCTGACACCCTTTCGGATGCCAAACCAGTCCGAGTAGACCCCATTGATCCTGACACAAGCACTAGAATCCCTATAAAGAGACCTCAATGCCCGTATCAAACCAGCGCTCAACCCATATGAGTTCAGTGTTTGCCATAACACATTCCTGTCCACTCTGTCATAAGCCTTTTCCAAGTCCATGAACGCACAAAAAACTTTCTGGTTTTTAGCCAAGAACTTCTCCGCAATCATGCGCATGGAAAAGACTTGATCTGTACACCCCATTCCCTTTCTAAAACTTGCTTGCACATCCCAAATTTTTCCATCAGTTTCTTTCATAACTCTTTCAATTAACACCTTAGCATACAGTTTACCCACAATACTAAGCAAGTTGATACCACGGTAGTTTTTGCAGTCCTGCTGTGACCCTTTTCCTTTATATATTGGTACTATAACTGCTTTACATCAGTCATCCGGTACCCCTTTTAATTCCCGACATAAATTAAACAAGGTGTACAGCAGGCCTGCCACCACTCCCTTTCCAGCCCTTAGCATCTCGAGTGATACTCTATCATATCCAGCTGCCTTACCCTGCTTTCATGCTTTTCATTGCTTTCATTATTTCATCTACACTTATCTCCCTTTCCACTTCTTTCGGAATTTCTTGTTCATTTAATTCAGACGACTCTTCACTCATAAACACGCTTTCAAAGTATTCCTTCCATCTGTTTAAATTCGAAACTTCATCATTCAGAATACATCCATTCTCGTCTCTTATAGCATTAATTATAGGCTGTTTTGTATTTCCCCTGGCAGTTCTTACGAGTTTCCAGAACATTTTTATATTAGCCTGGAAATTATCAGATATCCTTCTATCATTCTTATCAGTTCTTTCTTTCTTTTTCCTTTCAACTACTTCTTTTACTCTCTTATTTAGACGTCTAAATTCTGCCTTTTTTCTTTCAATCTCATCATTCATACCACCAGAATTACCAGTTTTAGTTGCTAGTAAATCTAACCATGCTTTCTTCTTTGATTCAACTTCCACCCGCACCTCATCGTCCCACCACAACGTATTCCTTTTCCTTTCATTTGTTCTCTTACTTACACCACATACTTTGGTGGCTGCATCCACCAAACCTTTCTTAATATTATCCCACACAGTATTCAAGTCTAAATCATTCATACAAAACTCATTCAAACACCTAATATTTTCTCGCAGTCTACATTTATACTTCTCTTTCACATCTTCATCTTGTAACTTCTCTATTCTTATACGCTGTAACGCAGTGGTAGACACATGTCCGATTCCGCCAACGCTTGAAAAGACCATTAATTCGACTTAAGACCAAATAATGATCCGTCCCTACGTTAGACCCCCGGTAAACCCTTGTATCTACGACTGCACTCCTCATTTCTTCATCCACAATTACGAAATCTATCATGCTTCTATCATCACCTCTTTCCCATGTATACATGTGAATCTTCTTATGACGAAAAAAAGTATTCGTCACAAAGAGATTCTTTTCAACACATACGGTGAGGAGGTCTTCACCATTCTCATTTATACTTTCATCACCAAACATTCCCAATATCCTTTCATAACCAGACCTCTTCACCCCAACCCTTCCATTAAAGTCTCCTAACATAATAATATTTTCATTTTCCTTACATTTTGTCAACACCATCCTTACCATGTCCCAAATCTGCTCTCGGATGTAAGTGGGCTTAGACATGTATGGGGCGTACACCCCTAGCAGGAACAACTTTTTAAGCCCACTTTTATTCGTATCCATAGCAGCCTCGGGCTTACACATTCATACTCTTTCACACATTGATCCATTCTTTCTGAAAGGATGAAACCGACTCCCTGGCATGCCCGTTCGGTCTCGCCTACACCAGACCAATACGCGGTATACGTGCCATGTGCAGTGGCATCCTTTCCCTTTCGTTTCGTCTCATTTACACATAACACATCTATTCCTCTGTCATTCATCATTTCGCATACTTCATCCATCTTATCATTCATTGCTCCACATACATTCAGCGTAGCCAGACGGGCTTCCGCAATCCACTTTTCGCCCCTCCGGGAGACAGAACGTAACGGGTGGCGAAACCTCGTCGCCGGTTTTTCTCCCGGAGATTCTTCCCCTGCCCCATTAAAGGGGCGCCGGGAACTCGGGGCCATTTCTTTTATCTCCTGACTCATGGTGCGAACAAGGGGTGGTGGTAGATTTTACGCCACTACCACACGGCGGGAAGCCTAGTCTATTTTTTTTCGGCTTTGTCGCTCGTTTAGCACCACCCGGGGGACACGTGTAGGGTGGGCCTAAGGTTTGGTGGTCGAAGCCTACGAACGCGAGCGACTCATCCCCTAAAGTATTATTTGCTTCTAACTCCATTGTGATTTGTATTTTAAAGCTTATGAAGTAAAGGTGGTCTAAAAATGCAGTTGCTTTGTCAGATGGTAAAGTTGTGAAAGTGTCGTCTACGTACCGCTTGTAGAATCTTGGATTTATAGGAGCAGTAAGAAGGGTTTCTCCTCAAAGTCCTCCATGATATATGTCGGCGACTATAGGAAATACAGGTGAGCTCATCGCTACACCATCAACTTGCTTGTAGAACTCTTCCTTCTACAATAGATAGCCAGATGTGAAGCAGTGTTTGAGTAATACTGCATATTCTGCAGGCATGTTGTTATCTTGTAGCTTCCTAGCTACAATTGCATGTGAATAGTGACTGAACACCAACACTGACCATAGTTTCACTGTCAGCGAGATGTAGGTCTTTTATCTCACTAACAAAATGGTGTGAATCCTTTGTGTGTGCTCTGGTATGTCCTTTCAGTGGTGACAATATTTTTGCCAAGTGTTGTACCTAAAAGTAGTATTTTTAATTAAAAAACCATGCGGTACGTGTTTCAAATTTAGATGTACTTAATAATAATAATAATAGGATATTACTGAAGTTCATGTAACACTAGAATAACAATAATCTATTTCACTTGTTTTGTGGTTTTAAATCCGTTAAAAATAGTTTAATTTCGACGTGTAACATTCGCCTAAATATTAGAATATCACGTTTCAATCAACCACTTAATGCTATTACTTATTGTGTAATCACCATTGGTATTATATTTTTTTTAAATGTAAAAGTCCATACTAAAACTGGAAAGTATAGAAATGGTTTAGCGGAATCCAACAGCCTTCTACAGTTTTTCGTAATATGAAGATTGTCTTCTGTGAAGTGTCTTGAGCATAGCACACTATTTTTGGTGGGAAACTATTGGTCCCCTCGACAAGTGGCGTCGATCCACATCTTTTCCTTTCGGGGCATTTAGGAAACCTATAACATATAGGTACCATATGTAGCTTATACGCCACTATTTGTATAACATAATGACTACAAAAAAAAAGTAAACGATGACCAAACAAATATCGACTTATAAATCACAGCACTGTCGATACACGTGCTGTCGTTAGACAAAGACAACTATTTTAATTTCCGTATGAGTGAAAGGGACATTTCAAAAAGACATCAACGGGTGCTCAAATGATATCACTGCAACATTATATTTCCAGTGTAAGTTGAACTCCGGTGCATTTGAAATAGGTTAACGTGATAAGAATAGAATATACTTACCGATGAAATATTATGCCATCTTTTTGATAACTGGATGTCTTAGCTGACTTGCCACACCATTTTACTGCATAGGAAGCCATTTGTAATGTATTTTGGATACAAAATTATTTTTAAATATTCAAAAACTCGGACGTGCCTACGGGTCACAAACTTGGTCTACCCTGATATCGTGATTCTTAGCGTTACTTCGTATGCTATTTACAGTAAGTATGTGTTGCGCGCGTTTGTGGCCTTGTATGCGGAATCTATTAGGGGGTTATCTGTGATTCTAAGCCTCAACTAATCTACGCTTAGGCTGAAACTAAAACTTTTTTGTTGGTATCAATGGGTTAAAAACCAAAGGTGTTAATGTTATCGTGTCTTTATAAATTCAACTATACTTTTTGTTTCAATAAATTAATTAGTATTACAGCACACTAAACCATGGGTAATTTTCCATAAGAATTATGATGCTGATCTTTTTAATTATTAGAAAAAAAGAGAGAAAATATGTTTACTTATATGTGTGTACTATATGTGTTTACTTATAGTGTAATCTCCATGTAACGTCACTCGATTTACTGACAAATTCCCTAAAGCGTCGAAATCAATCAGCTTTGTTTGGTTTAACATACAATGATACATTCTATATAGCATTACATCAACTCTCAATAAGGACAACAACTAAACAATAAAAAGTATTTTTTTTAAATTGCATTAATTAGTAAAAACTACACAGCTGTGTATGTTCTTTTTTTCTGTTATCGCTTTATTATCCTAGCCCGTAATAAACTCTACTGTCGGCATCATACATACCAAACTCTAAGAAATCCGTTGTTTTGTTTATAAATTGCGATTGCTTACACGTGTAGATTGTTGTTAGTAGGAATCATTTATTATCTATACGTTATCATATTTTTAGTTGCTCACAGAGTTTCAAACTGTAAACATGGCAAGTATGACAAAATCACTGTCTATTACGAAAAAGTGTTACTGATACGCGCAATAGAGGCGGGAGAGAAAATAAGTTGTAGACGCTTTGGATTTAGTCGCACTACCGTGTCTATAATATGGAAAAATAAAGAAAAAATTCTACAAGCAGAGGAAGATGGAAAACCTTTCAAAATATTAAAGAACCCTAAATACGAAGATTTGGATCAAGCTGTACTATCATTGTTTATAGTATAAATAATGATAGTACAGCTTAATATACTGAATTTCAGTATACTGTGAAGCCATTCCTTTTTAGTTTGTTATACTGGTTAGTGTTTGATTCGGAATGCAGTCTACTACACTGTCATCCCCATATTTTCACACTGTTTTCAAATGAAAATATTTATCATGTACATGTGTAAAAAAATATTTGAATGTTATCATTATTTTTATATACTTTTTTGTACATCACAAAACTATGGAAAAAAAAAACAGATTACAGAAAGTAATATTTAAAAGGTAGATACAATAAGGCGGTCTTATCGCTAAGAAAACGACAACAGGAATTGTTCGGATTAATCCCAGCCGCCAAATTTCATGAACACACTACGCAGCAAACCTCCCGATACCATCCACACCATCTGGATGCTTGACAGTCCACCACTGTACGTTTCACTATGAGTTTTCTTCCGCGTGCGATCTCCCTGTGGAATAGTTCACCACTGGCGATTTTTCCGGACCGATACGACCTGGGGACCTTCAAGAAAAGAGATTACTCCTCTCTAAAGGGCCGGCAATGCACCTGCAATTCCCCTGGTGTTGCGGTTGATCATGGGCTAAACTTATCTAGTATATATTCGCTCGACTAATTTGCGGAGGAAGATCATTCCATAAGCGGATTGCCTTAACAGTGAAGGAATTCTTAAAGTATTTAGTACGATAATAATGCGGCGCGAGTGTAAGTTCTTGGGCGAATTATACTTTAAAATCTTTGGTTGTAATTACATGATAACATTACGCAAATAACGTTGGCAAAATGTCTTATGATTGTCACGCTATGGCATGCATAAACATTTTTTTGTAAATAATTCGGTAAATTAAAGTTAAATATTAATATCTCTTGCTGATTTACCACGTGCTCGGCGGTGAAGGAAAACATCGTGAGGAAACCTGCATGTCTGAATAAGAAAAAAAATATTTCGAGGACATGTGAAGATCGCCAACACGCATTGGGGCAGCGCGGCGGACACTTCCTTGCCTAAAACCCTCTCAGAAATGAGGGGAGGCCTGTGCCCAGCAGTGGGACGTATATAGGCTGTAATTTATTTTTTATTTTATTAATTGAACAAGCTAATATATATAAGAACACATAGGAAAAAAACTTCACTATGAACTAAATTCACAGTAGACATAAGGGCATATTCGAACCAAATACACAATAATGCAGGAGATATTTATTTCTTAGCAACTCTTTTAGATTTTACTTGAATAGACCTGGTATCCTATCCCGCACTTGCAACAACCGCCACAGTAGATGAGGCCTGCACCACCAACTCTGAACTCGGAATAACATCCAGGTCCAGTCTGAAGTGGACATGGTGCCGTGTCTGGCCTGGCCCTAATACCAATATGGTGCCTTCGTCCAGCACTTTGAAACTCCGAACCGTTTGCGCGCCTCTTGGAACAAAGCATGTCGACTTTTTGTGAGGAATTCCGACAAGGTGATTCCGGAGCCCTTAAGATTCTTCTTTGACAGCCATACTTTGTCTTTCATCGCAATGTCTTGGAACTTTACAAGTATAGCACGGGGCCTGTCATTCCTAGCTTGACCCAGACGGTGGTTGTTGCTTTTAAAATTTAATGTCGGAATTTATTTGAATAACAATCATTCATCTCTAGGCTCTGTTATTTTTTTGATCATGTGATTAAAGTACTGAGACTACTTTACCTCGCAAGGCGCCAGTGCTCATAGTACAAAAGTGGGGGTGATATATAATGTTATATATTTCCTTTGGGTACTGCGGCAGTATACTGACAATACATAATAGAACGAATTTTTCAGCAGAGAGCACTGAGCAGTGGTCGTAGTGTATTACGGGAATTTGTAATATAGGCCATATTTGAGGGAAAATGTGTTGTAGCAGGTGAGCTACGTGGGCTACACGCCACCGCCGCGCAACGCGTACGGCGGGCGCGGCTGGCGCGGCGCGCGCGGAGGGCGCGGGCGTGGGCGCGGCGCCGCGCGCGGGGGTGCGGGCGGGACGGCCGTGCGCTCCACGCGCCGCCCACGCCGCGACCACGACGAGCCCGCCAAGCCCGCCACGCTCACCGTCAACGGGTAACCCACACTCTTTGAACACATGTACTGTTCGATTTTCGGATACAACAGTAAGCTATATACGTGGTGTTAGTATAAACACCGTTTTCCTTGAAACCAGTGATTAAAACTACTTTTACGGATTTTATCTTTTATTTATATTAATTTTAATACCCGACGTTTCGGGTGCTTTCCAGCACCCATGGTCACGGGGCTGGAGAGCACCCGAAACGTCGGGTATTAAAATTAATATAAATAAAACGCGATAAAATCCGTAAAAGTAGTTTTAATCAATGTATAGTGTTCGCGTAAATACTTGAAACCAGTGGTTTGGTTTCACTTATAGAACGTAAATTCAATGAAAAATAAAATTTTTTTTAGTAAAATCTCAATTTTTCCTTAATTCCTCAAGTTTTGCCTTTCCTAAGCCAGAATGAAAGTATGAAGGAAAAGTTACATCACAGGTTATGTGTACCTATTGTGTTTTTATTGGAATGTTGTGTAGGTAGCTAGCGCGGGCGGTGATCTTTATAGTGATTATATCATTCGGACGCATAGGGTTTCCATGAATTTACGGACGGTGTCGGACAGAAACTTTTTAAATTTTATGAAAGAAAATAGCGTTTTTTTTAATTTATTGAATTAACGTTCTATAAGTGAAACAAAACCACTGGTCAAGGATAACGGTGTTTACACTAACATCCTGTATAGTACACGGGATAGCGAAACTTATAGGATAACTTACCACGCTGCTACTTCTTGATGTAAAAACTTTACAATCGTTGTAATTTGAAACTAGATGAAACAAAAAGACACAAACATGTACACCTATATTTACTATACAATAAATATAACACCCTTTTTAGCTTTACTATGATACACCTAAATATGATATAAATAAACAATACTTAGAAAATGACGTAAGACCATATTGCAATAATTAATTAATAAGTAATTGCAGTATTAGAGGTGCAAGACATCTGGTAATGTGACCAAGTGTCTATACACTTGTAGTTGATATTTAACTCACTATTTCAGCGGCCAAACAGTAGTGCATGTATATTATTATAATCCAATTAAAATGGTATCAAGAAATTTGATGTGTTTACAGCCCGTAAGACATTCAATCCTCATCCTTAGAATATCAGAGCTGACAACAACTTTGGCTTTCTTTGTTTTAAATTAGTTGCAGGTGTACATGAGCTACATAATAATATATATACAATAAACACTTTTAAGTAACACTTAAGGTTGCAAAAATAAGCAGCCCTTGGTTTTGGATGTCAATATATACATATTTTGTTATTTACTGGTCCCTACTAAATCAGATTCTTAAAATAAAACTTTGATTATAGGAAAACCGTGCGACCAGAAGATTTAAGTATTCAGGGTGATGACGGCAGTCCTCATGAAGACAATGTTATGCCAGAAAATGAGGCGGAAGGTTAGTTTAATATCATCCAAAACTAATGACACTTCATTTTATGAAACTTGATGACTTACTCATTTTGCCTTTACAGGTTCTCAACCCCAGAAAAGCAAATCTGGTAAAAATGTAAAAAAAAGTGTTGGTAAAGGGAAAAAGAAGGGCACAAACCCGAAGACTGACGTAGCCCAATCACTAGAGGCAAATGGCCCTCTTGACAAGAACAAGGTGACTGCAATATAAAATGCAATTAAATGACTACATAATGTACTGAATTTACTAAAATAGTTTCCTAATTTTTAAATATATGTGCATTTTATATGATATTCAGTATAACAGTTTTCAAAAAGTTTATTTGTAAAAAGTTATATAGTTAGGTGCCCAATCGTCCCTGATTTAGCTGGACGTGTGTGAAATAGAAATTAAATCTGTATAAAAAAATCTGAATAAAGAATCCTGCATTTTGATAATTAAGAAAATCGATCTAGCAAGAAGTTTTATACACTTCGATAGCTTTACAAATGCTACCCTAAATAAATCCACTTTGTTACATAGACGAGAATGCCATTGATAAATTGATATTTAAAGCCTAAGGGCCTACACGGCGTGGCAAGGTACACTTAGGTATGCCGAACGATCATGTGGCATCTCGCGTCATGCCGAAGGATCCTGTGGAATCCCGCCATACCAAACAAGTCAAGCGCCGGGCGCTCGCACGAGGCGCAAACTGCCGCCGCAACGAGCTATATTAAACCTTGTTTCAATAATTCACAATCCTTTAAGAACATGAAGTAACTTATACGTTTCATATGATGTAGCGGCGTGCCGCAGCATTCCGCGGAATGACGTGACATGCAAAAACATTTATACGTGGTAGATTTAATTCTGTAAAATATGATAGAACTATTTCTTTATCTATATTGCCCATATTGTAGTATAATATTTATATTAACATTTTTCGTTAATACTTTCATTTCAAATTTTCTTCCTTATAACATTAATATAATATGCGTCTATGTATATACGTGGTAGAGCCATGCTGCAGTTATATTAGTAGTATAGTGTAGCACGAATGGGTCGGCTCAACCGGGGAATGACCACGCTCTCACAGAATACCAGCGTAAAATAGTAGCTTAATGCTGCTGTGTTTCGTATGGTAAGTGTAGAGAAACGGAGACCCTTTTTACTGGAAACGAGGCATTCCGTCTTAGTCCTCACGGGTGACAACGCATCTGCATTTTGATTCGTAATCGTGGATATATGTAGATGTCAATGGGCCACAGCAACCACTTACCATCAGGTGGACTGTGTGCTCGTTTCTCACCCTATCCTATAAAAAAACAGCATGCCGCGGTGTCACGCAAGACGTTTTGTCTATTCGTGTTGAAATAAAGGAATGTCAGTGCTAACAGCATTAAAATAAGATCGAAAATCTTTTGTCTATGAAAAAACCCTTAGACAGGTCGTGCTATGCCGTGCCGTCTGTGTGCGCAAGCCCTAAGTGTTTCATATTTTTGTGACTTTCATAAATTTCAACACCATATTCATGAGCTATGAACATACTTTTATGAATAGACATTTATGAATAACACTGTTAATTTTTATAATAATTGTAATTAAATTTCCTTCAGTAATACATAAATGAATTTTAGGTGGTGGAGCTTAGCCATAATTCTGAAAAGGAGCACATTGGTCAAGGCGATGCGCCAGAGCCTAACTAAAAGTAATAAAATCCAAAGGTAATCTTATCTTATTGTTTTGTTTGTTTTTTATTCTCACTGTCTTTTTTACTTTCTACAATAAACCGCTGTTGTTAGCTTTTATTTTCTCGGATAGGAAGGCATTTACATGCATCTGTTTTTTTTTACCTAGTGTAGCTAGTGTTTGAGTTAGATATTTTCAACTTAAAAATATGTTTTTATTCACTAGCTTATATGGCAACATTCAAGATTAATATTGTAAAATAATTAAATAACTCAAAATATCAGGACGTCGTCGACGTAAGATTTGTATAAGCACGTAATGTATTTCTAAAGTTGCATAATAGTTAAATTTGTAAACGGAAGTATAACAAAATCCAACCTGTGATTTTGTTGTTATCTGTAAAGTGACAAACTGTAGTCGTGCCTCAACACCTAAAAGACTTCCCGACATTGAGACTGATTTTATATATTAATTGAATTGTCACATCAAGTGTTCAATTAATAATAATGGAGACGAGTGACATTATTGAGTTGCATTGCTATGCCTCAATACCTAACAAGACAAGGTTCTTTAAATGCTGTGTTATGTTTTCCATAAGGATACTACTAGAAAGTTTCCTTTTAGGAACCAATAACATTGTATTCAAAAATACACTATGAGGTAGTACAATATCTATCTTTAAGAATGATAAAACCTCAACATCCACAACTTGACAAGTGATAATTAGAAAATATATATTTAATAAATTAACATGTTGATTGTTAAGTCACATTTAATTGAAAAGTGAGATGACTTAGTAAATAATATGTTGTTTATCATATGATGTACTGAGTCAGCATTATTTATTTACACATAGTATATTTACAATTTACCAAATCATTGTTTTGTTCTAAGTTCGGTTTGGTCTATGGAATCTTTAAAAATTTGTTATGAAAAATGTAAGGCTGCACTGAAGCTAAAACATTCATTTTGCCATCGAGCCTTGCATGTTGATAAGTCATTATTTGTTTTTGAATATTGATTCTGTAGACTAAACCAACCATGTTCAGACTTGTTTTAAGGAAATCTTGATGTATGTTTAGGCTTTATTGAATGAGTGAGAAAATGTCTTTTAAAATTTTTCCTGTTATATGTACCACTACCACACAAAATTAAAGATCTGATGAGATACTTTCAATATTGTTTTTCAATATGTTAATTTGGCTTTGTGTGGTAGTAACCTGGTTCAATATAAATGGTGGTCAAGGATATTGTGAATTTTGAACTATTTTGGTAGATATATATGGAATGGAGTGTTATACCATATAGTGGTAGAATGGCTGAAATTTTTTGTACAGAAATTGCATTTATTGAATGATGGTTGGTGCTTTTGAATATAAATCTGTGGGACTGCCTGAAACGAGTCTGAAACTCATAGATTTAAGTCTAACGATAGACCTTTAATGAAACTGAAAGAACATTCACATGTTGAAATTTCCACATCCTATAGGGTATTATTTCGATAGAAAACTTAGATATGTTAGTGATATATTTATATGCATTTTAGGAAATCCAATACTGTGAATGTTCTTCACTTTATATGTATTTTTGTAAATTTGTTATATTGTTATACTTAAATTTAGCTGGAATGACTAACAACGTAATATTTGAGACAATGTCTTGCTCTGAAACTCAATTGATGGTAAGCTGTTGAAATAATCAGCATAATACAATACGGTTACATTCCATTTCAATTGCATAAACATTCTATTAATGAAATAACTAAACTGTCGACACCAGTGTAGAATGGAACAATGAAGACTTTACAATTTTGAATGCTTAAGCATTGCTTGGTTTTAACCCAAGCTAGTACAAAGACAAAATCTGTTGCCACAATAACACGATTTTGATAAAATAAAACATGATCAAAACTTAACGAGCACACAATTGAAACGGCTATCGCGCTGTTCGAAGTGATTGCCAAAATAATTATATAAATCGTCATCTGGCTTCGTCACTTGATACCACGGAGCTAATGTTGCAAGTGACTTGAGCCCGCAGTTAGCGGACACTATTGCTAATTCAGCTTCTGTCGCTCAGCGACATTACTTATATAAAGTTTATATAATATTGCTTGCTTATTAATAAACACGATATGTAGCGTTTAGAATTTTAACTTCAATGTATTTTGATTTGTTTAAGAATTATGTATAAAAACAATAAAGCATGTTTAGGGGGTTTGGTAATATTTCATGGGAGATATTGTATTAAACGGTCAATGACTGAAAGGCAAGTCGTGTACTGCAGCTGTTTCTGCATAAAGTTAATATTGTAATGCCTTTTACGTTATTAACCGCATTTTATGCTGCTATAATATATTAAAACACATATAAAATGTTATGTGCATTAGTGGTGATTCCGAGATGGATGTAGACTTTTATTTTCTTAAACTCATTCTATATAGTTTTAGGTTATACAACAGTATAATACATTTTAATCCATTTTATAAACTTGTTTGCTGACAACAGTCACTTAAATATTGTCAAAATAATATTAAAATATGTTAGAATACTTCTCATGTAATACATAACCTTTTTCGTAATTGAAGTAGCACATGGAACTGTGGCTTTTTGAAAACACTTATAACTTAAGTAATCAATAACATGCAATGTAAAATTAAATAGAAAATGTTCATTACTATTTTTAGTTTATGAACACAAAAAATATTGGATCAATTTTGAATTGTAAAGAGTTGTATTTGTCTTCAAATAAACGTTCCATCATTTAAATTTATTTTATTTATTCAAGATTTAATTCTTTATGTATTTTGGTGACAGATGTGCCTTCAATATTGGCTATATGGTTGATCACAATCTGGGTGGCATCTTTTACGTCATTATATTGATGTAACAATCGCACCTTATATAATTTACCATTATCTTGAAGCAATTTATCAATCTTCGATTCTATTTCTAGCAGATGATTAAATACAGCTTGATTATTTTTAGACATCTGTAATAAGAAAAAAGGATTTAAAGGATGCGTTTCTTTTGACAACTGTAATCGAGAAATTTCAACAAGACTGCTTTTGTATCACCTTTCTTCGAAATCATAACTATGATTAAAATAGCTTAACTCTTGTTACAGTCTATATTACGTCCCACTGCTGGGCACAGGCCTCCCACTTATTTCTGAGAGGGTTTTTAGGGCATATTTTAGTATATTAATAACTAGCTTTTTCCCGCGGCTTCACCCGCTTGGAAGCCGGATAACGACATCATTTCGAAAAATCACAGCCAATGTAATGTTATTGCAAGACCTTAAGTAACACAGGTAATTATAGAGCTACACTTTACATCTATCCCTCAATAATAAAAAATATATGTACATGTCACTCCGACCAATAAATTATCTCTGCAAAAGTAATTTAGACTCGATGCTCTGATGTTGCGTAAAAGGACAGACCAACAAACAACTTTCGCATTTATAATATTAAATTAGGAATATAAAAAAATAATGTCCCCCAGACTGAACTTTCGGTCACGACGGTTAGTCTTGACGGAGGATCACAGTGCCTGTGTATGTGCAATCACAGGTGTATTGTCTATACCCTAACTCTCATAGTCAAATGGGATGGCAAACCGACACGACCAGAAAGAGATCATAACAGCGAAATAACAATAAAAAAAACTGCGGTTGCCAACCCACTCGCCAAGCGTTGCAACTATGGCAATATACCCCCCCCCCCCCCCATTACGACTTACGTGATCGCTGTTCCTAGCTACGGTGGCGGACATAGTAAAGGCGGGGCAGGGGGGTGCTAAAAAATGTCCGGTGGTGACAAACGACTCGACAGGACAACATATAACTAACGCAGAAGATCCTGTAGCTAGAAGAGGTAGAAAAGTTGCGTTGGGATATTATTGAATTATCTGAGGTCCGTACAGAGGGCAGTGGGGGGGTACTCATTATCGCATCCGGCAATTCTATACTGGGAATGCGATCATCTATCCCAAGAAGGTGTTGGATTTATAGTCCACTAGTCTCGTTAACAACATTGTTAAGATCACCAACCATCATTCTTCTAGGCAGTGAAAACGACTTACAAAATCGTTTTCAGTGCCTTGAAGACTGCAATACATTGGATAATATGATTGACCATGCGGTCGGAGCTAAGTTCTGTAAGCCCCGTCGCAGAAGAACCCAAAAACTTCTTAATCTCATGGCTGTTAAACGGGAAATGAAGCTGCAGTCTTCAGCAGATTTGAAAGCATACATGCGGCGGGACTTACGCAACTTCGGTACAGCTCGTATTGAAGAAACGATCGAGCGGAACCAGGGTGCCTAAGTCTTTGCCAGAGATCTGTGTGCTAAAAAGAGCCAACTGTAAAAACTAAAGAACTAATGTGGCAGTGTCGTTCTCGATACACCTGAGATTTTAAGCGACATGGAGAAGTTCTATGGGCAGCTGTACACGTCATTGTTTAAGCCACACGCAAGTGTGAGTAAACGACCCAAGAGCCAATCTTATCCGTCACTATTCGGATGATATTCCGGACGTCAGATTGAACCAGATTAGAATAACTCGAGCCAATAAAAACGACAAGGCCCTGGGCGAGGATGGAATTACAATGGAGCTTGTGAAAGCGGGTGGGAAATCAGTAGTTGAAATCTTTTAGAAGCTCTCTAATTGTTCTCTATGGTGGCACTACTCCGGAAGCATAGAGGAGAAGTGCGGTGGTCTTATCCTTCAAGAAAGGTGACAATGCTCTCTTAAAGAACTACACACCGATTTCCCTTATGAGCCGCGTCAATGTGCTGTTTTCGAGTCATTACGAATCGTCTCGCACGCAGACTACGACTTCCAGCCTCTCGAAAAAGCTTTTATCACCATACACCACATACATACTTTCGGCAAACTGTACAGAAGACCGAAGACTACAATCTGCCACTTTGTATTGCGTATGTAGACTATGAGAAAACCTTTCATTCTGTCGAAATTTGGGCGGTGCTGCAGTCACTTCAGCGGTGCCAAGCTGACGGTCGGTTCATCGAAGTGCTGGAAGTGTTTGTATAGTTGGGCTACGAACTACTAGGCTATCAGAGTACCTATCCACTTGCAGAGTGGTGCAAAACAGGGTCACGTTATATTTCCGAAACTCTTCACGATGTCACACCTGTGTCAGTAGTTCTTGGAGCACTAAGCACAAAGTTGTTAACGAGTATGTTTGCCTGGGACGAATATTCCGAATAGGTAAGTCTAACTTCGACCGAGAGGTCAATCGACGGATTCAACTCTGCTGGGCAGCGTTCCGAATATTATCCAACAGACCCATTTTCTCGTCAGGCATACCCAAAACTTGAAAACGAAATGTACAACCAGTGCGTGTAGTGATGACCTATGGATCCGAGACGTAGTCCATCACTGCAGACCATATGAGGAAGCTTAAGGTCACTCAACGAGCTATGGAGAGGGCTATGCTCGGGGGATAAACTTAGAAATGAAGATGTGCGCAGTAGAACTAGACTAACCGACATAGCCCAACGAATTAGTAAGTTGAAGTGGCAATGGGCCTGCCATTTAGCTTAAAGAACTGACAACTGATGGGGGAAGGGTCTCGAGTTGTGGCTTCGTACCGGTCGGCGAAATGTGCAAGCGGCCCCCCTACTAGATGGAGTGACGACATGGTAAGACATGCAGGAAGTCGATAGACGCAGGTGGCTCTCATGCTTAAGATGCTTTGTGGTACCGGAAAGTTCAGCAGTGGACTTGTGAAGGGCTGTAATGATGATGTATAGACAGCGTAATTGTATCAGGACCTAAAACTCTTGTGTTTAAAAAATCTGTGTTAGCCGTCTGGGCGGGCACTCTCGTGCCTGCTTCCCTTCTAGTCTAAAGTCACCTATGCAATAGTCTCTACCCTTAGAATTTTCTTTAAGAGGATAAATTTAGGTATATATCGTGCGTTTCGAAGTTAGCCATGGGTAAAGTACCCAAATATGATTTATAATATTTAAGATGTGTCAATAATTGTGTGGTAATAAAACATACATTGACACAATACTCTTTTTTAATAAAAATACTAGCAATACTATTTAACATAACGAATATTCCCGTCATCACTCCATGTAAGATTAAAATGCTTGGTGGTTCACTTTTGTAGTTGAATGACAGATTTGAAACCACAACTTATCCTACCATTAAGCTACTGTCGCTGTATGGAGTTTATAAGTCTCCCTTTACTCTATATGAGTTCTGTTAGGAAATAGTCAAGGCGATGATGTCATAGAAGCTAAACAAGAGAAACCAACCAACCAGGATTGACCAACGATCAAATCACTCGAAAGGTATCCTTAATCATCATCCAGTCGTGTGACCGCTATCGTTGTGTGCATATGCATGTTTAAGTCGTTAACATGCAATCAGAAAGCAAATAAGTCAGATTAGATGATTGGTCAGGTTTTAGCTTTGATTTTAAAGCAGTTATTGATAATGATTGATTCCAGTTTTGCTCCATCGCTGTAGATGGCTAGGAGGAATTTAACCACATTGTTGCAAAGAAAATACTGTCATACCCAGTAAATTCTCATTTTATAACCATTACATAACAGTACATAGAGCATTTTGTATTATACTTTTTGTTTAATGCCTCAAATACTGCTGGGGAGAAAAATAAATATATCTATACCAATGCTAAAAATTATCATTATTTTTTGAAATACAAACATCATAGTTCAAATAAACTTTGATTAGGTATTTTTATAGATGTTTATCTTGCTCTATAGTCTTATTACAATACAAGGAATTTGTCCTGTACTTTACATACATTCAATTTAAGAACATGGACAAACAGCTTGTCCTGGAACATATTTGCAGGCTAAACAAATACTCAAATATTCTGTGTGGGAGTTGAACTTGCTGTTTGAAGCGTTTGTATATATTTGGTTCAAGTATTAATTTCACTTGATAAAATAAATTAAAAAGAAGAATGGTATAAACAAATATTTTATTACAAGTTATCAACATCATTGGGCTCATTAATACCCATAGCGCATGCCAACATACTATTAATATGCCTACCCTCTTCTGCCTTAAACACATACCCATTAGCTTTATCAACCAAATTTTTAACAGACATTAGGCTTTCTTCTTTAAAAATATTTACAAGTTGAAATGACACTAAACTGTAATCTTCAATAATAGATATTAAAGCACTGTTTAGTTTTTTATATTTAGCTGTAAAATTATCACTATCCAAGCTGTCCAAGAGGTAATTTAAATCCAAAACTTCAGTGTAGAAATCAATTCCAAATTCAAGTTTGTCCATATGTTTCTTCAATAAATCAACTTTTGTAAGTAAATTAATATGAGGCAAAGCAATCTTCAACATTGCAGTAAGTGATAGCATTAAAGCGGCTATAAACTTTCCTGCATCAGAACAATGATGAGAGTCTACTAAATGTACTACACATAGCTGTAAATTACCATTTTCAGTTAATTTTGAAAAAATATTTCTGATAGTATCATGATGACAGTAAAGCTCTACTTGACCAGGTAAGTCAAAAACAAAATTAGTACCATGTTCACCTTTAATTTGATTGACAAGCCAACTTATATTTTCTTCCAAATATTTCATGCAATATAATAGTGCTCCATTAGGTCCAAGATTATATTGATCCATAACTTCTTCTAGTATTATTAACTTTCTAATATCGATGTCACAATCATAGGTCATCCTTTCATTAGCTGGGTCCAAATTTATAACAATGACTTTCCTGCCCAATTTTTTTAGCAAGCATGACATTTTATCACAATATGTTGTCTTTCCTGCGCCAGGAGGGCCTATCACCAGTTGACCATAATATTTATTTACAGATTTAAATCTATTTAATTGGGCTACTGCCATGTTATTACTTCTCTTGCTTGAGATCCAAAATTATGTCCTTGCAAGCCTTTACAGTTTCAATGTCATAAGATTTAAGATTTATGAATATACAAAGAGGTTTGTTGATTTTGATTGCTTCCGCTAAATATCTCGCGGCTACTTGTTGTTCTTCTCCTGTGGCACCAAAAATAACTTTTGTTGTATAAATATCATCAGTACCTAACGGACTATGGACTTGATCTTTCTGTATCATTAACATGCTTCCTATCTTTTGATATTGTGACACTATAAGCAAAATTTTGTCAGTATATTCCGCAAAAACAATTTCAGTTGGAATTTCATCAATGTCTGCTGCTATTGACTTAAACAATTGTTGTTCACCTTCATTTTGCAATTGCTTTATTGTTAAATTTTTCATACTATTTAATAGATCCATTATGAGTGGAATCTAAAATAAACATTTTATGTGAACAATAATTTATTCAATATTTTCTGATAGCTGATTCAATTTGGCACCTTCATTTATGGTAATATTGAATTAAATCGTGTTTTTTCATTCATCATCATTAAAGCCCATCACAATTCCACTGTTCAAGAACATGCAGATACAGAACCGTACTTAGTATCAAACTATGGAAGAAGTCCTTGTATTAACACTTAAAACATAAGTATACGTAAATACTGCTAGCTTATTTTTTCATTGCTGTTAAATTCGTTACAAATCATTTTTATTAATTTTACAAATAGATTTTTGCGAAAATATAGCTAGAACCAATAAATAGATGTTTTATTTCGCCGGAGCAGTTCATAATACACAGTTCAAAAGCAAAAAAAACGTTTCACTGTAATAACCATAACTTACCTTATTGAATTGCGGGGTTATATTATTTTCTGTAAGAGGTAGGTAGTAAGTACCTATTTTTATTTTTGGGTTGACTTTCAGGTGCTTTCATCCACAGTAGGTATACAACATGGATAATAGACAGGTACCTATGTAGCCGTATGTAGCGAGCATAGATTACTGTATATATACTAGAGAGTATGTAGCAAGCTAGTTTAAAATACAAAAAGTACTACTTTCACGGCATAGAATCTTAGAACAATAAAATCATAGATAAATAAATATGTAGCAAGCTAAATAAAATTAGCCCTTATTTTCAACCATAGATTCAAACCGGTAGTTTGGAAAATGACATTTCTTATTACCACAGATTGAGTTCCAAACTTCCATAACTTTTATTCACATAGAACAGAGCAAGGAACATACTACTCTCTAACGAGAGAAGAAAAACATCTCTATAGTAAAAAAAGGCCAGAACAGAGACCATTAAGAGGATATAGTATAAGAACAGGATACTCCTTTCATTATTTTCAGTTTATACTTCCTATTTATAAAAAAAGTACTCTGTGGTTTATACAAAGATACTCTGTATTCATTATTTCAAATTTTCAATTTCATTACAGTTTGTTGGAGTTTTGGAAAGCAGTTTTGGAAATTTGGATTTGATCGAATGAAATTACTTTGAAGTGTTAAAATTCCATGCTTATCCTCTCACGTTAAAAATTGTGTACTCATCATGAAGAATGCTTGTTGTGTTTCGCATTGCAAAAGCAAGCGTCATAATGTAAATTACATTGTTTTCCAAAGACTGAGGTAAGACTCAAGTGTGTGGAAAAATAAATTGTGAAAAAAGCAGCTCAATGCAGAAGAGCTACATAATTTTTTGTGTATCATAAGCACTTCGGGTCGAGATTTGTTACCGGTAGTTTGCTTCTTCACCATTTTGCCTTACCACCTTATCTACGGCTGACAAAATAAATACTGGAATACCTGCTCTGGAAATGGACAACTATGGTAATCTACTTATTTTTCTATTAGGGACATTTGCTTGATCTTGTATTTTTAGTATAATTCTGCATAACTCTCCATCACAATTGTAAGGCTCTTGCAGAATAATCTGTCAATATCACTGAAATAATTCTTTCCTAATTTTGATTATCTAACTAAATTCCATTATGTATTGATGTTTTTATAGGATGTGGCTGTGCCTCTCAAGTGAGAGTAGAACAGATTGCCTATGATATAATAAAATCAATCTTAAAATAGCAATATCAAAATTATTATTCAAAGGTTGCCATCTGCCAAGTTATTACATGTAACTGTCAGTCTGTTGAAGAGTATGTGGTATTGAACAATTCAGCCACAAATAACCTGTAATTTGTGAATAGATAATTGTCCACTAAAAAGAAACTACGTAAGACCTATTCTTGGATTACATATTCCATCGAACAAGTTTGTTTTTTTTTAAATGAAAAATGTGCCAACACCAAATCGTGACATATGCGGAATAGTTGAAAATTTCCAACATATTTTGATGGAATGTGTCTTGAATGAAGCCATGAGAATGTTTTGGTAGTGATAGGAATTTTCACTTTGGCACCTTGAACAGTATTTTGGCTTATCCAATGTCAAAGGAGGCTAAAATGCTGGTCAAGCTAGCAGACTTGTTTCTGTGTATGGAATAGGTGTGACTATTTATATTTCCACTTATCCCTCAGGTGTGACTATTTATAGTTGTGTTTATTGCACATAACCATTGTTACTTTAATAAATTTTGTATTTGATTGTAGTGATTAAGTAATTGTGGTCAGAATGCACATAACCATTGTTACTTTAATACATTTTGTATTTGATTGTAGTGATTAAGTAATTGTGGTCAGAATGCACATAACCATTGTTACTTTAATAAATTTTGTATTTGATTGTAGTGATTAAGTAATTGTGGTCAGAATGCACATAACCATTGTTACTTTAATAAATTTTGTATTTGATTGTAGTGATTAAGTAATTGTGGTCAGAATGCACATAACCATTGTTACTTTAATACATTTTGTATTTGATTGTAGTGATTAAGTAATTGTAGTCAGAATGGGATGATGTGGTAGCTTAGCGACTAAGTCCTTTATAACAATAAATTGACAAAAAAGTCTACAAAAAGGTAAAATAATAACTGTTTGAAATGAATAGTCAGTGTTCTAAAATGTTTTTATTTATTTAACAACAACGGTTGTTGCTAAATAAATAGTCAAATTATTTATTTAGCAACAATCACTATAAGTGTCACCTTTATCTTTGTATTATAGAAAGTAAAGCAGCTTTGTAATTTTCTGATATTTAAGTAAACAATTTTAAGACATTATCAACTAATATTTGTTAGTCTTATATCAGTAACATCTTTAGATCAAGATTGTTTCCCTGAATAAGAAAGTATCTTATATAACTTATTTTTTTATAAAAATTTAAATTTTTTGCAATTTTGGTCCAGTTTTCTAGACACATTAACTGCATAAATAACTTTGTAATCCCATATAAATAAAGGATTACAAAATTACATTTGCAGTAAAACAATCAGTGTACCTGTATATGTATAATATAATGGAATAATAGGTGTAGATAGGTACTTTGTTGGTATTCAAGAAGTAGATGGTACCGAAAAGGAAAAAAGTAGGGCTATATACAAAAAGAAATGAGATCCCATCAAAAACATAACATGTAAAAGAAACCAAGTCTCGTAACTCAGTTCTTCTACCGTAAAAAGTTGTGTGAACCAAGTCGGTTAATTTATTCAGTCCTTACTTACTTAGGGTCCTTCTGTCTTAAGTTATTGCGTAATTAGCCAACCTAACATCTTATGTTGGCCATATCAATATTAAAAACCTTTTTATGTTTTAAGTAAATAGATTGACTTGGCAATCACACTAAACAATCTAATTTAATATCATTTGTATTATTTGCTAGATACATTGTGTTTTCATGCTCTTAAAAAAGCAATATATAGTATACCACACAATGTGCTACCAAGTGACTATCATTTTGATGGCATAAAATTTAGGGAATGGGCCTGCTGTTCACTGTTAACTATAAAAATTATACATATTTGTTTCCAAATATCAATGAACCACCATCCATCTATAAACATTTTAAAATGATAGGACAAACAGCAGTGTCTACATCATGACAAAACTGGTAAATATAATAATTGTAAAAATCTTCATAAATTCTTCACAAATAGTATATTATTATGTTCAGTTAATTACCTTATGTTTTTATTCCTAGGTTGCAAATCGGCAAGAATCGAAAAAATATTGCTTGCTAATATTTGGTGAAGTTTCGATAGAGCCAGGTCTTACATATGACAAATACAGTGACAATATCTGTGGACTTGTAGAGTTACTGTCTACTCAGAGTCACAGTTACTGTGACTATGTCGACCATGCCTTAATGTTCCTCATTTGAGGTACTATACACAAATGTCAACAGCCCATTGCCTTTTATTTTTGTCAGGAACTAGACCTTCACTTATATTAAAAAATATAGAAGAGAATAATAACTGGATTAATTCCTGTGGCTCTGGTATCAGATCAGGGAACATCAATTCAGTCAGCCATTAATAAGACACAAATATTGGCAAATGAAAATACTGGTAAGATAATTAAATGAAAGGTTTAAAACCACAAATTAAAGTTTTTAATAAAGTGCTAAAATTATTAGTAATGTATTTTTATACTTTTGATTGCCTATTAACCAAATTTTTGTTTTCATTTCAGATGACACAATCACAAGAAGTCAAAAGATTAATATCATATTTGATCCTCCTCACCTCATTAATGGTCTAAGAAATAATTTTCTTGACAAAAATATAGTATTGAATGGGAAAACATCAAAATGGGATGATATTGTAGGTGTTTATTTAACAGACTACAAACATGCAGAAATATATTTGCCGCATAAGTTAAATGATGAACATGTCATTCCTCAGAAAATAAAAAATGAAGGTAAGCTTACCAATGTAAGAAAATAAATATATACATACAATAGAATACATCTTTGGAATAAAGCCAAATTAATTAATATTAACATTTGGTTTTTCTGGTGAGAAACTGCAGTTGTGTGTTAAGCAAAACTGTTGCAGGAGCCTTGGCATACACATCAAAATTTTGTAAGTCTGTTGATTTAAATATTATTTTATTTTAATTTACAATATGGGGAAATCTATCAAACTTTACCAAATTCCAACATCACCTGCATGAAGTGAGCCCTACTTACTAATAAATAGTGCAATCTACTTCTGTAGGTAATCCATTTACATTTGCAGAACCAAAAATCTTACAACTAGATGATGGAGAGTGTATTGTGGCTATAGGCACATTGAAATATTGTATCATCTTCATTATTATAGCCTCTTCAAAAGTCCACTGCTGAACATAGGCCTCACCTGAAATGTCGTTATACACAGAACTCACCCATGTGCACACATCACATTCCGGCATGTCTTATCAGGTCATCACCTTAGTGGGGCCGTCTTACGATTTGCTTACAGATGTGCGCCTACCAATAGAAAAATATTCACTGATTTATAAAGTCCTAAATCCAGCAGAGGATGTAAATGTAGAAAGCTGATATTTATTTTACTTTTTTATACTTTTTATTGCATACAATATTATATTACATAAACACTGACAACAAACTATATACTAAATGTACAATTAGCGGGCCTTTAATACTAAACAGAGATCTGTTCCAGGAAAAACTATAGAGAAGGAGATTATTTTTATATAAGGTTGCATGGATACTTATAAGCTGTATTATGTAAGATTGACTGCTTTGTTGGTCTAGTGGTTGTAGTAGTGCGACTGCTGATCATGAGGTCCTGGGATTGATCTGAGGTCGGGCCAAAAACCAATTATTGGGTTTTCTGTCAAGAAATCTTCAGTAGCTGCCTGGAGTCAAGAAGTTGGCGGTGTCTTACCACCATGCCTCGGAAAACTCGTAAAGGCGTTGATCCTGCGCCTGGTCTCTCTCCGGTCGTGTCAGTTTACTGTTCCATCGGATTGAGAGTGAGGAAATAGAGAGTGCACCTGTACTTGCGCATAGATTTAGGCAATATAATCCTATTATAAACCCTCAGTATTCTATAGGATGCATTTCGCAGTGTGCGTAGGAATTGCACGCTTTAATTCCTTCTTCTCCTTTTCACCATCGGACGACCAGGCGGTCGGCGGGTCTTTATCCCTTTGTTGTTGATATTCCACGCATTAGTACCAAACAGTTTACTTCGAATTTTTTAATGCATACAGTAAAGGAGTGGAATAATTTGCCAGCGTCTATCTTTCCATCCGAATACAATCTGGGCGTCTTCAAGGCAAGAGTGAATAGGGTTTTGTTACGCTAAGACAGTGCGATTTACTATCTAAGGCTGTATCACCACTTACTACCAGGTGGGATTGTGGTCAAGCACTGGCTTATAAAAAGTAAAAAAATATATAAGAATAAAAGAGAAACAAATAACATTAATTTAGGGTTTCTATGGCTAACACTATATTTATTTTTATGTTACAGCTCGCTAAGCTGATAAAAAACCTGTAAACTCGACGTCAAAAATACTTCAGAAGCTTTGTCATTTTTCGAGGACTTATTTGATTCATGTAAGGAAACAGCTCTTAGACGGAGAAACAAAATGAAGCCCTTAAAGCAAGCTGTAACGAATTCATGAGAGCACGAAACCCTTTTGACTAATTCCATAAAAAAAATTAGAGGTAATGAGATTTGTTAATAAAGAGGACAAGGAGTGTATCATGTCCTCTAAAAAATTCAGTAGTCAGTCCACCAATGGATTTCTCACAGAGAGTATAGATACTTAAAATAAAAACAAAAATCAACCTATCCCTCAGAATATGCAGTGAGGTATATTTCAACCGTTGTAAAAGAAACAAACTAATATTTGGAAGTAAAACCAAATTCTTATGAAATTTAAAAAAAAAGCATATGGAAATCCAAATATTGGAACGGAAATGGAACTGGTGTAACATTACTAAAATCTTAAAAGAATTTGATATTGTGAGATTAAAATAACGTAACCAATTGCCGCAAATGCTAGATAAAGTTTGTAAATAATTTAAAAAAGAATAAAAATAAAAACTTGAATAACTAATATATAAGTTGTTTTATTTTTGTATTATAAGTTCTAAAGATTTTAAAATTGTCAACTTTTAATGGTGAATAGCTGTAGGTATGGGAATGAAATTAGGCTTTATCAATGATGTACTTTTGCCTTATAACTACAAAATTTAAAAGTAACGTAAGTAGGCTTTATCAATGATGTACTTTTGCCTGATACCTCAAAATTAGAAGTAAACAAAAGTCAAACTCTAAACTACTGCTTCCGTATTGGTTGTTCTAAGATTCCTGTCTGATGCGTAGTATCCTCTTAGTAGTCTGTGACTACTTTTAACTAGTCAGTAATCTAGTAATCTATGCTTTTAACCACAGAGTACCTTTGTATAAACCTGCTTTTAACTTTGTGAGGTTGACGCTAAGGGTTGACGCTTCACGAGGACCATAGACTATTATTTTTATATTTGAGAACGAGGATCGAGGAATATCATAGAATACTATACGACGATGAAGTGACAAGAACTCCTAACTGACATTTTTGCGATTTTACTTTTTTTTCGTAGATAAACTTTAAATAATTGTTTGCGTGAGCAGGCAATAGCAGCTAACTTTATATCTTATTTTTTAACCAGTTATTAATAACTGACAATAACTATTAAGCAAATGTGCATCAAATTTTCTGACAATATCATCTAAGAAACTAATATCAATAACTACTAAATAACCCTAACGAAATTATTTCTGTCAAGACCTCCTATCTTCACTCCTGCTAGATACGTCCTTTACTTTCACGCAGCTGCCGGCCGACTGAATGGTCCTGCTTGGTGCTTGCGTCTAGGAAGGATAATTTCATAGATAAGCTAAAAATGCGGGAGTGAGACGGATAGAAGGGATCATGCAATATTCGCTTACATTTTTTCTTCTGTCATTTCGTTTGAATTCGGAGCAAGTTGCAACGTGAAAGTTTGCGGGAAGTGTGTTTTTGTTGTTTTTAATGTAAATAGTGGGATTTTTGTTATACCAGGTAATTATTTTTTGCCTAAACTAATGCTCATACAGTTAAAACTTAAACAGAAGTGTTTTCTTCTTGTTTTTTTTTGTTATTGTTAAGGTTAATGAATACGTTTTTCAAATACCCAAGTAGGTATTTTAAAGTTGATGAAGTCTTCTGGTTTTTCCGAGCTATATTAATAAAATATACAGCTTTTGTTAATCATCTAATTAAATTTAGTTTTATACTACAATAATATCATAAGATTATTATGTTATCGTAAGTTTTATTGGTGTGTTCCAAGAACATAGAAGTTATTGTTTGAGTGTACAAATTTGATTTGTACATTTTTAGTAGATAGAAGCAATTGCTTTTGTATTAGTATAGAACCATAATAACTTTTAATTCGTTCTAACAAAAAAATACTGATGTTTAGTCATTAATTATAATACGTAATAATCTTTTTTATAGGCCGCCAATATTATTACTACCGCTATGGCTCGATTTCTACAAGGAGTGAGAAGCAAAAGGATTCTTAGCGAACTTCAACAAAATAATTTGGTAACAAACCTAAGACATTCTACTGCTGAGGAAAATGAACAAATATTTATACATCAACACGAAATGGTAAGATATTAAAATCATCAATCATTTGCGTATAAAGTTCTTCTGCTTTGCATAAATAGGAACCTACTTTGTAAGAACTCCTTAACTTTACATTTAATAATGATTTATTTATTTATTTTTAGTCTGAAAATAACATAAACACGCCTTTTTCTGGCAATTGCTGTAGTCCTGAACAAAGCGATCTCAACCCTAATGCCAACCCAAAGGAAGCTATCAACGCCACCATCAATGTTCTAAGTCCACCAGAAATCTGTAGCTTTGAACCCACAGAAATCCTTGACAATAATGATTACGAATCTACTTCTTTATATTCAAGCACTCGTCGTCGTCTCGTAGTAAGGTCTTGGTCATTATCTGATTTAACGCATGATACAAACAATATGATTAGTTCCCTAAAAAAGTCGCCATCGGTTCCAGCGTTGTTGAACATTACCAGTAATCTTGATTTATTGATTGCGTTTAACAAACCGGATCAGATCGAATCTACATCAGATGATGTTTACCAAATTCCTGAAGAAAGAAATTTTGCTGAAGTATTGGTGACTGGGGACCAACAAGATTATGGAGATATGGAAGAAGGTCGAAAACGTCGTCACAATGCTGACCCAAAATCTTGGAAAAGGAACAAGGCTTTTTTGAAGCGAATGCGAGGTGAAGAGTATCTAGGATATTCTAAACCAAAAGATAGGAAGTTCCAACAAGATACTGTAAGACAAGCAAGACGGCTAAGACCAACTTGCGTCGCCAATTTTTGTAAGAAGAGTAAGGTAAGAGGCTGTGATAGGTTCACTGAGGATTGTCGAAAGGATATACATAGCAATTTTTGGAAGAAAATGACCTGGGATCAACGAAGAGTTTACGTTACGGGATTGGTGACACGATCTAGTACATCTCGGAAAACTAAATCGGCTAGTGAACTATCTAGGCGGGAGGGAACTCTATCATATTTTTTGCCGATTGAAAAAGATTGTTCAAATAAAGTACAGGTATGTAAACAAATGTTTTTAAACACCTTATCACTGGGATCGTTCACTGTTCAAGCATGGGTAAAAAAGAGTGAGTTTGGCATGACTTCAAACCATGATGCAATATACGATTCTAAAACAAAGACTCCAAGAGCAGAAGTGGAAACGAAACTTTCGATTTTAAACAATTTTTTTACAAGTTTGCCAAAATTGCCGTCGCATTACGCAAGAAAAGATACAGCTAAACTCTTCATAGAACCAACCTATCGTTCTCTTTCCGACTTATACAAAGCGTATAAGAAATATTGCACTGAAACTTGTCAACCATACGTTAGTAGATTTACATTTGAAAAGAATTTTCATGACAAAAATTTGTCACTATTTACGCTTAAAAAAGGACATGTGTGACACCTGTTCAAGTTACAATTCGGGTAATTTAAATGAATCAGATTACCAAATACATATAATTAAGAAAAACAGAGCTAGACAAGAAAAAGAAGAGGACAAGAAAAAAGCAGCTGCTGGAGAATTTATACTTTTGACTATGGATTTAGAGGCTGTGAAGGTTTGTCCTTACCTTACTGCTAGTGCTTTGTATTTCAAGACAAAGTTAACGTGCCATAATTTCACTGTTTTTAATTTAGTAACCAAGCACTGCAGTTGTTATTGGTTCGACGAAACTTCTGCTGATTTAACGTCTAGCACTTTTGCGACGTTTTTAATTGATTATTTAGAAAGACATTGTATTCCACATCAGTTACCAATTGTTATTTACTCCGACGGGTGTACATACCAGAATCGTAATTGTGTGCTGGCAAATGCACTGCTCCTTTTGAGCAAGCAACATAACGTAATCATAACGCAAAAATTTTTAGAACCAGGTCACACTCAGATGGAGTGTGACTCGGTTCACAGTACTATTGAGCGAAAACTCAAAAATCGGGAAATACATTTGCCTAGTGATTATGTCACGATTACTAAAGAGGCACGAAGCACTAACCCTTATGAAGCAATTAATGTAGATCATGAATTTGTTAAAGATTATGCCCGACCTGAAAATATGCTTTATAAAAGTATTCGACCAGGCCGCAAAGCTGGTGATCCACAGGTTGTAGATATCAGAGTAATAAAGTACAATATTATGACAATCGAAGTTAAACTGGGTTTTGACGAACAGTTGATTCCTTTACCGCACAGACCTAGGTTACTAGCTTCGGAAGCAATCTATCCTCCACTACATCCTAATAAAATTCCAATTACTGTAACGAAGTACAACCACCTGCAACAACTAAAAGCAGTATTACCTAAAGATTGCCATAATTTTTATGACACTTTGCCATTTGTTTGAACCATTTGGTTCATTTAATAAAACATAATTTTTGAGACAACATAGTTGTTCCAACATCATCTTCCTGCCCTTGTCCGATTTTATTTGCGGTCGGCATAACATGTTTTGTTCCAATAATCGTAATTATAAACTGATTATATTCTGTTTTCTTTTAATTAAGTCTCAAGAGCAATGTAGCCATTTTTATGTTGTATCAGATATTTGATTGTAATAATTAATAGGACAATGTTATTTTCTAACAATCTGTAACATTTTTGAAGTTAATTAAAAATTATTCTATGAAAATCACGCCTTTTCTTTAAAATATTATAGAAATTCCTTACTAGAAATATCTTCTATCTTTGCTATTATAATGTATATTTTCAAAGCCTAGATTGCAATATCACCTATCTACGTCTAAATCAAAAAGTTGATTGTATATACACTATTCGCACATAGCCCCCTATACCCGCTTCTTATTTAATATATATCCAATAATAGTATTTTTCATACCTTGCGTTTAAAATAAATAAAAAGTTTTTTTCGTTTCCTGTAAAATCATGTTCTGGTAGATAAAGGTTCTTGTCACTTCATCGTCGTATAGGTACACAATAGAATGGCTGTCAACTAGAGATGAAGCGTATATACTAGAACAGATCCAGGGACTAAGTATTTAACGAGATTAGGTTGCACCTATTCCAACTTTTAAAATACTTGATCCATCTAGTCTTACTGTGCCTACGCGTCGTACTCGTCTTTGCCTAAATCATTAGTTTGTCAGTCATTTGAATTTGAACCAAATTTTAATGAACATAAAGGTAACGTGACGCGCACTCGTGTTTGTTGTGTAATAATATATTCCGTCCTTTTTTTAACTAGACTATTCCGTAGTCTTTCTATCTTTGTCTGTCAATACTCGAGACTCGAGACTAGTCGGGACTCGGACTAGTTCAACCAAATACTTATACAAGAGTACCTACAAGGCAGGCGAGTGTTTATTGTCAAATACGGTACGGACTCATGCGAATGTGATCTCGGTGGACGCTGTTTTCATGTTTCCATGACTACATAACATAGCATTGGAAGCGTAAACAATTTACGTTTCGATGATTATGTAATATATTTTGATGAATATACATTAAATAAATAATATAAGTAAATGTGTCACGCATGCTTTTAGTAGTATAAAAATGCGTTCATTTACCCACATTTACTAATCTATATATTTTATAATCGTTCGTAAGGAGTGAACTTCAGTCGTGCGCCGGAACTGACAAACTCACTTATTATTTTTCAGAACAATTCTTTTTTTTTAATGTTATTTATAAGAATTATGCAAACAATATTCTAAAAAAATATTATAATTAAGCTCGTTACTATTAAGATTATATGAGAGATAAATTAAAATAATCCACTTTAAATTCTCCCTTCCGTAATTATTATTAACTGCATCAACCAATTATAGAATTATAGCAATAGTAAAAAAAAAAAACATAGCAGCTTAAAATCAAGACATACAAAATCAATAGGTGAGTACTCCCATTCTAGAGTTTTTCAAATAAATCAAAGATAAACATCTTTTAAAACAAATTTTACAAAATATGAAGTACTACTAAGTAGCATTTGAAGTAATTGGAAGTAAATGATCTTAATTTATTTCTCATATAACCTTAATTCTCGTAATTTAGTTACGAGAATAATTATAATAATTTTGTAAAGTATGAAGGGAAGATGTATGAATTCATTATTGCACACGTTTCAGCAGTACGCACGTAAAATATGGTACTTGAAACTATAGCGTATCCTATTCCTATTCCAACAATACTAAACTTTATGTGTACTTGATACTTTATGGACTAGGTGGAACAGGTATTTGGATCGAGTATTTATACGGAATTGGACTAGGTGCACCTAGTACGAAATTTACCTAGTACGACTCATCTCTACTGTCAACTTTATTTTATCCGAGGGTCGGCGTCGCTGGGAGCACACATAAAGTCGTTTTATCACGACTACAAACCCGATTCGCTGTGTTGACAAACAGTTTTAAACATTTTAGACTTTTGATTAATGTTCAAGATCATCATTAAAAAAATCGTTTAAATTTTAATACATATTTATTTGTAAATAGTGTGCAATTTGGCATTTTCTAAATAATTTGCATGCGAAATTTGGAAACGATTATAACGTCAAAACACATCTCGTGTTGACAGTTATACGTGTGAATTGACATGTTAGTGACATTTTAGTGGCTACAGGGGCTCCGCCTACTCCCCCGTTCTATTATATATGTATTTTATATTCTATGAGGAATACGATACATCTAAGAGTACGCATAAACTAGCTATAGTGCTATATAAATATTGGTTTGATACAGGAAAGGTGCGTATTTATGCTACAAGGTTTTTATACCAGGCATTTACTTGCAAGTACGCCGACCAAGTGCGGACTCAAAATACTCGTAAGACTTCAGTGTCTGAATATTCTCTCTTTGTCGACACTCGACGCGATTCTGCTCCTTACTTGATAGCCATGTAAATAGCGATTAGCTCTCGGTCGAATGTACTGTAGTTACGTTGAGTATCGGAGAACTTCTTCGAAAAATAGCCAAGTGGTTGCCATTTCCCATTGCTGTATTGTTAGAGAACGGCTCCTGCTGAGAGATCGGACGCGTCAGTGAAGATAACAAGGATTGCTTCGTGTGATGGGTGAGCGAGCAAAGCTGCATTTTGGATCGCAACTTTACAGGCTTCAAATGCCTTCGTGGCTTCCTCGTTCCATCCGATTGACGTTTTATCTTTTTTCTTCGTGTTTGTGAAGTGGTGCTTGGATTTCAGCGGCTTTAGGTATGTGTTCTCTGTAAAAAATTATCATCCCAAGAAAACGCCTTAGCTCTTCGATAGTTTTAGGTTTCGCATTATCGATGATTGCTCTGACTTTTTCGGCAGGCGGTTTGATTCCTTCCTTGCTGACAGTGAAACCAAGAAATTGAACTTCTTGTTGGCCAAATATGCATTTCGAAGGGTTGATAGTGATTCCGTTGTCTTCTAATCGCTGTAGCACGGTGCGTAGATGGGTTTCGTGTTGTCGTTTCTTTATCAGGGCTTGCAACAAGGAGATCATCAATAAATGCGGAAACGAAATCCAGTCCATGACGTACTTCGTGTATGAATCTTTGGAAGGTTTGACCAGCATTCTTTAATTCTGGGGTCATTCTTGGAAATTCGAATAATCCCATTGGAGTAATTATTGCTATCTTCTCTATGTCCTCATCGCGTACTCTTATTTGTTGGTAAGCTCGGTTGAGATCGATGGTGGAGAATAGTCTTGTCTGACAATTGATGAGTAAAATCCTTGACTCGCGGTATTGGGTAGCGGTCAGGAGTGATAATAGAATTCAGTCTTCTGTAATCTCCACAAACTCGTAATTCTCCATTCTTCTTCGGTACAATGTGAAGTGGTGATGACCAAGGGCTTTTGCTTGGACGGCATATTCATTGCTCAATCATGTTTTCGAATTCCTTTCGAACTTGTTCTTATAGGTGTGGTGCGATTGGACGTGCACGGCAATGAAGTGGTGGTCCATTGGTTTCGATGAAATGCTCAACGTCGTTCTTCGGTGTTAATTTCATTGAAGTTATTCTTGTGATTCCAGGGTATTCTTCGAGGATCTTGTGATACGATTGTTGAACATCTATGCTTCTTATTGTGGGCAGATTGGTTGCTTGGATGAAAGACTGAGATGCATGATTGGTTTTCCCGTCGATGATTCTCCTATTTTTGATGTCGATGATCAACTGGTGATGTTGAAGAAAATCAGCACCGATGATTGGTTTGCTGACTTTAGCGACGATAAATCTCCATTTGAATGGTCGGCGTAGATTTTAATCCAGTTCCATTGATTTTTCTACATATGTAGGAATCACCGTATTGTTTGCTGCATAGAGTTGAAAATCCAGTGGCTTCAACTTCTGCCTTTGTTTCGGCGGTAACACTGAGATATTCGCTCCGGTGTCGATAAGAAAAGTAAGCTTGCTTTTTTTATCGGTGACAAAAAGACGGTAGGACTTTGCTGTTACGCTGGATCCCGTCGCATCGAGCGTATTAGTTAGTTTTCCGTATTCGCATTTTCACTTTTGAATGTACACGGTGTTGTGCATTTTCTTGCCTCGAACCCGAAACGTCGATGATAGTAGCAGTAAGGGGATCTTGATGTTGAGCTTGTTCGACTTCTACTTGCAGAGCGGTTGCGACGAAAAGGTGATCTTCGGTGTTGCTGATTGCGCTGGCTGTACTGTTGCTGGTAACAGGTGTGATGCTGGGAAGCTTTGAGCGCGGCGACTTCGAAAGATAACTTCCGAATTTCTTCGAGAAGAAACTGCTCCATAATGACGGCTTGATTACACTGATTTTATATATACTGAAGTCTTCCTTCTCGGTGTTCGTAACGGGATCTTCCTTCTAGGTGTTCGTAACGGGATTTTCCTTCTCGGTGTTCGTAACGGGGTCACCACTGTAATAGTGGGGATAAGCGGTCCACTATTAACAGAATCCGAGTGGTCTAGTTGCGGAGAAATGAAATTACTATTTATGTGCAAACGACTGGTGTTTCAAGTATTGAATATGGAATACGGAATATGGAATGAATTTTACGTCGACCCAGCCTATATTTATATGTCCGGTAAGCTAATTACAGTACACACATTATGACCAATAAAGATTATTTAAAATACAACTATTATGTACGTTCCATTTACCGGTGTGAGACTCATGTTATCTTCTTGTATCTACGTCGCTGGACTGGGCTACAAAAGTTGTGCAGGCCGGCGCACGCGCGTAGTCGGCGAGCGGCGGCGGCGTGGGATACAGCTCCGGAACAGCAAGAAGAAGCGAGCTGCGGTGTTGAAGAAACGGTTTCAAAATGGTCGACGGATACATAACGATAGCGGCGTATGAAGACGATGTGGCGCTGAATGATATTTGCGGCTGTTTCTTGTTTCTTTATTAGAACGTTAAATCTATACGTCAAATTATCTCGCATCAATATGCAGCCCGTAGTATCTCAGTAGCCGGGGTTAGTTAGGAAATAAATGTTTTCTTCGCCTTCTGTGTTCTGGTAGCAGCAGGGTATATATTATTTATTGCCGATTAGCCTGGCTGCTACATCACTCTCCACTTAGCGAAAGCGTACCGGCTTGACGACTCGCCCGTGTCTCGTAATTTTTAAAATAGGTTTCATCTGGGTTGATGTAGATGATGGATTTTCAAACTTCCTCGCTGGTGGTTGTGATGATGATGAATCCTCTGAAGTATCCTCGTTAATAATATAGGCAGGCTTTAGTCGGTCGATCGATATAATTGTAGATTTCCTTCCGGGTATTTGTAATTTAAAAGCCTTGCTATTTCGCTCTTATACTTTATACGGTCCATCGTAGGTAGGTTTTAATTGTTTTTTCACTGAGTCGTTTCTTACAAAAAATTGCTTGCATGTTTTCAAATCTTGATGAATGAATATTGATTTATTATTTCCGTGTGCTGATATGCATTTCGACGATAAGGCTTTGTTGATTGATTCTCGAAGTTGAGTTACAAAATCGTAATCCATTTCTTGATTGTTTGACGATGTTGAAGTGAAGAAGTCACACGGTAGTCTTATGCTATAGCCGCAGGTTAGCTGAGCGGCGCTAAGACTAGTGTCTGCACGCGGTGTTGCTCGTAGTCCGAGTAGCACTCTAGGTAGCTCATCAATCCACTTTGTATGTTGAGATAAACGAGTTTTGAGTGCGGTCTTCAATGTACGATGCCATCGTTCGATTATTCCGTTTGATTGAGGATGGTATGCTGTTGTACGTGTCTTCTGTATTCCCATAATTTGAAGGAGTTTGAGGAATAGGTTGCTTTCGAAGTTTCTTCCTTGATCCGTTGTGATGGTTTTAGGTGATCCGAAACGAGTAATCCAATTTTCATAAATTATCTTCGCGACGGATTCGGCTGAAGTATCATCGGTAGGTATTGCTTCTGGCCATCTTGGGTTTCTGTCGATCATTGTATCGAGGTAACGATGTTCTTGCGGTGAAGTAGGTAATGTTCCAACGATGTCAACGTGCAGGTGTTCGAATCTCTCCGTAGGTGGAAATGTAGCTGGGCTACTTGATGTATGCCTTTGTACTTTGCATTTTTTGGCATTGAATGCATTGCTTCGCCCAGTTGCCAACATCCACTTGCATTGAAGGCCAAAAGAATTTTTCAGTGATGAGTTTTCTTGTTGTTCTAACACCTGGATGACTGATGTTGTGCAGTGTATTGAAGACTTCGCGACGACATTCTTCTGGGAGGTATGGTCGCATGGTTGACGTTGAGGCTTCACAGTAGATAGGTAGATACGTCATTGGCATTGTAACTTGCTTGATGGACAAGTTACTTTGCTTCGATAGATGTTTTATGTTGTCGCTATCTCTGTCTTGTGCTTCGGCGATCTTATGATAGTCGATTGATGTAGGGCACGTTACACTGTCGATTGGTATGCGACTGAGTGCGTCGGCGGCTATGTTGTCCTTTTCACTGATGTGACGTATGTCGGTCGTGAATTCACTTATGATATATATATATATATATATATATATATATATATATATATATATATATATATATATGTATAAGACGAGGTACAATGAAATAGTATCTGCAGCATTACACATACTACATTGTACAGTTTGCATATTTAAGTAATTTATTTTAGTTCAAATAGGGCTTAGGACTTACCAATATCATTTTTGGGGCCCTTGGCTGCATAGCTACGCCACGCCACTGATCAAGCACTTGAGAAAAACGTTTGAGGGAATTGGGGAAGATATTGCAACGATTTTCCACGAATGTTTATTGGAATTATATAACTGATAAAATACAGGGTATCACGGTCGACAACGAAACTGCAAATACCAAATTTATGTATGAATTGGACAAACAGCTACCACACTTTAATTCAGACAATCAACATTTCCGGTACTTGGCTCACATTTTGAACCTTGGTGTACAAGATTTATTAAAGACCTTAGCATTACACAGTGAAACTGACAATAAGGGACAAGAACAGCAGTATGAAGATAATGAAGACGAAACTGAGGAAGATGAAGAATATGCTGCTATATAAATATTGCTGACTCACGTACAGCTATAACAAAATTACGCAGTATTTCCAGTAAGATAAAAAGAAGTGAGATATTGAAGAGGAAGTTTCAGTCTGCTTGTGAAGCAGCTGGCGTGCCATCAAATCTGAACCCCATACTCGACTGTCCAACGAGATGGAATTCCACACATGATATGATTGGATTTGGTTTAAAAGTGAGAACTGGCATTAACATATTGTGCACTTCTGTCACCGAATTGAATGATTTTCAAATCACAGATAGTGAATGGCAAATACTCGAAAAAATACATAAGTTTCTAATAAACTTTAAACTTCTATCAACGAAACTTGGTGGAGAAAAATATGTTACATTACCGCTAGTCATTGTATCATTCAATCTCTTGCTCGATAAAATGGAATCCATGGTAAAACAATTAGATGAGAAACCTAATCGATCCGAAGTGGATGAAAGGCTCATTCTGGGTTTTCAAGCAGCTCGAGACAAAATGCTTAAATATTATAAAAAGAGGAACTGGATTTATTGTACCTCTTTAATTTTAGACCCAAGGCATAAGACTCAGACTTTTGACATGACATTATGGGGGAAGTAAATTAAAACAGAAAGCCTGCGCAAATTTAATGAACTTTATAAAGAATATAAAAGTCTACACTCAGTGAATACATCCCTAGAATCACCAAGAAATGAAAAGAAAGTATGTTAATATGATGAAGATGAAGACGTAATAGACTTTGAGAAATTGTATGCATGTCCCTCGACGTCATCTGCATCCGGATCTTTTCATCAAGGCTTAGTTATAGACGAGTTGGAAGAGTACCTAAGTAAACCCAGAGACGCCAGTTCGGAAGACATTTTAGAGTGGTGGAGGACGCATGACGCATAATAGCCCGTGATTTTCTTTCAATACCTGCAACTTCAGTACCTGCTGAGATATTATTTTCTAAAGCATCATTAGTAATTAGAAAACATAGAAATAGGTTAAGTGATGAGTCAGCCAGATGGTTACTTTGTATTAATTTTTGGTCAAAAGAATTAGTATAAAGTAACAGTAATGTCAAAGCTGTTGTGTACTGTTATGTAATTTAATTTGTATTGTATTTTATTTTTTTATTTAAATAAATGGTTAATTGTATAACTCTTTTATTTCATTGATTAAAACTACTTTTACGGATTTTATAGCGTTTTATTTATATTAATTTTAATACCCGACGTTTCGGGTGCTTTCCAGCACCCATGGTCACGGGGGACTGAGGTGACTGACGTCCCGATGTCATGTTTATTCCATGACATCGGGATGTTTATTCCATTTCATATAAGGGTCTATCAATCTATTTCTAGACGGATAATGTTCTTTATAATACAGTCAAGTTAATGTCATTAATTTGTTTTTGATATGTTTTGACTAAGTGCTAAAACATGTAAGCTTATTAAATGTAAACGTTTATTAAGAAACAGACTAACTCCCGTGGCCGTGAAACTTGGTAGACAGCTCAGTTGGTTAGAGCATCGGCACGGATCGCTTAGGTCGTGGGTTCAAACCCCACCCGGTATTAGTTGATTTTTAGAATTTCTCATTAAATGTTTAGACATTTATTAATTTGGTTGGTCTTTCTATGGCTATGTCAATTCAAGTTCAAAATGTGCCTACTCTGTTAAGTTTTCTAAGATCTAAAGTAACGTTTAATAAATAACAATAGGCTAATAGGTAATTGCGAGACTTGCGAGACTCTTGCTGCAAGACCAAGACCAGGAACAAGACCGAGAGCGCTATACCAAGACCAAGAACAAGACCAGGTGTATTGGCGCAAGACCAAGACCAAGACTGGCTAAGTCTCGTCTTGTTCTTGCATTTGGGTAACACTAGCTTAATAGTGGACCGCTTATCCCCACTATTACAAATTAATTAATCGATAAAATATTATTGCTGTTATATTATATCAAGTGACTTGGCATTTGTGTAATGACTAATGAGTGATGGTTATATATCAGTAGTGTACACTATATTTTTTGTTTCGATATAATTATTTATAAAACATAACTTTAATATAAATTTAAAAAACAACTTCATTAAATGTATTATTAAGACGATTTATACTATTCTAAAATATAAGACGCTCCATGGGCCTCAATTTTTGCATGAGATTTGTTCGAGATTTTGTTATTAAATTATTTTAGCTTTCCCAATAACCTGCTAATCTTCGGCAATAAGCGAAATAATGACCCATAACATAAGCTGCTACTTCAGATAATCTAAAAATGGATAAATGTGTAATGAATAGACTACGCCAATATAATACAATTCAAATGTTGTAAAGAGCAATAAATATACCGAACGTAGATCATCATTTTGAAGTTTTAAGTTCAAATGAATAGGAAGTTATTTTCACTTACAAATTTTAACCCTACGTCTACGAACACTTAACCCTATAGAGAAGTAATACATGCAAATTTAAAAGAAAACAATTTTGTCAACTAGTTGCGGTGCGGGGGGAGTTGTGATCGCTGCGAAGTACTCCGAACTATTCCGAAGAGATTCCGGACACGATCGCTAGGGCGTGCATTGTAATGACTTGATGCTTTCTATCGATAATGATAATTTTTTTCGCTTTTTTTAATACATGCTTTCGGTATCAGTAACTAGCTTTGACTGTGACTTCAATTTTCTATGCAACTAAGAAATGCAATTTTAAATGTACTAACATTTTCAATATTACAACATTATATTTTACACCAGTATACTCAGGTAAAATATAAATGCCAACTTCGAAAAAATTTAAAGATTTAATTTAAACTTGAATTTTTTTCGAAGTTGGAGTTTAAATGGAGTTTAAAAACTTTTAGTGATTTGTTGAACTTTAACATAAAATTACTTTAACATAAAAAATTAAAATATTTAATAGGTGGTAGAGCCATGCTGCAGTTATATTAGTAGTATAGTTGTACCATGAATTGGTCGGCTCGACCGGGGAAGGACGCTCGACGCACGCTCTCACAGAATACCAGCGTAAAATAGTAGCTTTATGCTGTTTCGTATGGTGAGTGTAGATAACCGGCGACTCTTTTTACTGAAAACGAGGCATTTCATTCCCCACGGGTGACAACGCATCTGCATTTTGTTTCGTAATCGAGGATAGATGTAGATGTCTATGGGCCGCAGCAACCACTTACCAGGTGTACTGTGTGCTCGTTTGTCACCCTATCCTATAAAAAAGGCCCCGTAGGAGATACGCAAGATAGTTCGGCTTAAGGTCGAGGCACTACGAGGTAGTACGGAGAGATTGAAAAGATAATAAAAAAAGATTTTCACGTTTATTTATTATATTTATTTTATTAAGTGCTATTATTGATTTTGAAACTTCTTCTGCACTTCTCATTAGTCGCCGCTTATTTTTTGTCATCAAAAAACAATCCTCAGTAAAATGTTTTGAGCACATGACGCTATATTTTGATGGAAACCAATTTTCTCTTTATTGTAACGTTTATCAATTTGTTTTTCATATTACCATCTTTTGGAAACCTATAGGAAAAAAATCATACAGTTTAAATAAAATAACATTGTTATCGTACTTATCCAAAGCTCATACACGAAAAGAATAATTATAATTAATATTATAAAGTATTACTAAAAGTAGTAAATAATAATCTACTAATCTTAGTAATACTTTAATATTAAATTATATATATCTATAATATTAATAAATTATGTATCTGTCTATATCTAATAAATAAAAAAAACGATATCTAAATACAATAATCATTTTGTGTATAATTAACGACAATATAAAATAAATATACCGCCCCGCACTAGTCATTAGCGTCACGAGGCTAATTATGATAAGGAGAGACAGACATACGTGTTTGCAGTAAATGCAAAAAAGGACGGGGAGTCTGTCCAGTTTAACTTGACCCTCGTTGCGTAATAAAAATGTCGAAAATATTTTGGTAAAATAAAGAAATGTACTTACCGATGAAAAGTAATATTGTTTGTTGTTACACTACATGTTTTACTGTTGTTTCCGCACCATTTAACGGCACAACAAGACATGATGCCGTAAATAGATTTTAATTTATATTTTAAATGTAATCCGTCTCTACGGTTCTAGCTTTTGGTCACAACTGGCGGGAAGCAAAAAGTGTTCCGAAATATATCAGTGACTAGTCTCTGACGAGTTGACAGGTTCGGGTCGCCTTGTATTACGTCTCTATAGGGTTAAGTGCTCGTAGCCCTACGTTGACTACGTGTGTTTAAAATTATGTAGCTAAACAAAAATTGTTAATTAAACCAAAAATAGATATGTGTATGATAGAACAAACGTATTTTAACAATGAACAAACATTTTAATGAATATAAAAAGACCAATAATAACGAAAGACATTATAAATTGGAGTGTGGGGGGCTAACTATTACGCAGATTTTTAATTATTTTTTTATAAATAAATTATTGACGAACAAACAATTCTTAATAGAGGATAATCAAGAACAAACCACGAACTAAGGATATGTGACAGTGAAATTTGAAAAATAAAATTTTTGGGTGGCTAACTTCAGTGGGCCCATCTGTAAGCAGTAAATAACAGTTCAAAAACTCTCCACAACAGCGCTCGAGTAGCTAGAGGGTACGAAATGAACTTAGCAGTTATCGACGGAGAGCACTGTGCTGAGTCGAGAAATTTAATATTTGTCGAGGCTAGAGTAGGTACAAGTTAGTTTAGGTGATGAAACTGAAAAAAAAAAACAAAAAAACTTTTTTAAAACCTCAACTACTTACTTTGTCTTAAATAATTTAGTAAATATAACCTACAAATAGTCGCCGTAAAACACGTTGAGAGTGATTTTGAAAATAAAAATTTTGAATACAGTAAAAAGAATTATGGTGAAAGTCTGTGCAACAAAAAATTATAAAAAGTTCTTTAAAATTTACACTGTAGCTACAGTGGCGCCATCCTTATTTAGCGCTTTTCTATGGACACTTTTTTATACAGAGTTTGTTTTCCTTATCTCTACACTCCATGCCTTTGTTGATAAACCATTCCACGTTAACATAGTATTTTATTTGTTTTTTACCATTTTGTTCATCAGGTATGTATGTAAGTATGTACCGTAAGCCAAGGAAATGTGTTTGGTTGATAAGTGATCATTTTGACAATGCAAGAAATAAGTTAGACTTTTTAGAGATCTAGAAACTATCCATCGCTATTTACTAAAAATGTAGTTAGTAAGTACTTGCGTGCTGGAGAAACAGTCGATAGTGTTAGACACTATAAATTTATAACAACAATCATCGATAGTAAGCAGTGACTTAGGGGCTAGTTGGTTTCAAGGAATTCACAAAGTAAAAAAGACGCTTTAGACCATAGCTGGGTAAGTATTCCTATCTTAACTTCGAGCGTTAATAATAAGTTCGAGCACATTTATTTCTTTGTTACTTATTTGGTAACTACAAATCCTAAACTAAAAAGTAACATTAATATTTTTTGGGCTTCGTAGCGTTTTAATCGTAAAAATAACTATATGACATTATTTTCTAAACTTATATGCAGTTTTTTACTATACTTTATATTATAACTATACATAATATTTCACTTTTATTTTTCTTTTCGTTGTTTGCGTAACGCCGAAATATAGGAAGGCTCTAAAAGTAATTCCTGTATAAGACACACAGAATACTTTTTATATACTAAAAATAGGACAGTAACTATAACTCTTTGATTACCACGCATTTTGAATTTAAATAATAAAAAGGACTGAATGTTTGAGATTTTTTTTCTTCACCATTTACCTTATTACTTATTCTGTACCTTTTGTGCATATTTTGCCAGTTATTGCAAAATAACCCTATATATAACTAAGTGTATATAAAACGTAGGCTTGACATACGTCTATTTCAAAAAATCGTACTTTGTACTTTCATTAAATATTATGTTGATTTAATCGAAAAATAGCATTATATTTTACGAACGGACGTAATTTTTGTTGATTTTTTTGGAAAATACGGCTTTATCATTATACAAGATGTATAACTCTGGCAGTTTATTCCCGCCTTACGATCAATCATTTAAGTCGTGTCTGGCAGCCCCAATAGAGAAACTGTCACTCAGTGTTGTTATTGACATGGCAATTGCCGCATAATACGGCAATGGCGATTTTTTCCCAGAAAATACGTCATACGACAGGCTTTTCATTGCTGTATCATAAAATACGGCAATTCGTTATCTAATGCTAATTAAATAAGGTGACACGAAACGTCTACGCTTATGAATAAAGCAGGGGAAATTCGACTGGGGAAAATAAGGATTTATTCAAAAACTAAATTGCTCCTCTCAGTCAGCTCTGAAAAGAACTATTATATTATCAGCATGAAGCATGATGTTGTTCTTAAGGAGCTGTGTACGAGTTTATTGCTATGCGCTACGCGCAGCAGAAATATAAATTCGTCTGATGCGAGCGCTGAGATGCAAACAAAAAGACGCCTCGCATTCAGTCACAGTGTATTTATACCTTCGCCATTCACGTTGGATGTGGAATCGCGCACTCTGTTTCCAAGAATTTCGTTCATATTTACGACCAATCACATAAAACATTTTTATTCGATATCGTAATTTTAAGATTATAAATATATAATTAATAATTATATAATAATTAAGAAATTTTGATTCGTTAGAAACTGCAAATTTTGTTAAGTTTTTGTATATAAAGTGCTACTTTTTGTCAATAAATTATTCTTCTCAAATTTACTATAGTCAACCAAATCTGAGAAATACCTTTTGACGTTTTACATTAATCATTCCGCAATAACTTTGCACAAGCGTACTCACACGATTTTAAATAACCTTTTACATAAATCTGAAGAATTATGAAGTTATCTATATTTCATTACAAGGTGTATAGTTTTTTTTATCACTAATTTAAATTAAAATTTTTCAAACAAAGCAAAATATTAAAAAAATAACCAGTATTAACTTTTTTACTTGACGTTGTTTCAATGACATGTCGCTATGTATATTACCGTAGTGTTTAGGTGATTAAAATTCACTGTTATGCGAATAATTGGCAAAATAATTAAATAATCGGTAAAAATATTCTAATAATCGAATCATTAATTTCTTAAATTTATTATTTGTTTAATTTAATTTTTATTATCAAAATTCCTTAAATTACGTGAATCATTAATAAAACAAGTTTATTTTTTTTAACTTTGTCAAAGTAAATTTTTGTAGGTAAAAAACTCGTACACAAGGCCGTGTTAAAATAACCACTACATAATTTCAATATCCCGCCATTTCGATACCAGTTACTCGACTCTACAGAATCAGTAATTCTTTTTTGAGGCGATGTTTGATGCTTTTATAACAAAATGCCAGAAAATATACAAAATTTGACATAAGTGCACGTAGTTCAAAAACTTTATTCAACTCAGATTGTATAAAAAGGCTTATTTTAATATTAAGGAATTTATGGATGATAATAAGCCCGGGGAAGGGTGATCGCTACCAAGCTATTTCTAATTTGTTTTGTGTTGTTAATTGTAACACGTATGATTGTAAGCTATTTTTTTAAACTAGTCCCGTTGGGTTTCTTGCTGGTTCTTCCCAAGACAGAGGTATTTTTTGCGAATCAGTGGTAAATGAAAAGTGACTTTCAATAATTATTATTCATAATCTATATTGAATAAAAAAGTTTCTGTTTCGAGAGCTTAATGTGCGTAATTTTGTGTTTGTCTTCTTATTTTGTGACTCGGCTTTAACTTTTTTTCTATAAACTGTTTCTTCTATAATAACTTTTTTGTACGTAGTAGAGCCACGCTACATCTATATTATAGTTGTAGCACGAATGGGTCGGCTCAACCAAGGCAAGACCACGCTCTCAAAGAATACCAGCGTAAAATAGCAACGTAATGCTGATGTGTTTCATATGGTGAGCGTAGAGAACCAGAGACCCTTTTTACTGGAATCAAGGCATTCCATCTTACTCCTCGGGGGTGACAACGCATTTGTATTTTGATTCTTAATTGAGGATAAATGTGTATGCCTATGGGCCATAGCATCCACTTACCATCACTGTGTGCTCGTTTGCCACCCAATGCTATAAAAAAAGTTCGTTGAAGCATGTGCCCATATCACAAAGTATTATTGATAACTTTGAAAGAGACATTAATTTTGACTGCATTACTGAAAATCTAATAATAATAATTAATATAAACAACGACATCCCTACTAGTTGTAATGAAAGTGATTGAATAAATTTATTTTGAATCTAGTTTCGATCTTAAATTTGTATATCTGTGCCTATAGAAATAAGCAGTAACAACAAATACGAAGAAACTGATAAATCTTGTGTTTTAAATTATTCGTTTTTAATTTATTCTGATATTATTCAAACCAAACTGTAAATGATTACCAACTCTAAATAATCGATATCGATTTTTTTGAGAATCGAATATTTTACGTTCACATTTTTTGATTGGCATGCTTGGTGCAATAAGTCTGACAGCTGTCAAAATGTATTTCTTAGATTTGGTTGACTATAATTCTGCATCTTCTCCCAACTACAAAATTTGCATTATAAAACACCCAACCTATAAAGTGGTAATTCATAACTTGTAAAGTCCTGTGGATATTGATCCGTTAAGAGCAAAGGCGTTAAATCATCGTGTGAACTTTCAAGTTTTTAATATACAAAAAGAAGCCTTCACGGGGAGAAACCTTTGACCATTTTGGGTTGATTGGTCTAATGGAGAAAGAAATGAGGAATAGACATTTTTAAAATAAATAATGAAATACGGCAATATAATAATTTTTTCCTTAAAATACGGCAAACCAGGCTGTGACGCACGGCAGCTCAGATTTTTAAGATAACAACACTGCTGTCAAACTTTGTTCTTTTTAGTTGTCAAAATCTAACAAAATGGTACGGTAACTAGTAATAGTTTCTTTTTAAATCGTTATTGATCTTTAGTTATTGTTAATATATCTTAAATATGGTATATGGTTTATTATAGTGATAAATGATATCAATGACGTAAACTTTTATTTTTTATATTAAAGGTGGTGTAATGTTATAACCTTGTGCATTTCAGACGAAAGGTACTTCAAGTTTTGGTAAGCGGCGTAATAAGACCCATACATTATGCAGAAGATGCGGTAGATCTTCGTACCACATTCAAAAATCTAAATGTGCTCAATGTGGATACCCCGCGGCTAAACTGCGTTCATGTAAGTATTTTTCTGAGGTTAACCTTAGTGAATACTCTGTGAAATATTAACAAAATTTGAAAAAAAAAGTTAGCTACGAAACGTGCACGAAGTGTAATAATCGATTTTGACGTTATTTATGTCAGTAACATGTGTTGTAAATTCTTTTTATTTTGTTTTATGTTATAACATCAGACATTTGGTGACCCGTGCCTATTAGAGATTGTAATAATGGTCTCAGATTTAAGTTACACTAAGACCTTAATATATAAGGTCTTAAATTATCATTAAACAAAGTAATCCTTAAATATTGATTATCATACAAATATGAAATCTCTTTGTAAAATAGTCATAGAATACCATAGCACCCTATTTTAAGAATGCTTAATGGATACCTACATAATAAAAAGAAGCAATTCCCCAATTTTTTATGTCCAGTGGTTATTATTTTGCCAATTTTAAGTGGTTCCAGCTGTGAGTATGAGCCAGTCACTCGGGACAACTTTTATATATATGGATATAATTATTTTATATATAAAGATATAATTGTGATGCCTCTTAAGTTTTCTGATAATAGTTTTGTAGGTTCAGCTGTCTGGATACCGAGATATAAAATTATTTTAAATTTTAAAATCCAAATGCTACTTCAATTTTCACTGGTGAAGGTGTTGCTATTTTAGAAGGAATTTAATTTATAGAAGCACACAAAATTAACAAATGTATTGTTTTTACTGACTCATAGCTCATTACAAAGCATTTCATCTAACCCGTTTTGAAGTAAATCGAAATTCCCAATTTATTTTTAAATAAAAGATGCACTGTATAGATGTTTTTGCCAAGGTATTTAACTTGAAACTTGCTTTGCTGCCAAGTCATAGTGGCATATGTGACAACATTGTTGATTCCTTAGCAAACAAGCATCTACTTCCGGTACCCTCATGCATCATATAACATATACTCATGACCTTATTTCTCTTGTAAAAATCCATCAGATGTCAGATTCGAACTCTCTTTGGAAAAAATCTCAGAAGTCTATCAGTAAATATTATGCAGAACTCTAACTTGATATCCTCTCCAAACCATGGTTTTTTAAATTCAGAAATGGCTCCAAACATAGTACATCTGTCATATGTAGAATTAGATTGGGACATACTTGTTCATATCAATTTTGTTATTGATTATATTAGCCATAATTTTGTAAAACTAATGTTAATTAACATGAAAATAACTACCTATGTAACTTTGTATCTTAAAGCTAAGTAAGCATTTCTACGGAAATGGAAACTAGTCAAATACTCTGTGTGACTTTCATGAAATACTTGACGCTGGCAGAATCCATTGGAAGTTGCCAAACGAGGAAAAAAATATAATTTTCCCTGTGACCATATTATATAATTTATTAAAAAATGTGAAATGTGTATGTATAAATCACAAATGAAGATACGACTTGTGCCAAGTGTCAGCAATCACTTGTATAAATTGTATCACTTGTGTAAATATATTATTATTTATTTGCAGAATTCAATTATGGTAATAATAATTTACTCAATTGAAGTGAAAAACCCTATTTTTTTTTATTTTCTTTGTTAATATCTCAGAGTCATTTTATTTCTATATATTTATTGTACAAAAATCAAAAAACATGATCTATCCTATCCAGCTATATTGATTGTATAGTTGTAGCATGAATGGGTCGGCTCGACCGAGGAAGGACCACGCTCTCACAGAATACCAGTGTCAAATAGCACTTTAATGCTGCTGTGTTTCATATGGTAAGTGTAGAGAACCGGAGACCCTTTTTACTGGAAAAGAGGTATTCCATCTTAGTCCTCAAGGCTGACAACGCATCTTCATTTTGATTCGCAAAAGAGGATAGATGTAGATGTCTATGGGCCACAGCAACCACTTACCATCAGGTGGACTGTGTGCTCGCTTGTCACCCTTTTCCTATAAGAAAAATACCTTATGTAAATATTAAGTATTTATAAGAATTTAATTTAAATTTATATACATTATTTTTATATAACAAATAAAAAAACTTAATGAACAACCAACACACAAAGGCAAAGTTTTTGCATGCCGACTTCATCACATATAAAAACATCATTACAGACTAGATTCATAAAACTTGTAGATATATGAAAAGAAAGCATCTTGAGGATTATTTTCATATATAATACTAGTACAAAAGTATAATAAACACGTTTTTTTTATATAGAGCCATCTAGTGCAACATTCAATAAGCTTTTTGTAACTAAACTCACTTTTTACCTAGTTTCTTAGTTCTTAATTTAAGTTCCTACAGTGATTGAGGAGACATTACCTATTGATGTTTCCTTGTTAATGTAGGTAAAGCAAATGAAATACTAATTTATTAGTCATTGTGTTTTTGTAGCTTAGTGATCATCAATATTTCAGACACGTTTTTCATGTATTTTTAAGTTTTGGGTAATTTAAGTAAAAGCAACAACAATATTTTAGCCACAATTTTGTTATTTCTATATCACAATTTACTTTATTTATCTAATTATTAATTTTATATTATGATGATAATTTAATGAATGACTGTAGGGCTTGTACCTAAGGATTAGAAAGCACACTGCACATAGCGAATATTTCTCACACAGGGCAAGTATTTAAATTGGTTATGTTGTGGTTGCTTCTCCATAAGTCCATTTGTCTGTAAAACATACTTCAAAGTAAAAATTAACTGTCTTATATTATCATATAACTGTTATGTGTAACTGTTGTCCCAGTAATTAACAAACAATAAACAAATGTCTGCATTGCATAGTAGAGTTCTCATTGGGGGTGTATTTTTAAGGCTTAATTTTTAAAACGGCGCTTGTCTACTAACTTAATTAATGGCAAATGGTATGATAACTTAGCTTAACCTCAGGTAACATAGTCATGTACTAGACTGATGTTTGTCATGTAAAGATTATCATAAGCCCAGAGACTTTAGCCAGGTTATTTACTGTGTATAAAATGTGTAGCTTTTCATAGGTTAAATAAGATATTATTAAAATTATAACATTGATTTTATTAAAATATTTCTTTTTAACCTAAAATCTGTAAAATTAAGTAAAAATTACAATAGCATTTACGGTAACCTTAAATCATACTCATGACTAAAATTTTCATCGATTCTTTGGCTAGAAGAGAGTGCCGATTTATTTGATTCATTTACATCTGATGGGCAATCCAACGCCAAGACAATATATCAATTTGTCGTCTGTTTCACTTTGCACTTCATATTCTCTATTTATTTTATTTTCACCATAGCTTTTCCATCATAAATTCATATTAATTTTATTAAAGAGATTGCTCAATTTCATCTGCATACAGAGTTCTGCTATATGCCTTTGTGTTATGTCAAAAATACTTGTAAATCAAAATAAATAAGTGCCCAACTTCCTTTAAACATTAACAAAAAAGTAACCCGACTCTTAAAATTTTTATTAAAGATAATCTCATATTGACAATCTAGTTTTAAATGTTAAAACTTATTTTGATGTTACATTGTATTTATTATAAAAAGGTCAAAAATATAAAATAAAATGAATAGTACTATGGAATGTCTGAAAAGAAGAAATATATTGCTAAACAAATCATTGCATGTTAGGGCACTGTGTAATTATTTATTATGAACAATGTACATACTAAACAAATTACAAAAATAAAAGCAGTTACTGTATTCACTTACATACATTTATATTTTATTGGCATTTGAAACCATCTGCTGCATCACTTTTGCTGTAGTCGTGTTCGCCTGTTGCTTGTGATGTATCCAGCTTTGGAAAATGCCCTTTCGCATGATACAAAAGTCACCATTATATTTCCTTTCATTCTTAAAATGTTATAGAGAATGGGATAAATTGCTTGTCGAGAATGCCACCATTCTTGGGTACATTCACAGCTGCACTTCCTCTGCCTTAATGCTGTTTTTGGATAACTATTAGATTTATTCCCTGCAGCAAATATCCTCCGTACTGATTAAGATTTTAATAACTCACTCAAACTTGCAGTGAAACAGAATGGCACTATCTAAAGAAACTGTATCATCCATATTAAACTAAAGAAACTGTATCATCCATATTGAATAAAAAACATTGGTCTAATTCAGTTGTTTGATCTGATTTGGTGTTCTGAGAGGAATTTTGTTTTGAGGCTCATCTTTAAATCTGGTGTCTAATATCATTCAGAGTGCAATTTTTATTTTTTCAGTCGATTTAGCATTTTTTATTTTTGTGCCAGATTTTTTATTGGCTCAAATATGGTAAATTCAGTAAAAGAAATGACAATGTTTTGCAATATTTTATATGGATTAGTAGGGATGTACTGACACTAAGATAATTTTCTTCGCTGACTGTTTTAGTCATTTTATATGTAAGTACTTTGCACTCTATGCTTATCCATTCTTTATTTGGTATTATAGTTAAGTCCACTGGCAAATGAGTAATTGTAGCTTTTAAGGCTTCTTCCAATGCAACAAGTCCCTCAAGCATAAGATATGTGGAATTCCACCAGGTTGATACCAATTTTAATAAGGTTTTTGGTAAAATTCTAGCTTATTTATTTTACCGATTACCTAATATTGTTTTAACACATACATTGAAAGCCAACCCCTACATTTCGTCACCTCCGGATAACCACGAGGCTTTAATGACTTCAAATTATCCTGTATGAGGTTTATCAGCACTCAAAATTACAATTAATCATTTCATTGGTGTCGGCTAGGATTGAACCTGGTTTGCTTGCGTACTGTAAAAAGTATGGCGAGTGCTTTGCCACCGAGCAGCTACCAATAATGTATTATATGTTAATCGAATATAATATTTCTTTTTAATATTTGAATATTGATAAACTTTTTCAGATCACTGGTCCGTAAAGGCTAAACGCAGGAAGACTACTGGAACTGGTCGCATGCGTCACCTCAAGATCGTAAGAAGGCGATTCCGTAATGGATTTAAAGAGGGAAAACCTACACCTAAAAAGACTGTAGCATCTTCTTAGGTTTATTTTGTAATACTAATAAACAATTAAAACCTATTTGTAGTCATTTTAAACCTCATCCTTCCCTCATGTAGCCGTTTTGTGCAATAATATATTTTCTGTGATAGAACTATTTGAACCCTAAAGTAATGTTAACTTCTGATGTTATTAAATAAGAATTGCAACATACAGTTGGGGTACCTTAATATAGTTTACCTTACCTTAACTATAATTAAGCTTTTCATTTAAAATAGAGTAGGTCAAGATGATGTATATTCACGACGAATCGGAAGGAAGTACTAGCTGCAAATTATATAGGGTAACCTGTCCGACAATGAGCCACTGAAATTTTAAAACTGAATAACTCCGCTGTTTTTTAAATTAAAAATTTGGGAAAAAAAAAAAAAAAATTATAAAAAAAAAAAAAAAAAAAAAAAAAAAAAAAAAAAAAAAAAAAAAAAAAAAAGTAATTAAGAAAGCAGCGCGCCTTTTTTTTTTCTCAAAAAAAAAAACAAAAAAATAGATAGGTAGGGACCCAAAAAGGGAAAATATTTATGTGCTAATTGGTGTTGGTCTATCGGTGAAAGTTTATCTCTGCGGCATTTGGAAATTGCGAATGTATCTATGATACGTGAGTCTTATTTCATAATAGTGAGCAGGATGAACAGTTGGCGAACTGAGTGGACTTCAGAAGATTGATACAGGAGGTAGGTAGGAAACACATAGAGGGCGAAAAGTGCTTACTTTTAGAATAGCTGAGCTATTTCAAGTGGTTTTTGGTGCACCTCCCCATACAGTAAAGCTGTAAACCACTATAGATTGTACAAGAGCCAGGTACATCTGTTTAACTAAATTAGGATCTATCACATTCCTTATAAAGACGTATATCAGATTTCTGTCTCGTAGTAATTAAATTAACATGAGTTGGAATAAAAGATTGTTATCTATAAGGATACAAGATATTTAACCATATTTGTAGTAATCAGTGAAGGGCATGACACGTCAATATTGCAGTAATAATGCGAAGGAGTTGATGAGGTGGTAACTATTTCGCATTGAAAAAGGTATGTAGACAGTTTTTTCTGCGTTTAAAGTCAAGACATTGAACTTAACCAGTAACACACAGTGTTAAAGCCCTCATGCGCCATTCTATAAACATCCCCCCTAATTGTCGGCTGAGAACAAGAGCGTAGTGTCATCCGCATAAGAGATTATTTCACCACCTAGACGAAGATCACAAAGGTCGTTTAAATAGGCTAGAAAGAGAGTTGGCCCTAGCAACCCATTTAAATATAATACTGTCTTGCAGCACACCATAAGTAATAGGTAGGTCATCACTAATAAAGTTATCAATCTTGGTGCATTGACAACGATTTGTAAGGTAATCTTCAATTAGTTTTAACTGAATACCAGAATTCCCATCCTATCTAGTTTAAGTAGCATTAGCTCAGAAACTGCGTCAAAGGCCTTTGCTAGGTCAACAAATATGCCTATTATTTTTTTGCCAGCGTCAATATATACCACACGATTCACAACCTCATGGACCGCATCAGAAGCTGTTTTGCCAGTCCTAAAACCAAATTGATTAAGAAATAATTAGACTGATTAATTGGAAAGTAAGTTATTTGCTTCTAAGCATTTTATAATTCTATTATTGATGATGTGTTCCAAGAGCTTGGAGACAGAAGGTAGGATAGACTGTCATTATTACTTGTCTTAAAATATTTATAGACATTCCATGACTAAGGTTTAAAAAGAAAAGGGAAATGACCCATTGTGTACATAAGTATGTACAAAATATGCCAAGCTACATTTCACAATGAGATAGGATCCGATGTACTTACTATTTTGTGTTTTTTACGCTGAATTTGGTAATTAAATTAATAAAACAGTGCTTCTTGTTTATAACCTTCGTTTTATTAGTTTATTTAATTCATAATCAAACAATACAGACCGATTTACTTTTATTTCGGTTGAGTTTTATCGAAGTAAAAGAAACTTAACATCACTTGAATAGTTATAAATTTACCAAAATTATTAAGAAACACACAAAAACTAGCTTAGTCAACTTACTTTATTATCAGTAATTTATAATAACATTATCTCATACAACTCAGACTTTTTTAAAATATAATCCAATTCCTTGTCTTAATATCATCCATTTTCTGACTATCAGGAGTTTTTATATTATTTATTAGTTGCCATTTGATAAATAAGGCTGCGGACGTCTTTAGTGGATAATCCATCAAATTTTAATGCAAATTCCTTATATTCTTTCAGTGCTTTTTCTTGGTCATTTGTAAACATTTTGTTGACATCATAGTTGGGTGTCAATCGCTGGTTTCATAAATCCGCAGTACTGTTACATTTTTTAAATAACGTTGTAGTGTCGGATGGCATACGTTACACTCCTTAGTTGCCTTTCTGATGCTCCATACTTGCCTATTTAGTTTGATAGCTCGAAGCACGTTATCTGCAGTGTGGTTTTAAAAATGGCAATGAATCAGTAAATCTACTGATTCATAGCCACCCAATGAAACATGGCTCATTGTGTACAACGTGGTTTTGTTTCATTGTGTACTATATTGCACATATTTCTATAACCTTGAAATAATGTAAAATAAAAACATTCCAAGTATATTTTGTATACGTAACTGAAATCTGCAATACTTGCACAATGTCATGTAATATCAAGAAAAAAGCAAACTAACACAATAATGAAAAATCAACGAACATCAATAAAATATCTTACTTTTTTGCTTGAAATCCGTTAAATCCCAAACGTCTGCTTCGCACGCACCGCACCCCTGAATGAATTGGGAGGGTACTTGGGGCTGCTTTTTTTACATGTACTGTGCGCTATCTGGCTACGTCGCATTTTTGAAATATGTAAATGTTGCATTGTGTACTGGCTTAATGTTGGACAGGTGACCCTATATCAATCATATATTTTAATGGCAGTTAATACCGTTATTATAAGACGTCTTCAAGCCAAAAATAGTATTGTTAGATAATAACAAGCCTAGGCAGATGAATTTCAGAAATTCCAGCATCTGACTTATTGCATTTTTGACGCTGGCCTCCGTTGCTGATTTAAACCTGTCATGTACAAGATTCCACTATCACTGTTACAAAATTCATGTTCTTATTGGTGGTAAAAAGGGATAGTTTTCAGTTAGGGCCTGCGCTCACAGACGGCACGGCATGGAAAGGCATACTTCGGCAAGTCGAAGGATCCTTTAGCATGCCGCGGAGTGCCACAAGATCTTTCGGAATGCCACAGGATCCTTCTGCTTGCCGAAGTATGCCTTGCCACGCCGTGCCGTCTGTGAGCGCAGGCCCTTAAAAGTTATCGGTATTAATAATTAATATGGAAAGAAGCAAAAGAAAACCAATTACTAGAAGACGATTTTGAAGAGACTATCACATGTATCAGCAATATACGATTAATTATTAATATTCTAACATACCTATTTTCAAAATCAAAGCCGATTAATTGGCTATCGCCACAACCTTCGGTCCAAGCAATAGCCAAAGGCTTAAAACCCTTAGAAATTGAGTTGAAGATTGGCTAAAATTAATAATATATACGATTTTAAAACTTTTTAGTTAAGGGTTAGTATTGACTATAGTATAAAAAGATGTATTTTAATCATCTCTAGAGATTAGGCTCATTTTGGCCAAAGCCGAAGGTGATATTTTTGGCCGAAAGGATTGGTCGGACATTATCAAACTGTTTACTTCGCCGTTCGTCATGCGTATAGCAAAGAAGTGGAATAATCTGCCAGCATTACTACTTGCATCCGCTTACGATGTGGGTGTCTTCAAGGCAAGAGTGATAAGGCTTTGTAAATCTGAGCCAGTACGTTTTACCACCTTAGGATGCATCATCACTTACCATGAGGTGGGATGGGACAGTAGTCAAGCACTAGCTATCGAATAGTTAAGAAAATGTATACTTAATAAGTAAAAATGCTCTATTCCTAGGACCCTAGGTGGTAGCACTCATTTACTGCATTAGTGTCAGTCAGGGTAGGTATCACCCTTTTGTCGCCAAATAGCAATGTTTGCACTACTGTGTTCCGGTCTGGAGGGCATAGACATTTACAGACTGTGAGGCATAAGTCCTCAGTGTGACTACGTACTGATATCTTTTTTGTTTGAAGTTGGCTGCAAGTGTATGGACATGGACCGCAGTCTGCAGTAGCCACTTACCATCGTGTGGACCGTGGGTTAATTTGTAACATCTGTTTTATACAAAAAAGTGTAATTTGAGATTTATTTTTGGGATGGCGGCTGAGGACTGGACTATTTTTTTACAAAAATCAGGATTTTTAGCCTCCCGCTTGCAACTAGATCCCTTATTCCAGGTTCTGATAACCATATACAATCTCTGCATAATTTATAAACTTTAAAAATAAATACATAACTTTAGTAATCATAATAAACAAAAAATTTATATTAGAAACATTGAAGTAATATGTATGTATTACATACCTACTTCAACGATTAAAAATATATTCGAACAGAACCGCCTACTTTTATTTAAATAGCAAAACGATTTATTTTATTTTGTTCAATTAAGGTTATATATTTATCAAGACTATATTATATACCTACTACGACAGTAGTCCACCAACTTCGATGATATCCTGAAGTCTGTCTATATTTGTTTAAACTACCTAATCAAATATACGAGTACACGTACGACATTTTTTTTACTTATAATTTTATTAAAATCGTAGTTATAACAGAATTTCCTTAAATAATGGTGATTGCATCACCCCATTTCGTGCCTGTGGATGGCGTAAGAAGACTCTATGGGAAACCCTAGAGCGATCTCATGGCTTCCGATAGATGATCCTTAGTTATAATATCAATAATGTCTTCCAGACCGAATATAGGTAGCGAATATGTTGGGCAGTCTCAACGGAAACTAACCATCAGCGCTGAACAGGATTACAGGGCCCTAGTGAATTAGTTACTATTTCTATGGGACTCCCTTACTCTCATAGCCCTATGGGACGACAAGGCAACACTACTGGAGAGAGATCAGGCACAGGATCAACGACTGCGTGCTTTTCGTGGCACGGGGTTAAAACACCGTCAACTTCCTGACTCTAGGCTACTAATGAGAATTTCTTAACCGAAAAAAAAAACCAATTAGATAATGGTTATAGCCCAACCCATGATTCGAACCCGGGACCACATAATGGCAGGTGCGTTTACGACCACCAGACCAAAGAGGCTAATTATTGTTAGTTATAATGTTGCCCAGACATAAATATCTAGACCGGCAAAGAAGAGCGTTTAAGGTGCGAGGCGCTGGTACCTACTGCGATCGCCAATTTGCCTGTCAATGTCAAGTGCGGCGATCTCCCAGCGGCCCGCACCCACTTAGACTTTACTTTATTAGACTTTTGCGATCTGATGAATAAGAAGATTGCGCTGTCGATATTTTTTTTATAGGATAGGGTGACAAACGAGCACGCAGTCCACCTGATGGTGTTTGCTGTGGCCCATAGACATCTGCATCTATCCTCGATTACGAATCAAAATGCAGATGCGTTGTCACCCGTGAGGACTAAGATGGAATGCCTCGTTTCCAGTAAAAAGCGTCTCCGGGTCTCTACACTCACCATACGGAACACAGCAGTATTAAGCTACTATTTTACGCTGGTATTCTGTGAGACATTTTTGAAAAAAAGCGAACTTGATGGTTCTTTTGGCAACACATTATGAAAAATTAAAAATAATGCATTAGTACATACCTACTTTATCTTCAAATATTCATCATCATTATCACTATTGGCCTTCACAAGTCCACAGCTGAACATAGGGCTACCCCGATGTATTAACTTAGCACGGTAAGCAGGAAGTCGATGCATATAGGTACGATCAAGGTTCGGCATACTATCTTTAATAGGAGGCGTTATTGGTAAATTGTGAACGTGCGGAGACAACCCGTCGGAATGTTATCCGTTATCTCCACTCTCCATGTGGTTATGTTTCTCAAAGTGTTATTTATTTTTAAAAATGGAATAGTTTTTTTTTTAATTTATCTAAAGTTATTCGTTTTGCAAAGACTGGTAGTCTGGTGTAATGTATGTTGTAATAAATATTTTGATAACGTTCGTGGAAAAAACTGTTCCGCGCGGTGTGGTAATGATGTGGTTATATCGCGCTCGCTTACTCATATGATGGGGTTCGTCAATCGCCACTCGTCACTCGACAGTTCGCTCGACGTCGTCATTTAGTTTTAGTTTAAAGTTTAGTCGTTTGCCAACTTCCATTTGGTGTGGTCTTACTCGCCGGATCGTGCGCGCTGTAATGCCTTACCTTCAAAAATATAATCTTATCCAATATCACAATTGAGTGATAAGTTATCGTAACAATGATAAATACGTTTACTGTTCTTGCAAGTAATGCGACACCGCAGTAATTATTTTTTTTAAGTGTGCTAGTGAATAATGAGTGCGCATTGACATTCACTCGCTTTGAGAACTTTTAATAAATTATAATACCTACACCGTCAATAGTGTTTTTCGGAATGTCGTTGTTCAAAAAGAAGGCCCCAAAATATAATGCACCGCCGGTGCCGTCAGCTCCCACGGAAGATATTGATCATCATCATGAAAACGGTCTGGAAAATAACAATGGGTCACAGAAATCGCAATTGGTCTTCCACTGTCAACAGGCACAAGGAAGCCCTCTTGGACTTATATCTGGATTTTCGAATGTGAAGGAACTTTATCAGAAGATAGCGGAATGCTACGACTTCCCACCCGACGATGTAAGAATTTTATGATAAAAAGCCAATTATATTAAGACTTTTTGAATTGTTTAACAAAAATTAATTCTCTATATATGCAATTCAATTGTTCTGTATACAATCCACTGCAGGATGTGGGACTTTTCATAATATATAGGTAGGACTTGAGTAAATTGCTTCGCTTAGCAGACGAATTAGCGATCGCAGTTTGACCAAATGGCACTGGGTGCTACTGACACCAGTCAGGGTAGGTATATGACCTGGGAATTGGGAAATAGGTACCTACTTATATAAAGCCCTTATGTGTTCTTGCAGACGTTTTTATTTACTCAATACTTAGGATGTTTACTAAACAAGATGGTTCACCACCATCAACATTAGACTCCCATCAGAAGTCCACCGCTGAACATATAGACCTCTATATAGATTGCCTCTTAAGGGGATATTTGCCAGGGTTGCCACGCTTGCGATGTTGCAATAAAAAACCGGCCAAGAGCGTGTCGAGCCACGCTCAGTGTAGGGCTCCGTAGTTCCCCGTCCGTCACAATAAGTGTTCCCTCTTATGAGTTTAAAGGTATCCATAATCTTCGCGCTCCAGCAGCGCTCCGCGCTCTTGCAACTGCTCCCGGTAGTGGGTACTGTTGTTTCCATCCAAGTTCAAAATGATTTTCCTAGAAAGTCCTTATAAAGTTCTACTTTTCAGATTTTTTTCATATTTTCTAAACTTATGGTTCAAAAGTTAGATGGGGGGGGGGACACATTGTTTCTTACTTTTGGAGCGATTATTTCCGAAATTATTGACGTTATCAAAAAATGATTTTAGTAAACCCCTATTCATTTTTGAATACCTTTCCAACAATATATCACACGTTAGGGTTAAAATTAAAAAAAAATCACTTCCCACTTTACATATAGGGGGGCTACCCTAATAAAACATTTTTTCCCAATTTTTATTTTTTTACCACTTTGCCGGCGTGATTGATACACATATTGGTACCAAATTTCAGCTTTCTAGTGCTAACGGTCACAGAGATTAAGCGAGGACGGACAGACGGACAGACAGACATGGCGAAACTATAAGGGTTCCTAGTTGACTACGGAACCCTAAAAACTGTGGTTGCCAACCTCAGGCCCATCTCCTGTTTCTTTTCTCTCTGTCGCCTCTTACAACTTACAGCACCAATGGAATGACATTGGGTAGTAGAGTCTACTGCGATAAATAGTTGATGAAAAAAAGGTTTTGGAGGTACCCCATGCTCCCATTTAAGTGTTTGTGTTTAGGTTTATTTGTCTTTCCTAATTATAAAAATTCAAATATTTATTACATTTATTTTACAGTAGCGAAAAGAACATCACTATACATTACTTATTTCGTGATATAGTGATGAGGTTGCTATCATCGTAAGTGTAAATAATTCTTTTCAAGAATAAACATACTTTAAACAAAAGATTTTCTAGTCTACTTGCCAACTTGCTATAACATACGTACTAAGTTGCTATAATTATTGCTTAGTTTTGAATATTAAAACAATAGTTTTATCAGTGGAAGCAATTAAGGAATGGATGGATGGATGTATTGAATCTCTAATGATATTAGTCGTAGTTAGTGGTAATTAAAACTCGAAGGTCTTTTAAAATATAGGATGTTAAGTTAAATGTTAACTTTTAATTATTTTTTATGTTACAAAATCAAAGTTACTTTCATCATTCATTATGTTTTTACCTACTTAAGTAACAGTTACCTGTTGAGAAAAATCGGCATAACAGTATCTATTTGAGGGTTCTGCTGTAATGTGTAGCCAACTTTGTTTTGCTTTCACTGCTTTCCTTGATCCGCCTTAACTTTTGATTCAAATTATGCCCGAAACTGCCTGTACTATTATTTATTCTGTGCCGATACTGTATTTTAAAACGTAAAAAATATTGTTTTTTTTACGTGCCATAAATAAAGATTTTAATATCGTTAACAGATAGTCATACTTTCTTATGAGCAACTAATACTGCCTATGCATCTAAAAAGCAAGAGAGCGAGCGCCTTGTTAGGTACCTATTCATCAACTAGAAGGCAGGGACAGTCTTATTTACTTAAGACAAGTTTATAATTTATTATATCAACTATCAATAATATTTTTACTAGATTTTGTTTAAAATATAGTGAAAACTTTGGTCACATATATATATATATATATATATATATATATATATATATATATATATATATATATGTGTGTAGCCAAACCAATTTTTCGCTACGACTGTTATTTAAACCTAGGTCGCAGTAGTAGGTATGTTAGATATTAGTTCGGCTATGTGGTCGTCAAATGCTCATTTTGTGCACACATGATTGTGCAGCTGTATTGGTATTTTTTATATCGTATTGAAGTTTGTTTTCATTAAATTGTGTAAATGTATCAGTAACAAATTTAAACCGATGTCTTTTTATAACCGGAGACTCATTCATTAGACCTCAGGGGTGACGACGCATCTGCACTTTGGTGAACCGTGTGCTCGTATCGTATGTCACCTTTATTCTATACTTTTATTTAAAAAATATCGATGTCTTTTTAAGATTACTAAATAATATCATTATTATAATACAAAAGATAATGGCGGAGAGATTCTCATACCACCGGCAAATATTTCCCAACAGAGTTACAAAATTACACTGCATTTCAGTCATATTGTTTATATTGTAACCTTACCTTTGGCTCCACCCATGCATAATTTTGATTTAGATTATTTTAAATCTAAATGATGCTACATTAGTGGATCTAACCCAGGCGAATATAATGTAATGTTTTATAATGTCTTCCTCAAATCCTCAATTTACGAGAAACATTTTACTACTAGAATAGTGCATTGCGAACAGTGGGAACACAATGGCATTCACTCCTCAGTGTCATAGACACGAGAAAAAGTAAAACACTTTGATTATACTCAGTCCTGATTATACTCAAAGGCAAATCACATGATACCAAAAAAAAATCTTTTAAGCACAATTGCTACCAAAAATAGCCAGCCTACAAATCTCGTCTCAAACTACCTGTATCCGGTATGAGACAAGATCAAAGGAAACATGACATCTCTTCCATGATAATACTCGTATGTGGCATTTTCCTTGCTTTTTCTTATTGAATAGGATGACAAACGAGCACACAGTCCACGTGATGGTAAGTGGATGCTGTGGCCCATAGATATCTACATTTATTGTCGATAAAGAATCAAAATGCAGATGCGTTGTCAGTTGTCACCCGTGAGAGCTAAGATGGAATGGCTCGTTTCCAGTAAAAAGAATACTAACATAACCTATTAAAAATCCACTGCTGAACATAGGCCTCCCCATGATTGAGTACTGGGGGGGGGGGGGGGGTTATTTGTCAAAGTTGCCACGCTTGGCAAGCGATTTTGCAACCGCAAACGTTTGGTTCCTTTTTCCCATGGAGTACAGAGGTAAGGACGACAATCTCCCATAGAAGAATAGTTGAAAATGTGTCCATCTGTAAGCAGTAAATAACAGTTCAAAAACTCCTAAACAGCGCTGGAGTAGTTACAGGGTATGATAAATCGCCGTAAAATACGTTAGAGTGATTTTGAAAATAAAAATTTTGAAAGCAATAAAATAATTATTCCAGTAAAAAGAGTCTCCGGTTCTTTATATACGAAAAACAGCAGCATTGAGCTGCTATTTTACGCTGTTATTCTGTGAGAGCATGGTCCTACCCCGGTCGAGCCGATTCGTTTGTGCTACAACTATATAGTTGCAGCGTGGCTGTACCACGTAAAAAATGCTTCGGTGAGGAACTTAATTACGGTACAAAACTCAATTTTCTCCATAGTTCACTTCCCGATTGACTTGTTTATCTATATATGTATAAGGTTAATTAATCGATCTGGCTGAAACTGCGTATTTATAGTTGTATTGAGTTAACAAGTGACGTAAAAAATACCCTCCCTTTCTAACGCCTCCATTCTACGAACTTTTTGATCCGCCCTCGTATTAGTACAGTATTTCTCACCTGGAACTTTTTCAAGAACCTGGAACTTTTTCAAGACTAAGCCCGAGCGGTCCCCGAATCGTATAAAACCAATATTAACGTTTAATAAGAAGTAAAAGACGTGCTAAGACATTGTATAAATAAGAATTAAAGCCATTTCTTCTTCAAATATATATACCACTGAAGTATTATTTAAAAAAAAAGAATTATCAAAATCGATTCACATTTCACAAAAATGACGTTAGAAAAGTTAAAAATTGTTACAGTTTATATACATCCCAATACCGGGCACAGGCCTCTCATTTTTGGCGAACATATAGTTGAAATATAAACCTCTTTTTTGAATCGGATAAAAATTACAAAAGCTTAGTGTTGTCTGCTTTGTCCCTGATGTTGACGCTTCTGTGTAAGATACATTATGATAACCCAGAGTCAGTAGCTTCTGTCGCACACGTTAACCCGCATGAAAAATGTTGTCTATCTATGAGGAAGGGGAACTTGCCACCCAACGACCGAACCAAATGAATTGTGCTTGTGGGTCATTGAACTAATAACAATATAAATTGCATACTATTATGATTTATTAGTTGAACAATGATGGAGACTTTTTTTTATAATCTAATTATGAACCAGTGCTTGACTACATAGTTAGTGGTATTAGCACACATTCCACTTGATGGTAAGTGGTTGCTGTGGCCCATAGACATCTACATCTATCCTCGATTACGAATCAAAATGCAGATGCGTTGTCACCCGTGAGGACTAAGATGAAATACCTCGTTTCCAGTAAAAAGGGTCTCCGGTTCTCTACACTCACCATACGAAAGACAGCAGCATTAAGCTACAACTTACGCTGGTATTCTGTGAGAGCGTGGTCCTTCCCCGGTCGAGCCGACCCATTCGTGTTACAACTATACTACCAATATAACTGCAGTATGGCTCTACCACATTTAAAATTAACGTTTAAAGTCACTATTATAAGCGGTGATGAAGCCCTTGAAGACACCCAGATTGTAATCGGACGTAAAGACTGACACAGACACTGCGCACGACGCAAACGACGAAGGATGACGCAAAACAAGAGCTTGGAATAGCGATCGCTAAGCGTCTGGTTATCCGATTGTGGAAAGAGGGAAGGAGGAATAAATTCTTGTAATATCTGCACACGCCCTCCAGAATATATCCTGTACAGTATCGAGATTCATGACTGCCGGCGCTTATTGCAACCAAACAAAAAAGATTAGTTGCAACCAAACCAAGGTCACCAATAAGCCTCTTAGCCCGCCTCTTCACCGATTAACATCGACATTTAGATTGCATTTTAAATCACCAGCACGTACGAGTATTAATGTGTAACTTTTGATTGAATTAGCGCTTTAGGTAAGAAGTATCACCGCACATTTTCAAGGATACCTAGTTTCTTTGCGGCTGCTTTCGTCTTGGCCTCAATGAACATATCAAAATTGAGGTTTGAAGAAATCGCAATCCCAAATAACCGAATGCGGTCAATCTCCTTAGACTCAGAGAGACCGTCCACTCAGAATGTTCATCATCCAGTCGATAAAAGCAACGAATATACAGTACGCTTGCCCAAGTGGCTAGCGTGCCAAACCCTGTCAAGAGCCTTCGAGACATCATGGAAAACAGGAAGTGCTTCCCTCTGTTCGTGAGGGCGCATATGTGAGTGGCATAGAATAGGTATCCAATAGACTAGTACTACTCGTCGACATCCGTACTAACGGTCGCTGAGGAGGTAATTCCATTCTAATGGTATATCTAGAGGCGAGCGTTGCTTTACACTATCATGTCTTCTAGCATTTTTCACGTCTGTATTTGTAATTGGGAAAGGTCTGCGCATACTTGCCTCGCGTGGGGCAAGGTTTAGTTAACTTGGACTGGCACCGACTAAAATCACATGGTATTCCACTTTTGCCGTATACAAATCCGCAGCCTGACCAGCGCCGACTGCTTCATGGCAGCCCCTCCTCCCGAGAGTAAAATTCTTCCCCTTTTGCTTCTTAGGTAAGGCGAGCATTCCTTTAAGGCCTTTAACTCCACCAGCGCAACGAACCACACTCACAAACCCCATCATTAATGCTATGTGTAGACGCCAAGGGGCCAGAAAAACTAGCGCTCAGAAGCACCAACTTTCCAGAGCCCAGCGGCGAATCTGCTGCCAATCACTTTTCGGTCACAGAGGGTAGGGAGAGCGGTGTACATGCAGCTATGGCCCCACGACTACCGCATCAGCGGTGCGCATCAACCAGAGTCGAGGAAGATATGACGAGTAGCGCATCATCATACTAACACTCCCCTCGGCTGGCAGAAAGGACAACCGTCTCGCTGCAATCCACTAACACACATCCGAAGTGAGCTAGGCCATCGTAGTGGCCACCTCGTTCCAACCATGTGGGTGTCTTCTGTGCATCGTAACCAAGACACGGCTACAAAGCCTCCCTCCCCCCCTCACCACCACAAAGCAGAAACCCGTTCGGAGGGGGGTTTTGTTCATGTCTAGGTCTGGCAATATTTTAGGAAAGAGGTGCGAGGTCATTGAAGTGGTACGCTGCTACCGCCTAGACGCCAGCTGCAAGTAAATAAAGATGCAAACAAGTCCACTTTCTCTTCTCCTTAATTATATGCGGCGATTTACAAGAGCAGACCGACAGTAGTTTGCATTGTCACTGTTAAGTAAAACTCATACACGTAAAGTATATTTCTGTTTTATTCATTTCCAAATAATAGAAATGGACTATATGTATAAATGGATAGGTAATTATTCTTCTGCCGAACCTCCCAATGGGAGGCACCTACCTCCCATCAGAAAGTGTTGCTACACGTTAAGCACTACCAAGGGGACACGTGTAGGGTTGTCAGGATTCCAGCAATTCATCGGCGTGGTCTAGCCGGCAGGGGCATCTGGCTACTACGTCACTGTAAATGAAACTGGTGGGGAACACTCAGTCCTCCCCCCGTGACCATGCTGTAAAGCACTCGATACGTTGGGAATTATTATTAGTTTCATTTAATGTGTAGTGTTCGTGTAAATAGGTATAATGGACGACACACACGGTCAGTCCAACTGATCATTCCAACTGATCAGTTCAAACTAGGACTGTTGATATTTTTTAAAATATCGGATTTTTGATATATCGATAGTTAAGTATAAATATATCAATATCGGAGTTTTATATATAAGTTTATTTGTTATTTATGATATTTAAAAAAATATCAACAGTTTTAACTAATCAGTTGGAATGATCAGTTGAACTGACCGTGTGTGTCGTCCATAAGAAGTCATTACTACGTCACGGGTCCTATATTAGAATCTCTGCGGGGTTAAATCACATGAGTAAGTCCCTTACTCTGTGGTTAAATTTTGTACAGAAATATAAACTTGTAGTTTGATATAGCACACAAGCGTTACATTAAGTATTATTAGCATATTACGAGTATTTCTGTGTTTGAGCGTGTTCTAACTCGTGGAATCAGAAATTTATAATTTGTTTTTTAAACTGACGCCACAAACGAAATACATTCCACCTGGTGGTAAACGGCTACTGTTGCCCATGGACACCTAAAACTAACTTCAAACAAAGGCTACAAATATGCTATCACCCCTGTGGACTAAAATGGAACGCCTCATGGCCTGTGTACTCTAATATCATATCTCATAATCTCAATACTCGCTCTTTATACTCTTCCTATCGGAACCTACACAGACGTAAAAGTAAAAAGTTACAGCCTATATACGTCCCACTGCTGGGCACAGGCCTCCTCTCATTTCTGAGAGGGTTTTAGGGCAAGGAATAGTCCGCCACGCTGCCCCAATGCATGTTGGCGAACTTCACATGTCTTTGAAATATTTTTTTTCTTATTTCTCAGACATGCAGGTTTCCTCACGATGTTTTCCTTCACCACCGAGCATGTGGTAAATCAGCACTTAAAATTGCAATTAACAATTTCATTGGTGCCGGCGGGGATCGAACCCGGTTACCCGGTACACAGACGTACTCCTAGGAAAAAAAAGTCCTGTTACCTAGGATAAAATAACAACTGCGTTGTAATTGACAACTTGTGATAATATTTTGAAGTATCATTATGGTCTAATGACCCTACTAATCTAAAATAAATATCATATTAAATGACTTTCATTAATATGAAAGTAAAGCAGCTGCTAATAGTAGGAGCAATTATTAAGCAAATAATAGGAATGTTTATGCACTGACCACTGATAGTGATGCAAATTTAATTTTCGTCTTGTTAATTTTATATCATTTTTATTTTTTTATTTTTTTGAATGTATTTTATCAAAGATTTGATTCCCAAAAGATTTCTGAGCACCAGAAGCGTAAGTAACATACGTTTTGAGCAGGTTCTGAGAACGTCTACATTTTCTAAAATTAGTTCACATTTTACACAGTTTATAAATACCGCTTTCGATATGTATTATATAGAAAAAAATTGTTACTTTAATGTTTAAAGAGATTAGGATCTTAATCTAACGAATTAAAACGATTCGTTTAGATATACATATTTTGCTTATCTTTTTTCATAAATAAGTACCCTTAACTATTCAAAGTGTGGATTATAATAATGCGCTTATGTTTCGAGTTTCGACTTAGTTTCGACTTTTCATAATGAATCCGACGTAATCAAGTATGTTAAGGATCACGGCATCATAACTTACATAATTGACCGGACTAGATAAAAACTTAAGTGTATTTTATCGATATATAATTTTACACAATTTTACTTTATCAAAAAGAAAACTACGGGTATAATATAGTTCCATATGTGATAACTGATAACTTAAACAATGATGTGATTTCGATTTTTTTCCATACTGAAATCTATTTTATTGACCGCAGTTTATCTATTTTATTGGCAGACTGTCTATTTTATTGACAAACTATCTTTTTATTAACATTAACCACTCTCCGCAACTAGGTTTAGTATACGATACGATTGCTGCGCAAGTGGAGTTAGAATCTGGTGGCGAGGAAGGCGCGTCAGTGTTCTGGTGCGCTTTAACTAAGAAGAGTAGAAGGAGGAATTGTGCTCTCCCGAGGGGGGGCTGTCAGCTGTCACGAATCGGGCGGCGCTGGTGGGGTCACGGATCTGTGCGAAAGCGTACCCGCCCGTCCTGCAATACGTGACCCTGGCAATACGTGACCCTGGCAATACGCGGTGAAAGTGGAATATCATGAGGCTTTAGTCTGTGCGAACCCGACATTGCCCCGCAAGGCGGGTATTCGTAGGCAAGAAATTAAAGAAAAGGTAGCCTGGCATAAACGTGATGGTTATATTAGCATCTATCGAAAGTCATGAGATGATTCTGGTATTTTCCGCGGCAGAATTTTACGAAAACTTGACACGGAATTTTGTGGGTTCTCTTATGACGTCATCGTACGGTGTTACATTTACTCATTTTAAAGTACTAAAAACATAATTTGCTTGAGTGTAAGAAGAAATAACTCGCATTTACATTCTCATTACCGTGTAGTGGTGTAAAAATATCCACTACCCTATATAATTCTGTGGGTGTCGGTAAGAGGCGACAGACGGAAAGAAATCAGAAAATGGGAAGGAGCGTCTTTCTGATGTCGACAAAAAATAAATAAACTGCAGTTGCCGAACCGCTTGCGGTTGTAGAGTGGCAACTATGGTAAATATCCACTCTATGAAGCAATCAATGGGCAGGGCTATGTTCACCAGTGGACTTTAATAGTCTGTAACATTAACGGTAACGTTTTAAATTCTGATAGCGATAGAAGAATAAAGGATAATGTATCCAAATGTTTGAAACATAACTTTGTTGGTGCAAGGGTATCATCTCTGCGCTCAACAACTCTCTTATCCAATATGAGACCATATTGAATAAGAGAGTTGATGAAGTAAAAAAAGGTATATACGCACCTAAAATAAGAAACTGTAACCAATTTTATAACTTTGTGTGAGTCAGAGAAATGTTGCCATTTTTTTAAAGTCCCTGAAAATCGAGATAAAATACTACAAATATAAGAGTAATATGCGATGCGAATGGGAAAGTATATCTGTCTGTTTTAATAAATTTCAACAATTTGATAATTCAAAAATAAGATGATGAACGTAGGAGGCGTCTGTATAATTTAAAAGTCTTTTTGATAGATTGTCCAGAGAGCATGTTATCATCGATAAAATAAACACAAAGTTATAAAATTAGTTACAGTTTCTTATTCTAGGTGCGTCTGAGAATGTGGTAATAATATTACTAAATTAATTATGAACTTAAAAAGACTGTTGACGTATCTAAATAAAATCACCGCGTAACCATGTCTTATGCTAGACATAGCACGCACTTGTCAATTTTTCCATAAAATTTAAGTTTTCTTTACATTAGCACTAAACTCAATTTATCTATATCAAACTCATTTTAACAAAGCCTTAACTAAAAGCATAATCGGCAAAAAAACAACCATTATTAATTCTTATGTTACGATAAAACATTGTTAAAGATATCTTATTGTGATTATTTATTGGATATTACAGCAAACTAATGATACTGATAAATGATACTGACTGTGACGCTGATATAAATAAGGAACAGTTTTCCAACTTTGGACTATTTAGGAGTTAATAAAGAAGAAGAAACTAGAAACTTATCCATCATATTACATTTTTTAATTAGGCCGTCTTCGTTTAAAGATCAATTTGAAACCGATATTCCGTAACGTCATTTTTATACTCCGTTTGTTCAATGAGGTAAAGCAAACGATTAGATAAGAAAACACGACTCTGTTGATAAGAGCACACAAGAGATGTGCGCTGTTTTTAAAGGCGTAATTTTCTAAATTTTCAAGGAACGATTTTATAATTCATTGGCAGTTATTTTTAAAAGCGTTTAATTTATTTTTTTAACATTAAACATGTTTAATTTAGTTTTAAGTCACGTTTTTTTACATTTATGATCATTGACCTACTACTAAATTTATAATACAGTAAATGAAATGTTTCCCAATTTTATACTACAAAAATTGGGAAACCAAGCATTGCAAGACTAGAGATTTAAAAATATTTTATAAAATTCCTGCTTGTATTTAGTTTTGTAGAACGTTGTAGATACTACTTGTAAGCGATCTTTTCGGCTTAGAAGTCAGCTTGGTTAAGAACCAAACTTACCTATTTGCCATGAAATAATATTTTAAATAAGTGTACCTTCTTATTCCTGCAACTTTACTAATAAAGCGTTATTCTGCGAATTCCGTCTTATGCGATATCGAAAGCCAAAATGACGCCCTAGGCCTTGAGTTCGACCGTCTGCAGATGAAATAATTATAGAAAGTAAATAAAATTATTTCCACTTTATTCAAGAGCTTCAGAAGTCGGAGCTTTAATTCTTCGATATCGTCATCATCATCATAACAGCTTTTCACAAGTCCACTGCTGAACATAGGCCTAACCCAAGGTATTCCACAAAGTCATGAGTTACCTATATCCATCAACTTCCTGCGGTTTCCAACCCACTTGCCAAGCGTGGCAACTATGGTAAATAGCCCTCCAGTTCTTAGATACACTATGACTAATTATTTGACCGATTTGAACCTTTTGAATGTACTCAGGCCCGGTTCACAATTTAAGAAGTGACAAGTACGAGTGGCAAGTGCAACTGACATAAAGGGATATATATAACCCGGAAGTTCTATGTAAATATCAAATCATAGGGAGGGATCATCCATCTATTAGTGTTATAAAACAGTTTAAATCTATGTTAGTAGTTAGTCTCGAAATCAAAAAATTTTTTGGAGACTAACTGTCTTTTTATCTGGTTAATAAGCTATTTTAATCTGCCGAGTAAAAAAACTTCCATATTTTTAATTGCGGAAAAATATTGGTATTGATAAGAACGGGATTTATACGCCAAAGTAAAAGTGGTTTTCACTATTCGAACAGAAAGAATGTGGTGAAATATTTGCCAGACTTCATAGCGGGGAACGGTGTAGAGATTAATGTTTCTTTCTGAAAGATTAGATATTCATCATCATCATCATCATCATCATTACAGCCCTTCACAAGTCCACTGCTGAACATAGGCCTCCCCCAAGTAAAGCCACAAAGCACGGTCCTGAGCCACCTGCATCCATCGACTTCCTGCATGTCTTACCAGGTCGTCACTCCATCTAGTGGGGGGTCGCCCTACACTACGCTTACCGGTACGAGGCTGCCACTCGAGAACCTTTCTTCGCCATCGGTTATCGGTTCTTCGAACTATATGGCCAGCCCATTGCTACTTCAGCTTACTAATCCATTGGGCTATGTCGGTCACTCTGGTTTTACTGCGGATATCCTCATTTCTGAGTCTATCACGCAGAGAAACTCCGAGCATAGCCGTCTCCATAGCTCGCTGAGCGACCTTGAGCGTCCTCATACGGCCAGCAGTGAAGGACCACGTTTCAGATCCGTAAGTCATCAGATTAGATATATTTTATATTAATTAGATTATAAATGGATAACCAATCTACGGATATCCTTTAAAGTAGAATATTAAATAAAGTGCAAAAAATCAAACAATACAGCACTGAAGCATTGTTCTGCGTATTGTAGTACGTGAGGTAATATGGTCATCCTGTTAATATGGTCACTTTATTATAACTCGGCGTTGTGTCAATCAAATAATAAAGGGTCAAAACGGCGCTGCTATATCGACGCCATTTTGACAGTTGATATTATCTTCTCTTAATCTTCATATATATAAATTACGTGTCACGTTGTTTGTCCGCGATGGACTCCTAAACTACTTAACCGATTTTAATCAAATTTGCACACCGTGTGTAGTTTGGTCCAACTTGAGAGACAGGATAGTTTTTTTGCTCACAATTTTTTTTTTGCGAATTTAAGGATTTTTAATAGGTCATGACAAATTGTCGTCGAAAAGGGCAGAACAACGTCTGCCTGGCAAGCTAGTAGTAAATATTTTAGTCGATTTTAGTATGGTGTAGTGTAGTCAGTTTTTTTAAACATGATTTTTCGAAGCATTCATAATTTTTGCCAAGGCTTGTTTGATGTTTTTTTCTTAATATATTAGTTATACTTTTTACTGCGTTTTTTTTGTTACGACTTTGTACTTTTGTCTCTATCCTACTCTTAGTTTTGGTTTTATAGGGCGGCAAAGCTTAAGGTGACCGTATTACCTTCACGTACCTTACAACTTTTCAATGATGTTGACACTGAGACCATCTGATCTTAAGGTGACCGTATTACCCTCACGTAACTTACAACTTTTCAATACTGAGACCATCTGATCTGCATAAAAATACTTTACCTTAGTCCGACACCTGTTGAGCTTAAAAGTTTAGCCCTCATTGGCTTTCAATATCTTTTGCGAGACGCATCCGCTAGGGCTCTAAAAACAGGAAGTCCCGTCTCCCGCGAAACGGTTAGCATGGTTACTTATGAACACCTTGAAAACTGCGATACTTTTAATCCCAAAAAACATTGGACAACCAAAACAGAATTTATAAAACGATATAAAAGTATTCGGAAGTCACTCCCTCTATTTCTCTCGCTATAGGTTTAGGTCTGATTAAATGTACATATAGCGGTTTTAATATTTTAATGATATTTACCACAGAAAAACAGCGGTATTACCAGGAACGGGATCCCAAAACCATAGTTTTTAATATGAACTCGAGACTGTTCGACTACTTATGTACGAATAAACGTGAAAAATAATATTATACTTATTTCGGTATCCATCCATAAAATACGCGATTTGTTTAGTAATATCGATGTGTTTAAAAGAACTTAGTTCACAGATATATGGTACTAGCTGATAACCGCTCGCTTTGATGGGCGCATGATAATATTTTATTGCGCGGTCCTATTACATTTTTTCGTTGGGCCTATCGTAAAATCAGTTCTTAGTAAGCGTCTACATTGCAAATGAGAATTTTTAGTCAATCGGGTTTTTTCAATTTCAAGTTTTTTTTTTAATTTCTAGTTTTAGAGATCTCGTAATGAGTCAGTTCTCAGGAAGATGCCTTTTTTCTGTTTAATTTCCTTTTGTCGCTTCTTGTGTCTTACGACACCTACAGATGATATAAGTAGCTATTTAGCTAACCTAACGACATCTTATAGTGACCATATCAGTATTAAAAATCTTTTATGTTTTAAATACCTAAATAGATTAACGTAGACCATGTCATGAAAACACAATGTATCTCACAAGTAATACATAATAATTAAATTAGATTTTTTAGTGCGATTGCCAAGTCAATCTATTTATTTAAAACAAAAGATTTTTAATATTGAAATGGTCACTATAAGATGTTATTAGGTTGGCTAATTACGTAATAACTTAAAACAGAAGAAACCTTAAGTAGGGACTGAATAAATTAACCGACTTGGTATTACATGGATCTCACAACTTTTTACGGTAAAAGAACTGAGTTGCGAGACTTGGTTTTTTTTACAAGTAATATTTTTGATGGTATCTCATTTCTATTTGTAGATAGTCCTACTTTTTTCTTTTCCAGTACCTTCTACTTCTTGAATACCAACAACGTATCTACATCTCTTATTCCATTATATTGACACTGATTCATTCACTGCAAATGTAACTTTGTAATCCTATATATTTATATGTTATTTATGCAGTTCGTGTATATAGAAAACTGGACGGAAATTGCAAAATATTTTAGTTTTTCCTTGATTTATACACTAAACAAAAATTGTACTCTAAATTTGAAGCTCCCTATGTCTGCTAGAAGTGCCGTAGAGTTTTGATGATAGGTCAGTCAGTAAGCGAATGGCAAAATTAAGAAACTTTAACTATGTAGTTATAATTCTTAAACTACTAGTAGTAGTTAGTACCAGTTCTGGCTCACTGATTCAGAAGTGGTACAACGTTCGTCGAGACTCACGATCCTAAAAAAAAGGTTTTGGCATGCTCTGATCACGAATCCGTTTTTGCGTAGGATGCACGGTTCCGGAGATGTGCAGATCAATTAACTCTTATCTAATTGATATCCGGTGAGGGCCTCCACCGTCATTAGCGCCCCATTGTTATTTATCTATTGTTCATTGAATACCGTCATTGTCTATTCGTGCGTCGGATTATCAGTGCTATTATATTATACTCCTTTGTTCCTAACTGCAACGGTAATCTGAATCATCAATAAAATAAATTACCTAATTTTGTTACAATTTTTATTTACGAAATACAAAATCTTATTACTTATTATCTATAAAATAGGAGCGAAACATCTCATCCACTAAAATATCGTTGTACAATGTGTTCCCTGTAAATATACTCGTAAAACTATGCATTGAACATCCCTGAAACATAAAAATAAAACAATCAAGCCTTGCAAGAACATGTATTTTGGCTACGTGTTTTCTGGTAAATAAACAAATTTATTTATATATTTATTTATATAGCAAATACATTAAGCAATATTCGCCACAAACTGAAGTCCACTCATTCTGAATCCTATCAACATTCCAGTTCCATCTTTTACAATTCCTTTTTAAAAACTCTAGATGATATCGTACAGCTGCTCGTCGGTATGAATCCTAATATTGACCGACGTCATTCGTATCGATATATAAAACCCCCTATCATCTTATCCTTGCATATTATATACGTTGGCACGTGGGTGTACATGGGCAGTCTATTGGCAGCATAAACATTATTTTCTAGACTGGGGTGAATCTTTTTCAGATGTTGTTGTACATCTAGTGTATCCATGATATTACTGCTATTAGTAGATTATTACATTACAATCTACTCAATGACTAACATAGGAATGATCAATTATAGTGATTTCTAAATATTAAATTGTATTATTTTGTGTTATACAAAACGTATTTGAGTCATCAATACACTTAACAAGACGCGACACGAAGTAATATTGAGGTAAGCAACAAAATGTGAGATAAGCTTGTTGACGTATAAAGTTACTATCAATTCCACTGCAGAAATTTTTAGATTAGAATTATTACTTACTGGTACTATATAAGACCAAGCAAGTGCAGTCATGGAGTTAGTGTATGGTCGTTTGACCGCAGTGGATCTATCAATACTACATTTGTGTATTGTACATATCCTCATAAACATTTTCAATGTAGAGAAATGGCTATTCTAGACGTAAAACTATCTAATGAAAGTGATGCGTTTATCGATCATTATTTGTTTCGGCCAAGTTATCCTTTCAATTATTTGTTACCAAAAGACAAAAAAAAACTGTTCGTTATTGTGAAACACACGTGCACGGCATTCCATATTTTGATGTGACCGAAGAATTAAAATGTGCCTACAAACAAGAGAACATCATCCCCATATTAAATTGGTATATTAGAAATTTGTGCAAAGAAGAAGTGATCGCATACAAAGGTGGTTCAACAGAAAAACAATTTATAAAAATGTTGACGACGAATGATAGAATGTTTAATATTGAAGAATACAAATGTCCAAAATACAATGATTTGGTAAATGTCATAAATTTAAACAAATGTTATGTGTGTAATAAACATATATTTGCAAAATATAATCACAAAATTTTACATTGTTCTTGTGACGAAGTGTGGGTTTTTTACAAGTGGTTATTGTTTGAAAATAAAATTATCAATTAATCATAAATTTTGTTTGATTTCCCAAAAACATTAGTTATAGTACACAATATATATTAATTGTTTATACCAACACTTTCATTTTTTATTTCACCCCTTAGAACTTTAGACGTGTGTAATGTTTCACTTTATACATCCGTTTACTGCTATAGTGGCAGGACCAAGTGGATGTGGAAGTCAAATTTTGTAACAAATTTCATAAAATCAGTTACAGAAATATGTAATTGTGATTTTAATCAGATCACATGGTGCTTTGATGAAATACAACCTTTATATAATTTACCAAATGTTAACTATCATCAAGGAATTCCAAATCTTAATATGTTTGATGGTAAAAACCCACATCTCGTTATTATTGATGATCTAATGAGAGAGTCCGATGAAAGAATTGTGGATATATTTACAAAAGGTAGTCATCACATGAATCTCAGTGTATTTTATTTAACACAAAATTTATTTAATCAGGGTAAAGGGCAAAGAGACATATCTTTAAACTCAAGTTACATAATATATTTTAAAAACCCTCGAGATAAAACTCAAATAAGATATTTAGCACAAGTGTCACCAGATAACCCAAAATTCATTGAAGATGCCTACAGTGATGCAACTCTAGATGCACATGGATATTTAATGGTAGATTTAAAACAGAATACCAATGATTTTTGTCGTATCAAGACAAATGTCTTCATATTTAATGGTTTCTGTACAGGCGACGTCCCCACAAAAGAGTTTAAATACACCAAGAATCAAACAATTCAAATCATTGTCAAATGATGCATCGTCGACTCACAACGCATAAACATTTGCTTTGCATACGCTTAAACCAAAATATCATAGAGCATTACTTAAAACGTGTGATGAAGAAGAAATTAACTGTATTTGTGAGTGTATTCATAACGTTTTACAAGGAAAAGTACCTCTTAAAGATCAAGATATACAAAAATTCAATAAACTCAAAAATATACTCCGTAAACTAGTGCGTAAGTGTAAACATAAACTAAGAAAAAATATAATTATACAAAAAGGATTTCTTACCAATAATATTAGGTGCAATATTGAGTGGATTAGCGAGTGGACTAGCCAGTTAACATGGAAAATGCAAAGAAAATGATACTTATCGAACCTGGATTGATTGAAAAATTAAAATATAAGGTTAATAGTAATTTATCTCGATTAAATATTGAAATGCAAAATATTATGAATAGTAAGACGGAAGACCGAAAGAAATGGATGTTATATTTACAAACACTGCAAAGATACCTTCATTTTATCGAAGAGGATCGTCAACCACTCAGATTACCAATTTATTCTGATACATCTGATGAAGATTCAAATAAGTCTAAAATTGGTTTTAAAAAATAAAGATAGAGATCTAAAAACTTCAGTTGATGCTGAATCTTTGTTGGAGGAGAATCGATCCATTAAAAGTAAAGAAAATGATGAAAATCCACTTTACACTTACAAAAACAGTATTTAGCTCAAATACTCAGTTTAATACCAAAAACTTATAATAAAAAGGGACAGTTATTATTAAACTTAGTTGAAACAAGTAAAAGTAAAATACATTGGGATAATGAAGGTACAGTCATAATTGATAATGAAAAAATTCCTGGAAGTAATATTGTTGATTTAATAAATGATTCACTAAGACCCTTAAAAAGAAGTGATCCAGTATGGTGGGATAGATTTGCTGAAGCATTAAAGGATATTAAAGTACCACTTACTTATATTGGAAATCCAAAGAGATGTGAGTTTATTAACCAACTTCAAGCAAAAGATCTGAACAAACCCTCTGAGATTGAAGTTCAAGAGTTTTTTACGCTGAGTAGAGGAGATACAAAATCTATAACTAAAATAGAGTTTTCTACACCGAGCAGTAGAGATAAAAAGTCTACAACTAAAATACGTAAAAGGCTTGAGTGTGAAAAATAGACCCCGTACTAGAAGAAATTAACAGGATTTATTATGATCCATCTAATCCCGCTGGTTTTGGTAGTATTGATAAATTATCAAAAGCTATGAAGTGTAAAATGAATAAAAAGCAAGTAAAGGAATGGTTAAAATCACAAGAAACATACACATTACATAAACCCATTCGAAAAAAATTCCTGCGTAATAGGTACATTCTATCAAATATTAATGAACTGTGGCAAGCTGATTTAAGTGATATGCGAACTTTATTCTCAATATAATGATGATTTCAAGTATATACTTTGTGTTATTGATTTTGGTAAATATGCTTTTGCAAGACCAATGAAAAAGGAAAACTCAGAAACAACTAAAGAATGTTTTGAAAGTATATTTACTGAAAGTAATTTAACACATACTCACATACAATCTGATAAAGGTACAGAATTTGTTTCAAAAGATGTACAAAAATACCTTAAATCCAAAAAGATTAATTACTATACCACTAACAATCCTGACATTAAGGCCAGTATTGTTGAACGATTTCAAAGAACACTAAAAATGAAAATGTGGCGTTATTTCACTCATAATAATACTTATAGATATATAGATGTTTTACAAGATTTAATATACTCTTATAATCACAGCTTTCACTCTAGTATTAAGATGTGCCCATGTGATGTAAATTCCAACAATATTATGACAGTTTGGACTAATCTTTATGATAGACGGTCAAACAAACTTTCTTTAGAAATACCTAAACCAGATTTCAATGTGTGTTTATGTTCGATTAATGGGTGATTATGTTCGAATAACTAAATATAAACATGTTTTCCAAAAAGGATATGAATCAAATTGGAGTGATGAAATATTTATTATATCTTCAATAATTGATAGATCTCCATGGGTTGTTTATACAATAACAGATTTACAAAATGAACCAATAGTTGGTACTTTTTATGAAAGAGAATTACAGAAAATCACTTACAACCCCACCTCACAATATAAAATAGATAAAATAATTGACACTCGTTATTCAGGTAACAGAAAAGAAGTATTAGTGAAGTGGAAAGGTAATCCAGATAAATTTAACAGTTGGATTTTAGCTTCTAGTTTAAAAGAAATATGAATAAAGAAAGTTTTTATTTAACTTTGCTCAGCAATAGTTCAATGGAATACTTTCCTGATACAAGACCACAAATTTTTCAACGAAATTACCAAAAGCTATTTAAATTAGAAGGCGAATGGTCGGTTGGAGTTGTCGTGTTTCAATATCATGTACCATGTTTACTGTTCAAGATCATGAAAATGATATATATATTACAAAATCTATGTTAATGCCTAATGAAGATAAACCATCCATAGTGTACTACAAAAAACATATTCCAGCTACCAACTATGATAACGTTGAGCATATTTTAAGAGTGTTAAATGGTATCGGAGAGAACTTGAAATTTCGCTATGATGAAATAACAAGTGTCTATTTCTGTTTTGGATAAAAATATAACATCCATAACATTATCACCCAAATTAAGTTTACAACTAGGTTATGAACCAAATAAAAATCTCCTAGAGAGAAACTTTGGAAAGCATCCTGCTAATTTACACTTAGGGTTACCATCTCAACTATTTCTATATTGCGACATTATCGATCCTCAGATTATGACTCCTTTACTAACAGTCATTTCATTAGATCCTACAAAATACATTTATGGTGCAAATAAAATGCACGTTTTCTCTCAACCTCACTACTTACCTGTTATGCGAAGAGAGTTAGATACGCTGGAAATAGTTATAAGATCGAGCACAGGACAAAAAATACCATTACAGTTGGAGGAATGAAGGAGGTCAATCGTTTTCTTTTAGTTTTATACCCTGATCCTGTCATGTTAAATTGATCAATTTTCTCATCAGCCTTTCGTTTTAAATTTGTACTAACTTGCTTTAGACGATCTTTTATTGAGGCTTCCATAGGACGCGCTTGAACCTCGTTCATTCCTCCATTAACTTCTAAAGTGCAAGCTACGAAAAAACTTGGTCACAAACCAAAAAATATCAAAGATATATTTTCAAATTAAATATTTCTCCTTCATAATCATTCTTGCGAGTGCGTTAAGTCAGAATTGGATTTGTTTGCACTACCGCCTACACAAACTAGTATTGAAAATGGATTGTGGATTCATTATAAACCAATTTCATCTCTTGGTGGTGATGGACCTATCGAGTTTCAAGTTCCTGGGACAGGCGATGACTACACAGATTTGTCTCATACAATACTCCACATAAAGGCAAAAGTATTAAATCAAGATTCAACTAACTTGATATCTACTACAATAGTAGCACCTGTAAATAATTGGCTGCATTCACTTTTTAGTCAACTTGATGTTTATTTAAACCAAAAACTCGTATCACCACCTAATAATACCTATGCATATCGAGCATACATGGAAACCCTTTTAAACTATGCTCCTGCTGCTAAACAATCTCATCTTACTTGTAGTCTTTGGTATGATGATACAGCAGGAAAAATGGATTCTACGCATGGTAAGAACATAGGATTTGTTAAAAGACAGGAATTGATTAGTGAAAGTAAGGAAATAGAAATGATTGGTCATCTTCACGGTGACATTTTCAACCAAGATAAATTTTTAATTAATGGTGTTGAAATGAGTCTTAAATTAGTTCGATCAAGAGAGAGTTTTAATTTAATTGCTGGGTCAAACGATGTAAAGTTTAAAGTTTGCATTACGGACGCAACTCTTATTGTTCGACGAGCACGAGTTAATCCAAGTGTATTACTCGCACATCAAAAAGTTTTAGCTTCTACCACTGCTAAATATCCTATTACTCGAGCTGAAGTAAAAGTTTTAACAATTCCATCGGGTGTTCAAGGAAAAACTCTTGATAATATATTTTTAGGACAGGTACCCAAAAGATGTATAATTGGATTTGTGAATAATTCTGCATTTAATGGTTTCCTTACTAAAAATCCATTTAACTTTGAAAACTATGGTATTAATTCTTTCAGCTTATATATTGATGGTCAACAAATACCTTCAAAAGCTTTGCAACCATCTTTTAATAATAGTATATTTACATCAGCATATCATACTCTATTATCGGGAACTGGTATTCACTTTCTTAATGAAGGAAATGGAATCTCTTGTGAACAGTATGCCAAAGGTTACCGTCTATTAGCATTTGACTTAACTCCTGATTTATCAGCCAACTCATCAGCTCATTGGAATCTCATAAAGCATGGTAGTGTAAGATTAGAAGTACGATTTGAATCCTCACTAATACAAACAATTAACTGTATAGTTTATGCTGAGTTTGATAATATTATTGAGATAGATAAAAACAGAAATATTACTGTAGACTATAGTAGTTAAGGTTATAAATATGTGTTATGTGTTAGATTTTATGACTTAAGTGTAATGCATTTTGTGTGTATGTAACTATGTAAATCGTTATAAAATTCAATAAAACAAATTGTATGCGATATATTATTTTTTATTTCTTTATAAATCTTCTATTTAATCTAATACAAACCACTGTTCGAGTTTAAAGTTACATTGGACTCTCTCATTAGATCATCAATAATAACTAGATGTGGGTTTTTACCATCAAACATATTAAGATTTGGTATTCCTTGATGATAGTTAACATTTGGTAAATTATATAAAGGTTGCATTTCATCAAAGCACGATGTGATCTGATTAAAATCACAATTACATATTTCTGTAACTGATTTTATGAAATTTGTTACAAAATTTGACTTCCCACATCCACTTGGTCCTGCCACAATAGCAGTAAACGGATGTATAAAGTGAAACATTACACACGTCTAAAATTCTAATGGGTGAAATAAAAAATGAAAGTGTTGGTGTAAACAATTAATATATATTGTGTACTATAACTAATGTTTTTGGGAAATCAAACAAAATTTATGATTAATTGATAATTTTATTTTCAAGCAATAACCACTTGTAAAAAACCCACACTTCGTCACAAGAACAATGTAAAATTTTGTGATTATATTTTGCAAATATATGTTTATTACACACATAACATTTGTTTAAATTTATGACATTTACCAAATCATTGTATATTGGACATTTGTATTCTTCAATATTAAAAATTCTATCATTCGTCGTCAACATTTTTAAAAATTGTTTTTCTGTTGAACCACCTTTGTATGCGATCACTTCGTCTTTGCACAAATTTCTAATATACCAATTTAATATGGGGATGATATTCTCTTGTTTGTAGGCACATTTTAATTCTTCGGTCACATCAAAATATGGAATGCCGTGCACGTGTGTTTCACAATAACGAACAGTTTTTTTGTCTTTTGGTGACAAATAATTGGAAGGATAACTTGGCCGAAACAAATAATGATCGATAAACGCATCATTTTTATTAGATAGTTTTACGTCTAGAATAGCCATTTCTCTACATTGAAAATGTTTATGAGGATATGTAATGTAAAATCCGTCCATGTCGATGATGTATTTAATATTTTTTAGATTTTGTGTCATTTTGAACCAAAATGTTAAAAGTATTTACACGTGACTAAAAATATGTTTGTTCCAACAAACTTTACATAACAATGTTTCATTACTTCCCATCAACCCGGGTACTGTGAAATTTACAGCTTGCGCTAACTATCTGAGCTACCACGGCTTAATCATATACACACACAAAATATTTAAATATAATTTGTTAACACTAAATCATACACACGTAAGAAAATAACAGAAACAAAAGTAAGTTTGTCAATAGATATATAAACACTTACATCCATGGCCTTTGATGCGTTGAAGTAACACAAATGTAGTATTGATAGATCCACTGCGGTCAAACGACCATACACTAACTCCATGACTGCACTTGCTTGGTCTTATATAGTACCAGTAAGTAATAATTCTAATCTAAAGAATTTCTGCAGTGGAATTGATAGTAACTTTATGCGTCAACAAGCTTATCTCACATTTTGTTGCTTATCTCAACATTACTTCGTGTCGCGTCTTGTTCAGTGTATTGATGACTCAAATACGTTTTGTATAACACAAAATAATGCAATTTAATATTTAGAAATCACTATAATTGAACATTCCTATGTTAGTCATTGAGTAGATTGTACTGTAATAATCTACTAATAGCAGTAATATCATGGATACACTAGATGTACAACAACATCTTAAAAAGATTCACCCTAGTCTAGAAAATGATGTTTATGCTGCCAATAGACTGCCCATGTACACGCCAACGTATATAATATGCAATTTGGATACAGATGATAAACCAGGGTCACATTGGGTAGCTTTATATATGGATACGAATGACGTCGGTCAATATTTTGATTCATACGGACGAGCAGTACGATATCATCTAGAGTTTTTAAAAAGGAATTGTAAAAGATGGAACTGGAATGTTGATAGGATTCAGAATGAGTGGACTTCAGTTTGTGGCGAATATTGCTTAATGTATTTGCTAATAAATAAATAAATAAAAAAAATTTATTTACCAGAAAACACGTACCAAAATACAATAAGTTTGTGACTCCCACACTACATCCAAAAGTATATACTTTTTTATCTATAAGTTTCAGGGATGTTCAATGCATAGTTTTACGAGTATATTTACAGGGAGCACATTGTACAACGATATTTTAGTGGATGAGATGTTTCGCTCCTATTTTATAGATAATAAGTAATAAGATTTTGTATTTCGTAAATAAAAATGTAACAAAATTAGTAATGTATTTTATTGATGATTCAGATTACCGTTGCAGTTAGGAACAAAGGAGTATAATATAATAGCACTGATGATCCGACGCACGAATAGACAACGACGGTATTCAATGAACAATAGATAAATAACAATGGGGCGCTAATGACGGTGGAGGCCCTCACCGGATATCAATTAGATAAGAGTTAATTGATCTGCACATCTCCGGAACCGTGATTCCTACGCAAAAACGGACCGCAGATTCGTGATCAGCCGAAACCTTTTCTTTTTTTTAGGATCGTGAGTCTCGACGAACGTTGTACCACTTCTGAATCAGTGAGCCAGAACCGGTACTAACTAACTACTACTACTGGTTCAAATTGAATGAAATTTGAAATATATCGCGTTTATGTAATGCCTGCTTGGTTACTGAAAATTCAGGCTTCTAGTTTTATCCATAACGAAGTTATAGGGGGTCAAAAATGGCCTGAACTGCTTCGAGAAAAGGATGTTAAGGTGCAATTCCGTACCCGACTGCAGGCAGCAGCAGCAGGCGACGTGTCGCCGCGACATGTAGCTGCAGTCATGATTCCGAACCCGACTGCAGACGGCAGCAGCCCGTGTCCAGTCTGTTCCGAGTGTGCAGTGGGACATGTCTGACGTGTTTGAAATTAGCGATCACAATTTGTTTTTTATCTTTTGTTAAAAGAGGAAGAAGATGGTGATGACTTGCTTTAATTATACAAGTATAAAGAGAATAGACACACGTCCTATGTTGAAACGCAGAGGAAGTGAGGGAACGTACAGTGCGGGTTAGGGCCACCTGGTTTATCATTATACATACATAGAAAACAGTTGTGTCGCGACGACACGTCGCTTGCTGCTGCTGTCTGCAGTCGGCTAAGGAATTGTACCTTTACGGCCGTGCCGCTTTCTGCTCGACTTGGCGGGGGCACTGCCGTGCCTCCAGATTATCTCTTTTTTCTCTATTAGTCCTTAAAGGGCTATTGTTAGACATAGCCCTCTCATAGAAATGATTTGCCTTAACCCTAATCACGTGGTGACAGTCGCCAATCACGACATCCATAATATGGGTGAATTTTCTTACGTCGTCACAACACGGCTAGAAATAGAACATTGCTACATTTTTTTATTTAACTATATACTGCAAATTGAAACTCAAACCTTTTTGTAATAAATATATCTATTATAAAGCCATCTGTACCTGACGTGCATCGTAGTCAGTGACTACAAACTGGTTTAGAGACTCATCGCACCAAGTGAGTACAAGTTTATTGACTTTCCATATAATGCGGAATGTTAATGACTAGACTTTATTAATAATTATACCAGTAATTGGAAAGCTTAAGTGAATATGCGACCTAATGGTTTTATTGGGTGGTACAAGTCACAAGTTACATCTTTTGTTTGTTCGATATCTATGCATAATATAAATAAAATTGAAGTATTTTTTTGTAACATTAAAAAACAGCCTTTCATTTAGACCTATTTGAATGCTATTAAGGCATAAATAACAATTTTTAGCTTATTCGTCTGTCTTCCTGTCTGACTGACCTAATTTTCGGAATGATTGAACCGATAGTGGTACTTAACTCTTTACCAATTTTTTGGTGAAATCGAAACATTTATAAAATAAATGTTTCTTGATGATTATCTTAAGCACAAATTACGCCACTTTACGCGAGACACTCAATAAGTTTTGAGATATACGAAAAGTATTCTAGATACTATTAATATTTATTTTACATCTTTTCAAAATATTCTCCATCATGCTCTATACAAAGTTCCATTCGCCTAAACCAACTCTGAAAACACTTTTGCCAGTCTTGATCTGACAGGTCGGAAATCGCTTCTTTGTAGGCAGCCACGGCTTCTTCGGCGCTTGAAAAAAACTTGCCTTTTATTTTTTCTTTGACTCTTGGGAGCAAAAAGAAATGACAAGGAGCTAAGTCAGGGCTGTAGGGTGGGTAACTTAGAGTTTTAACACCAGATTTCCCAATAAATGCTTTTGTTCTAAGGAAGGTATGTGAAGAGGCGTTATCGTGATGCAGCATGATTCCCCGATGCCCGGTTTTTGGTCTTCTCTCCCGCATAGCTTGAAAAGTTTTGGGTAATGCAACTGCAGTTTACCATTCAGAGTCGACTGACCTACAATTTTCCAGCTTTGACGTCAACAAATGTCCGCTCCGCGAAAAAAAAACTAGCTATAATTTTTTTGCCGACGTTGCGAGGTCTTTGCAGTTTTGTCGGTAACTAACCTGCTGAGTAAACCCATACCAATGATTGCCTTTTATTTACCGGATCATATTGACAGATCCATGTCTCGTCACCAGTAACGATTTCTGAAACACGCCTAGATGCCCCGTTTTCAAAACGAAGACGCATTTAAGGTGATACCTCGAAAATTTAGTGGTTTTTCTATTTTAAGTTTTATAATAACTTTCATTTTTGACTATATGACCTTGGATTGCATAAAAGGAAAACACGATATCAAGTAATTTTCTCGATAGAAAAAAATTGCAAAGTAGGTTCTAATTAGTTACATTTCTCCATGACACCACAATATTCTTACGAATAAGTTCATGGAATTATTTTTAAGGCATGGTAAATAATCATATTTAAGGTCTCATAAACCAGTTTTTTTAATTCATAACGAAGTTTTGTTAAAATAAATAAAAATGTTGTTTTGCGCTTACTTAGTTTTTTTCCGAGCGCTTGCTAGGTATGGCTATCTCATAATTTGCGTACTATGAAGTCATTACATCACTTTCATTTTGACACTCCCTCTGTCGTCCGTTAGCTTCACCGACAAAGAAATAAGCCACGCCCCCAAAACTTCGATTCATTTTCAAGGTATCCTCTTAATGGCACCCATTCACACGAGTCTGTTTCAGTAGTTATTTCCGAAGCCGGTCCCAGAGTGTAGTTTTAGAACAGGATAACAACGGTGCAACAAAGGTTTCAACAAGCAGAACAATACGAAGAGGAATAGCTCACGGATCTATACTAGGTCCATTGCTTTTTATTTTATATACTGCGGATATGGTTAAGCATATTAAAAATTGTAAATACCATATGTACGCTGATGACTTGCAATTATACATCTCTTTCAAGTCACCAGAAACAAAATCAGCCATAGATAATCTAAATAAAGATTTACAGCGCATTTACAATTGGTACAATTATATTAAATCCACAGAAAAAAAAAACTTGATAAAGGGTCGGTTAAAAAATAAAAAAAATAGTTGCAAATAATCCTAATGTAATTATAAATGGAGGACTAATCGAAAGAGTGTCAGAGGCGCGCAATCTAGGTGTACTGATGGATGAGAGCTTAACATTTGAAAATCATGTTTTAAGCATAGTACGAAACTGCTTCTTCAGGATCAAAGTCATGTATAGAATAAGAGTAGTACTAAACTCTGTGAAACATTAGTTCTTTCAAAATTAAACTATGCAGACTGTGTAATAGGCCCTAGACTCTTGGTACGCTCACAGAATCTCATACAGCGCGTCCAGAATGCCTGTTAGATAACATTTAACTAATATATTAGTCAGAGATGTTAGATATTGTTATCACGTACCGCCACGTACACATGTCACACCGTTTATAAACGATGCTAATATTTTAAAAATGAAATATCGTAGACAACTTCACTTTGCGTCATTGCTATTTGGTATTGTCATATATAAGTCTAATTTATTTATACGATAAATTGGAATGGGCCAAAAGTATTAATACTACATACAACACCAGAGCCTCCTACTATAGACTAACGTATCCCACATACCGAAATGCAGCTTTTCGAGGTAGCTTCAAGTACACCGCCACGAAATGCTGGAATAACCTACCACTACCTATACGCAATCTGAAGACGGTTAAATTATTTAACATTAAATACAAATTACATCTATTAAACTATCAGAAAACCGAGTAATCATATTTATTAATATTACAACACACATACCTACGCGCGCGCTCCCATACTAATATAATAAATAATATATATATATATATATGTATGATATAATTTCATACGCATAGCATGTTAGGATGTAATAAAGAGCTTTACTTCTCATTTTTATTATTATTTGTGTTCCATTTTTTCTTTCTTTTGAGTTTTAATTATTTTAATTTAATTTAATTTTTTTTAACTACCTGTTTGTGTTTTGATTATATTGTATTTTGGTTCCGTCGCTGTCCTTCCAATTTTAAGCTTATAGTCAACCAAATCTAAGAAATACCTTTTGACGTTTCACATTAATCATTTCGCAATAACTTTGCACAAGCGTACTCACACGATTTAAAATAACCTTTTACGTAAATCCGAAGAATTATGAAGTTATCTACATTTCATTACAACGTGTATAGTTTTTTTTATCACTAATTCAAATTCTAATCTTTCAAACAAAGCAAAATGTTTAAAAAATAATCAGTATCAACTTTTTTACTTGACGTCGTTTCAATGATATGCAGTTATGTACCTTACCGTAGCGTTAGGATGATTAAAATTGTTATGCGAATAATCGGAAAAAATATTCAAATAATCGAATCATTATTTTGTTAATGTATTATTTGTTTAATAAAATTTTTAGTTTTGAAATTCTTTAAATTAAAACAAGTTTATCTTTTTTTAACTTTGTTATCGTAAATTTGTGTAGGCAAAAAACTCATATACAGGGTCGCGCTGAAAAAACCACTACGTAATTTCAATCATCCGCCATTTCGGGAGCTTACTGTGCGTAATTTTGTGTTTGTTTTCTTATTTTGTGACTCGGCTTTAACTTTTTGGGCTGTTTCTTCGTTGAAGTATGTGCCATGTCACAAAGGATGATTGGGCAAAAGTGGTAGAAAAAACAAAAAAATTGATTATGGATGACTTTGAAAGAGACATTAATTTTGACTGCATTATTGAAAATCAAATATTAATTAATCTAAACAACGACAGCTCAACTTGTTGTACTGAAAGTGATTGAATAAATTAATCTTTAATCTAGTTTTAATATAAAATTTTTATAACAGTGGCTTTAGAAATAAGCAGTAACAACGAATACGAAAAACTAATAAATCTTGTGTTTTAAATTATCCGTTTTTAATTTATTCTAGTATTATTCAAACCAAACTGTAAATGATTACCAACTCTAAATAATCGATATCGATTTTTTTTAAGAATCGAATATTGTACGTTCCCATTTTTTTGTTGGCATGCTTGGTGCAATAAGTCTGACAGCTGTCAAAATGTATTTCTTAGATTTGGTTGACTATTGTAATTTTAGAACACAATTTATGTATAACCTAGTCGCCACGTGTATTTTTTTATTCTCTCTGTTTGTTTGTTTTGTATGTTTTACTTACCGTAGGGATTTATTTGTGTTATATTGATATGGACCACTGCACGAACTACTCGAAAGAGACGAAACGGGCCACACTGAAAAACAGCGGCTGTAGTTCGCCACGCCAAATGCTGAGTGCGACCCCTTTTCGTCACATTCGGCAACGTCTATTCTATATTATTTTTTTAAAAAAAGCTTAGAAATAACACAACTATGTACAAGATGGCGTTGTGCCTATGTAGCGCAATGAACATTTTCTTTCTTTCTTTTTCGCTTTCGGAGAGCAAACAAGAGATCCATCGACGCTAAAGCTTCTTCACTCCAAGATGTTGATGTAGGATGGTATGAATACTCCCCGAACTAATGCCTACAATCTTTTCCGCATATTTGCGCGTGATGGAGCTGAGTTCCCTAATGCTGATTGTAACCGTTGTAAACGATCCCGTGCGTATTCTTTAAATAATTTTAACTGGACCACTCTCACCTTACTTGCTTTGAGTTTATACACGAGGGTGGGAAAAGAAACAGTATCAAATGCCTTTCTGAGGTCAATAAAAACAGTAAAGCATTTTTGTCCTTGGTTTAATCCCTTAACGATAAAGGACGTTAGAGCTAAGATAGCATACTCTGTTGATTTTCTTCTTCTAAAGCCGAATTGAGTTTCCGAAAAAATTTTATATTTCTCTAAGTAGTTTACTAGACGAAGGTTTAGTAGTTTCTCTATAATTTTTAAGATGGCGGGTAATACAGAAATTGGTCTGTAATTGCTGACTTCATCTTTATTCCCATCCTTATACGAGACCGGCGTAACTATAGATTTTTTGAGAGGTGATGGAAAGACGCCCTTATGAAAGCAAAGATTGGATAAATGACGCCTAGCTAGCTAGTTTGAGAAATTGAGTAGAAATATTGTCCCAACCGGAGCACTGTTGGACTTAAGACTAGTAATAATTTCATCAGCTTCCATTTGATCAGTATCCAATAAAACAAAAGATCTTGGTTGCAATGCAAGCATAGGCAATCCATATTCGTTTTGGTAATCGGAATTACTAATTCGTACTTCTTCAGCCAACTTTCGTCCAATGCTAACAAAGAAATCATTTACGTGATTCAGCGAGTCCTCCGGAATAACGTTAGTATTTAATAAGACATTGTTCGATGTTTTGCTCGAATTTGCCTGGGTTATAGTAAATATTTTCCATAATAACTTATAATTTTTTCTTACTTTAGCTAATTGTTGTTTTTCAGATTTTTTTATTTTAATTTTAACTAAGCTTTCACAGAATAATGTTTTCTATGTATAACCGGAGACCAAATAATGGTAACGTGGCAAACAAAAATTTTTGATTCTTAACCGTAGGTAGACTGTGTGCTCGTTTGTCACCTTACTTCTTTTAATTAACATTTAAGCAAAGTGTGTTCCCCGTTATAAGAGTGAGAAATATGCCTGTAGAAACGTATACTTTGATTTTTCATTCGTTTTGCCATCTTTTTATTAAGCTTTTGATACTAATAATACAATACGATGCAAAAAAGAACAGTAAACATTATGTAGGAAAATTGGAAATAGGAGATGTTTATCTATAATTTTCTTGTATTGTTTTCAAAATCATAATGATAGTTCATTTTGAGTAAGAAATAAATATATTAATAAAATACAATACACATTCATAGTAAATATCATATTCTAATGCTCCTTTTGTACTTTTTATCGTTCTTATTCTGTGGGAAAATTTTATTAAATGTTCATAATGTATTCAAGGCTTAAGTTACATGATTTTTGCTTTATTTCAGCAGTTTAGGCCCTGACGAATGTTAGCAACTGGCCGCATTAGGAAGGTTACTAAAATGGCAGACAGTGCTATCGAGGTATTTTATTAGGTCTTTAATTTTTACCTATGAAATGAAGTTTTATTTGAGCTCGTTACCTTGAACTGAAATAGCTGTGGTTTGACCTGGAATCCTAAATTCAAATTACTTTCATATTTTCGGGCATAATTTTATTTTATTAAAGATTAAGTTAAAAAACAGTGGGATTTTCTTCTATATCTAAAAGGCGATTTACAAACAAAAATTGCACAAGGACACGCATCCAGACTCGGAATAATAATTATTATTTGTACGCCCGGAAACATTTCTTTTGTGCGGGATTCCATAGCCCTGCAACGTCGCGATCAAGCACTGTCAATCGTCTATTTCAAACATGTTATTTCTTTTTCAAAATCTTATTTATTCATAATGATATCTTATATTTATGCGAACAATACACGTTGTATGTGTGACGTTTGTACAAACCGTCAAAGAAGATTATCTAGTCAGTTCTTACCATCCGTCACGTGCCGTCAAGCTTGATTGCCACGCTGAAACCACGCTGCCGCAGCACAAATGGGGCGGCTCGATCGGGACAATGCAGTAAAAGGCCCTTAAAAGGTCCATCGATTCTCAATCATCAAAATTTTACAATAAGGGCAATCAGTCCTGACAATAAAATGTCAAAAATGTGTTAATAGTTCAGACGAATATTTCAAAGTTTTTTTTTGGTGTTATTTTATTTCAATTTTCCCATACTAAATGGTAATTGCATAGGTTAAGACTTACTTAACACTTGTGTAAAAAAATTTTGACACCTCTATTGTAAGGTTTAATTGTTAAGCTGGCCAAGTTCGTTGAGGTACTTTCTAATGCATATAAAAATACAACGTTGGCTCATTACGCATTCATTGTCTACACGTTTTTATATTATTTAAAAATATAAGACATGTATGACAAAATAAATGGACTAGTATGTAGTTCTATGTATTTTATTCATAATATATTTATATGAGTGCGTTTGAAAATGTCACTACGGATATGCGCATGGCTGAGTTGCCAGGAAGTGGATCGGCCCAGGGGCGCAGTCTCACTCTCGTATGATATAAACGTGGCAAGTGACTGCAGAACGTTCCGCATAATGTGTAGCATGGTTTTTTGACGACCTACTGTACGCGGGTCAAGGACCGAACAAGCGGTCATGGCGATACTTCGAACTTCGACATAAGTAAATCGAAGTGTTTTAGTTTAATGAAATAAAAACATATAAATTGGAGATTCTTGCTTGCCAAATTTTGATCACTTTTCGGTGACTATGACAAGAATACCTAGATTTTTCCAGAACACACTTATCAAACAATTAAAACCGTTATATGGGTGAGTACATTATCTCACTTAAAATAATTTTTAAAATAATTTGAATTACTTTTTTACGATAACTATTATGACTAATTTATGATTCAGTGCACAGTATACATTATGAATGATAACTACATCATGCATGATAACTACAAGTAACTTTTTTACTTATATTATATTCATTATTTTGATGTTATTTGTGTACACAATTTTTTTATTTACTGATTTATATCAGATCAACGTAGTTTAATTTCAAACTACGGAGTCTTCCATCTATAATATAATATGTCATATATGTCTATAGTCTATGTGGAAGTCTTTCATCTTATACTTATTACAACTTTTCTCTTCGTTTGGAGTACCTCTACAGTCCATAGTTTGGAGATTGTAAAACAATATGTAGATTACTTAATTATCGTTTTTATTAGGGTTCCGTAGTCAACTAGGAACCCTTATAGTTTCGCCATGTCTGTCTGTCCGTCTGTCCGTCCTCGCTTAATCTCTGTGACCGTTAGCACTAGAAAGCTGAAATTTGGTACCAATATGTGTATCAATCACGCCGACAAAGTGGTAAAATAAAAATTGGAAAAAAATGTTTTATTAGGGTAGCCCCCTATATGTAAAGTGGGAAGTGATTTTTTTTTAATTTCAAACCTAACGTGTGATATATTGTTGGAAAGGTATTTAAAAATGAATAGGGGTTTACTAAAATCATTTTTTGATAATGTCAATAATTTCGGAAATAATCGCTCCAAAAGTAAAAAACAATGTGTCCCCCCCCCCTCTAACTTTTAAACCATAAGTTTAGAAAATATGAAAAAAATCTGAAAAGTAGAACTTTATAAGGACTTTCTAGGAAATCATTTTGAACTTGGATGGAACAGAACAGTTTTTTGTACAAAAAAGACAAAAAGTTGTACAAAATAATTTCTGGACTAAGTTTGTAGTATAATCGTATATGCAAGCATTTTTTTAACTTCGTTTACATATTTTATTATCCTGAACGTATCTTTTTTTCAAACAAAAAAAAGAATTATTAAAATCGGTTCTCGCAATCCAAAATTACCACCGAAAACTTCTGGCACGTCTATGTATTAATTAGTAACCCAATTCCCCGAGAGATGGCGCTGTAGGTACATATTACATTGGGTCTGGTATTATCGAATTGTTCGGTTGGTCTCTCCTTGGCATCGCCTGCCGCGGAGCGTGCAATATTGCACGCTCCATGTTCGCTCACGTACCCACTACCTGGAGCAGTTGTAGGAGCCACGGGAGCGCGAACATAATGGATACCCACCTTTAAACTCATAAGTGGGAACACTTATTGTGACGGACGGGAAACTGCGGAACCCTACACTGAGCGTGGCCCGACACGCTCTTGGCCGGTTTTATTATTCAAGAATTTTATCTTAAGTAGGTACTATTAATTTCATAAAAAAGAATACAATATACATAATATCTTTTCAATGAAACCTTAATTTTAATTGTGAACCATTCAAAAAATATGTCGTTAAAATTTTGCCCATTTGGTGGTTGGACCCCTTCCTCTCCCATTTGTCACGTTGTGTCACATTTTTTTTAAATATCTGCGTAACTGCTAAATGTAAATATATAGGTAGTGTAGTACTGTTGATAACTGGAGTATAGTCATAAAATTAGGAAGTTCAAGGAGAAAGTGTAGTGTTGCGATAGAAATGAAAACACATAAATGAAATATTTTCTCAAGATATTACAGTTTAGTTCGACATTTTTAAAGTAATTTCATATTTCGAAAACGATCCTCTCATATTCAAAGCAGAAACGGAGACTATTAACACATCTTGTAATACTCGTACAAATATATGGTTTATGAAATGAAAGAAAAGCAACAGATGCATAGGTACCAAATGGAGTTTTACAATAATAAAAAATAATGGCTACATAAAACTTTGCAAATTGCATAGGCTCCAATAGCCTAAGACTCATTATGCAGAAGACAAAAGATCAAAAAGATATTAATAAGTTAAGGTAAAATAAAGGTTATATTACATAAATCATAGGTAGACACGATGTGCAAATAAGATTCAATTCAGCAGTAGCTATACAGTAGTACTAGTCTTAGTTAATGTGAAACTGTAAACGTGTTGAACGTCACGTTTTATTGACACAAGTTTTCCTCGCGGTTTCGCTCGCGTGGACTGCGGTTAAGCGACATGAAAAATTCCCAAAAAACATCCGTGAAAAATCTTTTTACTAAAACTACTTTGATCTTTGAATACTGTAGGTATACGTGGTAGATAAAAACAAAACCTTGGTACCTCACCAGTGCTTCAATCGGTGTTTACTATCACAGACACGGCTGTCTAAATACACTGTTATTGTCTTTATTTTGCATCAATCATTTGTAACTAGTTTTAAGCCAAAATGTTTATCACCTTGTAATTAGTTTTAAATTCATCTCATCTTCCTGACTCTCTTTCAGCGCGGGAGCATGTACGGGCTACAACATGTACATTTTTGTTGCGTCGGCAGTTTACTCTATTACGCTACAATAATGCATTTTCAGTCAGTGCGCTAATTGAGCCCAGCAATACCGGTCACGCGTGCTCGCAGTATCACTTCCCATCTATCCTTAAATTAGATTCATTTGGTTCTATCAATAAACTATCAATTATCAACTTCTCAGTATTGACTATCATTTACTATCAACTACTGTCAACCGACCACGTGGGGGTCCCGTCGCAGCCCTTACATATTTTTGGTATATACTGTTAGGTCTACGTGGTAGAGCCACGCTACAGCTATATTATAGTTGTAGCACGAATAGGTCTATAGGATAGAATCTGTAAGAGGGTGGTCCTACCACGCTCTCACAGAATACCAGCGTAAAATAGCAGCTAAATGCTGCTGTTTCGTATGGTAAGTGTAGAGAATCGAGCACCCTTTTTACTGGAAACTAGCCATTCCATCTTAGTCCTCAGGGACGGCAACGCATCTGCATTTTGATTCTTAATCGAGTATAGTTGTGATGTCTACAGGCCACGGCATCCACTTACCATCAGTTGGACTGTGTGCTCGTTTGTCACCCTTATTCTATAAAAAATGTATAAAAAGGTAGGATATATAGTTCACTTATGTCTTGTCTCCCGGAAGCCATAAGACTCTGGTATTTCTCAAAGTCTATTACGACACCCATGGCACAAGAGGTGATGATGGATATCTTATGCCTCCGCCTTATGGCACGTTACATAATTGAAAAAAATATATCTAAACCAATTTTTTTATTTTGCTGATTTTTATGTCTTTCTCTCTGTCAAACTAATCTTCTTGATATATTAAAAAATAAAAATATAAATTTCTTTGCAACTTTCCGCTAAACATATAAAATGATGTGTCTTACCTGGAATGAAACGCACCTCCCGCCTTCCCTCAATTGCATACACTAACTCCGTCACCACTATACCAAGCACCACTACTCTCAACACCACTATTCCAGGCAAGACACACCATCGACGATAATACGACACGTGTTTCGCCTCTACACGAGGCATCATCAGGTAATATAGACTCTACGGCGGCTGACCGCTAATTAGCGGTCAGCCGCCGTAGAGCAGACCGCTAATTAGCGGTCAGCCGCCGTAGAGTCTATATTACCTGATGATGCCTCGTGTAGAGGCGAAACACGTGTCGTATTATCGTCGATGGTGTGTCTTGCCTGGAATAGTGGTGTTGAGAGTAGTGGTGCTTGGTATAGTGGTGACGGAGTTAGTGTATGCAATTGAGGGAAGGCGGGAGGTGCGCTTCATTCCAGGTAAGACACATCATTTTATATGTTTAGCGGAAAGTTGCAAAGAAATTTATATTTTTATTTTTTATTATAATGGATTTCCGCAAAGTAACGCCTGATTCTATCAATTTTCTTGATATATGAATGGAATCGGTAGTAGGCTGTGAATTATCTGTGACTTTTACTTTTAAACAACTTACTTTTCTCCTTTATTTCTAACAAACTTTAATCGGTCGTACCATCGTACACTATAAGATATAGCTTCAATGTATAACGTGCCTAATACAATGGTCATCCGGTAAAAGATGCGACAAGTTCACGGTCTTTTCAAAATTCCAGTCGTGTATACCTAAACTATGTTGGTCGCAAAATTCCAGTCGTGTATACCTAAAAAAGTTGTTTATCCATGACTTTTCTGCCAACAGAGCGACGCCACTTAAAAAGGAGGTAATATTTGACAGATTTCATAGCGGGGAAGTTCATTTCTTTGAAAAATGTAAAGGTTCGACTTAGATTATTGATAGGTCTTCTTGATAGGTTCCTGAAAAAAACAGATCTGTGAGTGCGGCATCCCAATATTGTAGTGTGTATAAGACAATTTACAAGGATACTAGTGTGAGTTAAAAATTGTGTTGCCAGCAGCTTAACTGTCAGCCGATTAACGGGAAAAATTATTTTATGCTATGGTCTAGTAGTTAAGTTATTAGTTATGAATGTAGCCCAGAAAAAACTTAAAACTGAACGATTTATTCATCGCGAATGTATCAATATGTTTTTTGTACGTAATATATAGGTTTTTCTTCAGAAAAATGCCAAAAAAATAAAAATATACGAAAAAAAAAAAAAATAAAAAAAAATAAACAAATATAAAAATAATGATGACTATATTACACATAATATACTTATTTATTATGCTACTGACAGATAGACGGACGGACAGCAGAGGCTTGGGTCCCGTTGCTACTATTTGTTTTATTTGTTATTTTTAAACTTTTAGCAATAAAAAAATACAATTAATAAAACAACCCATAAGTAAGGTCATTTGCACAATATTACAATACAATTAACATTAAATAATATAGAACAATGTTATATATAATAACTTAAATATATTATATTATAAAATATAGTAACAATAAATTGACACATAACACATAAAAATCTAAACCGCGGGAAACTTTATTTTTGCATACGCGGCAACACTGAATAGCGTCATTTATATTTTGTTATATAGTAGTAAAGTAAGTAGTAAATATTAAATACTGAATAAATACAATCCTGAAAAAATTATCAGTATTATTGACAATTTCTTTAAGATGTAGAGTAGCTGAGAAACCCAGTAGAAAATAGAATATAAATACAAACTGAAATTACTCCAAAAGACTGTTAGTATTGCGATATTCAAACAAGGCAAATAAAAACAAGGTCAAACACCGACAGCGAACCGTAACTAAATTGATTTGTGTATTGCTTTCACAGTAATTATGTTGGACTGATTTTGATTGCTTTTTTTTTTGCGTTTTCTTCAACAAAAACTTTTACTTTTCATTCGTTCATTTATTACAGCGTATCCAAAGATTGACCTCTTATTTTTGGCATAGTTGTTACGCTTGTCAAGCGTAACAACTAAATTTTCGGTTCCCCCCTGACCACCCACGGGATAATATGTAGGATATATTTATGCTGCCACTACACGACAATTGAACAGTCATTATTTAAATGAAGGCGGTAATGAGGAAGGGGAAAAGTATTTTTTATTTTTATTTATTTCAAAACTTAAATGTAACACTTTAAGGTAAAGGGCATAGGGCGGACTTAATGCCATGTTGCATTCTCTGACAACCCTGGGTGCAGAAGTCCATAATAAATTTTTTGTTGGCACGTGCGAAACATATTATATTGTTGGTATTAATGTATATAAATATTCATATATATAACTAAAAACAGCACTGTACCTATTTAACCTTATACCTTTAAACGAGCAATGCAAATATGGAATGTCTCTCTCTATCTCATTTAAACCACGCTGTGGTCATTAGGAACGTTTTGGATGCACTAGAATCGTTTTAATGTAGGTTCCAAAAAATTGTTAAAAACTGACTTTGTTTAACAAAAAACTTTTTATGGTTGATCTAAGAAATAATGGAGTAAGTGTTATATCACATTAGAATCCTTATTAAATGCGCTAACTTTTAAAGCTACTTGCCAAACTGGCGTAGTACAATTTTTTCTAGGACGGTCAGATGAAGTAGTGCGAAAATCTAATTCTAAAATTTGGTTCGGTATAAAATTATATTTTCTTTCAAGCTGGAGTGATCGGCACAGGGTTTAGGATTACAGGTTACAGAAGCATTATTCAGGATGACGTAAGAGAAAAAAAAAATTGGCAAAAAGTAAATATTTGTAGTAACAGGAATGAAAAAACTGTCTCATGGTGTACATTTTATCGAAAAAAAAAACTCGACTTAGATTTTTTTTTTATATTTTTCTGGTAACTAGTATGGCCTCGCCTATCAGAAAGTTTCAGCTTGACGTCGACTTCTGGGACACCCTGTTATATATATATATATATACATATATATATATATATATATATATATATATATATATATATATATATAATCTGAATCTCGGAAACGGCTCCAACGATTTTCATAAAATTTATTGTCCACGGAGTTTCGGGGGCAATAAATCGATCTAACTAGGATTCATTTATAGAAAATGTCGTTTTGTCCGTGTTTTCGGGCAATGAAAAACTGCTACAATATAAGAAGGTAAATTTTGACACTGTGTTGATGATAGTAATAGCTCTAGTGGATATCGGGCCGTCGCGAAATCGTAGCGCCCTGGTTCGCGTCCGGTCTACGGTCCGACTTTTTTCCCTTTTTTTTTCAAGTACCCTTCTTTTGTGAGAAAATCTATTATTTTGAGCCTTTTTTTAGTATTTTTAAAAATACGAAAATTTTAATTAAACTAATTGCACTCATGATTTTTTTATTCAAATAACCAGTTCAGTTTTTTCTATTATGTCAATAAGATCAAAAAATATTATTTATGTTTCTTCAGTATTTAATTTGTATCTAAATATAATTTCCAAAACACACGATTTAAAAAAACCGAGCAGAGCTCGGTCATCCAGGTCCTAAATAACAGATGTAACTCAAACTCGCGCGGGATTGTAACGAGACTTGACAAATTTGAATGAACAATAAACTAAAATAACAGAGGTTACTTTTAGATACAACAGGAAAATTAGCAACGAGGCCGCCACCAGAAGCTATTTAGTTTTACAATAAAACAATAGAAAATAAATTTCGTAACAGCTGAGTGCATTGGACTGGGTAGAGGAAGGAAGATAATTAGAATTAAATTACATCGCATGAAGGCTTCCCTGTACATTATGTTTCATGTTTTATTGTGTTCTTTAACATCAAATTGTGGTGGTATTGCCAGTGGTGCCAGTTGCCAGTGGTGATGGTAGGCCAGAAGACTTTAGAAATTTCAAAAATTGTTGTCAACAATGTCTTTAATAATGCTGACAATATCAATAATTTATTGATTTATAAATTATTTTGTTTGTTCAAGAACGAATAGACCATTCGAAAGGATCAATCATTAAATACTTAAATAATTTATCTTTTACTATATATGTGTATATGTGTGCAATAATTATTAATTTTGTTACATTTTATTATTTAAATAAATTTAAAAACTTCAATGAAAAAAAAAACAATAATTAAATGTGTCACTAATTATTTGTGTTTGAAATATTGCATGATCATTATTCAAAAAATGTACTTTATTATACGTGGTAGAGCCATGCTGCAGTTATATTAGTACATATATTATAGTGTAGTATAGTTGTAGGACGAATAGGTCGGCTCAATCGGGGAAGGACCACACTCTCACGGAATACCAGCATAAAATAGTATCTTAATGCTGCTGTGTTTCGTATGGTGAGTGTAGAGAACCGGAGACCCTTTTTACTGGAAACGAGGTATTCCATCTTAGTCCTCACGGGTGACAACGCATCTGCGTTTTTATTCGTAATCGAGAATGCGGGTTTGCTTCTCGCCGGATGATCCCAGCGTTGTTGCTGATTCTGTCACTGATGTGGTGCTACAGGGAATGGAACTTTTTATTCCATCATCTGTGGTGCCTATCGGAGTCAGAACCCAGCCTTGGTTTGGTCGCTCCTGCAAAATTGCACTACGTCATAAGCAGGAGTGCTACCAGGCCCTCACGCATCGACGTCGCGGGATGCAAATACCAGCGCTCTTAAAAAGAAGTACAATTCTGCCTCCAGGTCCCTCAAAAGTGTCATTGTCAAGGCAAAGTCAGAGCACATGGGCAGAATTGGCGTGAAACTAGTTCGTCTTCCTTCGGGAACACGTGCATTCTGGTCTCTCGCCAAGGCTGATGCCAAGGGAACTTCTGTCAGCCATCTCTCCCATCTCTGCCCAGGGAGGACGACTCACTGGCCCACGCAGCAAAGAACAAAGCCGATCTGCTGGCCGATCGACACTTGATGACGGGGGAAACACACCGCCCACCAACCCGCGGAGTGAGTGCTCCATGGAGGATGTCCTGTTTACCCAACGCTCAGTGCGCAGAGCACTACTCTCCCTGGACTAGTGACCTAGGGCCAACATGTATAGCCAGCTTAAGATTCATCGCTTCACAGCCTGTAATTATACTAGTTCTCTATACCCTTCCCGGTACACAGCAGTGCACGCACTGTTATTTGACAGAAAAAAAAACCATCTATTTGACCTTTGAACATCAAAAGTTTGTTAACTTTAGTTTTGATATATCCGTGTTAAGAATACATTTTTATGGTTTCAGATCTTGTTCTGTACGCTGAATACCCACAAAGTAGACATGAGGAAACTTCTAGGCGGGCAAATAGGATTAGAAGATTTTATATTCGCACATAGAAAAGGAAGACCGAAAGAAATTGAAATAGTTAAAACTGAAGATGCCCTTGGATTAACTATCACAGATAATGGCGCTGGATATGCTTTTATTAAAAGGATAAAAGAAGGGTCTATAGTATCCAGAATACCCCACATAGAGGTAAGATTCAGCTTAAAACAGTTTTAAGTTTATTTTTATTCTTTAATAGGTTCATTTCCTTAAGCACATAATTGTCTTAATAAAGACAACAGAAGGTAAAGTTTAAAAAAATATGTATAGACATGTCATTAATAGATAATAGGAATCTATAGTAAGCAATATTTTTTATAAATAGAATGAAGAATAGAATGGAATAATTTTTACTTAACATAGATTAAAAGGATACCTACTTATTGAAAGTCATTTATGTTTTACCAATGGTTCGAAGAAAAAGCTCTGTTTTGGGAAGGACCAGGAAGAAACTATTTGATTAAAACTACTTTTACGGATTTTATCGCGTTTATTTTTACTTTTTATTTACTTTTATTTTTAATTCCCGACGTTTCGGGCGCTTTCCAGCACCCATGGTCACGGGGGACTGAGATGACTGACGTCCCGATGTCATTATTAAACCCGGAGTACCTTCAGCTTTTTTAATTATTGTTTATGGTCCGATCTATGCAAAATGAACTGACTATGTCCTGAGGTCTTGCAGTGGTCCTCACATCACAAACTGCAGACTTCCCTTGTGATCATATCCTAGACGGACCCAACCATTACATCAGATTTGATAGACCACAAATCCTCGCGAAAGAACACCGATTCCTACCAAGGATGTTACGTGAGGCTATTGAAATTAAAAAACATCCTAATTTCAATAGAGAAGGAGGCTGGGTACTACCACCTGCTTGGGATCCTATATTCAATAAAATTAAAACTAAACCCAAGCATACCACTGCAAGACCTCAGGACATAGTCAGTTCATTTTGCATAGATCGGACCATAAACAATAATTAAAAAAGCTGAAGGTACTCCGGGTTTAACAATGACATCGGGACGTCAGTCATCTCAGTCCCCCGTGACCATGGGTGCTGGAAAGCGCCCGAAACGTCGGGAATTAAAAATAAAAGTAAATAAAAAGTAAAAATAAACGCGATAAAATCCGTAAAAGTAGTTTTAATCATGTATGGTGTTCGCGTAAATATAAGAAATCATTAAGAAACTATTTCTTAAACAATATACATAGCATTACATACATGACTTACAATATAATATGATGTACAATTAAATAGGAAAATATTTAGAAACAACATGGCAGCGATCACCTCATACTCAGAGGTTGTAATCAATCATGTTTGTGATCGAACACACTAATACGTGACTCAACATGGGCATATTATAATAATTCATAATGTTAAGTATGTGAGTGTTTGTGCATATGTAGTAACTACCTTATAAGCTTGCTCTGAAAATAACTACACCTGCATAACTTAGGTTTCCACTTTAAAATTGTTATTAGGGTGAATATATGCTATTTGAATTCGACGGTCCGTATACAAAGCTTATTATATTATTATTTTTAGCAAAAAAGAATATCGTCTCTTATTTGGCCCACAAAGTCAATTCACGATAATTGTTTAATTTGAAGCATTAATAGTTTAAAATAGTTAAAAATGTAACAATTCCTTACATATGAGATTGGCGTTTTGTACGGGAAGAATATAAAGTCCATTTTTTTTTGTAAAATATATTTTATTAATCAAAGTATGCGCCGTTGTCATCTATACACTTTTGCCATCTCATAGGTAGATCATTGATCCCTTTATTAAAAAAAAAACCATGGCGGCGAGAATCAATAAACTCTTTGAAGGCGGTTTAGACTGCTGCATCGGAGTTGAATTTTTTCCTTGTTAGAAGTTGTCCAAATTCCAGAAAAAATGGCAATCTTTTGGAACAAGGTCCGGGGAGTACGGTGGATGTCGCAGACATTCCAATTGTAGCTATTCTAAGTGGTTGTTTTTTGCAGTGTGTGGTCTTGCGTTGTCGTGAAGCAGTAGTGGCCTAGAGTGATTCACCAACCTCGATTGTTTAGCAGCTAGTTCTTCCTTCATGGTTTACAGTTGTTGACAATATATATCTGCTGTAATCGTTTGGCCAGATTTTAGAAAGCTGTAGCGAATGACACCGGCGCTAGTCCACCAAACACTCACAAGTAACTTTTTCTGAGTCAATTTTCGTTTAGGGCAGGATTTGGCTGGGTCTCCAGGGTTCAGCCATTGCGACGAGCGCTTCCGATTATCGTACAGTATCCACTTTTCATCACAAGTAATGACTCGATTCAAAATCCCTTCATTTTTGTGTCGGTTGAGCAAAGTAACACAGCAGTCGACGCATGTTTGCAAGTTCGATTCACTCAATTCATAAGGTACCCATCGTTTAAGTTTTTTTACTTTCCCGATTTGCTTCAAGTGGATTAATACAGTTTTATCACTTACCCCGAAGCCTGCAGCCATCTCTGAAGTGCTTTGTGATAGACCCGCTTCCACAATAGTCTTTAATTCTTCATTTTCAACTTTGGTCTCCGGCCGTCCACGAGGTTGGTTCTGAAGGTCGAAATTTCCAGAACGAAAACGTTGAAACCAAAAACGTACCGTGCTTTCTTTTGCGACACCAGCGCCGTACAGAGCTGTTTCTGCAGCACTGGTGCCACGGTAGAACTCGTACTCGTAAATATACCGACATTTCATGTTTTCCATTGTGCGGTAATAAGCGACGCCAAAGAAAAAAATAATGGGGAAAAACAAGTGAATGATTGTTTTCAAAACTCATATGTACCAGCTAAATGAATTTATAAAGAATTTGGAATCCTCAAAGAGGAGATATTTCAGACCAAAGTCATTTCATATGTAAGGACCCAATATTCTCCCCTGGCCTCCCAAATTACCAGATTGTGTAATTTTGTGGCCATATGCTTTAAATACTTATTAATATGATTATAATGCCTAAACAAACATCGAAACATATTTTATCAAAATACACAGATAAGTATTTGTTTTTAATAAATATCGATGTTATTGTATTTCATATTATGTTTACTTTAATGTGTATTTGATTTTTAATAATACGGTATTTGATTTTTTTGTCTCTAATACACATACACATAATATATTATACATATATATGCAATAATAATTAATGTATATTTATGAAGTGATATCATTGTAGAGAAGAGAAGTATAACTATCAAAACATGTTATAGCAATAACTAGTTAATACAAATAAAACGAATGTAGACTTCCAGAAACTAAACGTCTGTTCATTCACCTTATTAAGAATTAACTGGAACAGGAAATAAACTATTGTGAGCATGAGTATAGTTTATCGTGATCATAGTCTTTATCCTTTTCAGGTTGGAGATCACATTGAGAAGTTGGACGGTGAAAATATGGTTGGCAAGAGACACTACGAGGTGGCAAAATTTTTAAAAGACATTCCAAAAGGCACCACGTTTATAATTCGACTCGTAGAACCATTGAAAAGTGGCTTTGGAAGTATTGGACCGAAGACTAGTAGTGCCAGATCGGGAAAAAAACAAAACTATGGGTCAGGAAAAGAAACTCTTAGGTTTAAAGCGAATGGCCAGGCAACAATTGAGAACGAGGTAGGTAATCATGATACATCGTCGGTTTAGCGAAAACAGTAGTGGAACATTTAAAAATGAGTAAATGTGAGATATTGAGCAATTAAAAATTAGAAATACTTATTTTTCCATTTAGCAAGTGTTTAGAGAAAAAAAGGATTGTTTTTAATGTTGTTATATTTTGGTTAGACTTTACATTTATGATTTCTATTAAATTCATTCATTTTTTATTATTTGTTTTTTAAGTATAAGTAAATATTTGAAATGTTCCACTACTGAATTAATTTATTGACTGCAAATATCCCTCTGATAATGGAATATTTTTGAATGTACCAGTACTGAATTAAAAAACTATGTATTTTTCTTAAATAATCACCTAAATAAAAATGAAATCTAGAAAACCTTAGCAAATAATTGCATTTTTAGAGAATAATTAATAAAACACTTTTATAGTTTTATAACATTTTTTTATTTATAAGTAAGAAAATATAAAAAAGGGAACAATTAAAAGAGGAAGCTGGCAATGTTTTATAATAATCCCAATAAACGCTTGGAATTACTTTACCATCACATAATGAAATCAAATCTTTCTTTTTAAGATTTGATATTCCAGGACAAGTGCGATATTTATTTGTCAAAACTAATGTTTCGTTGTTAGGCTTGCCCCGCATTTTATGCCGAATATTGAAGCATTTCATTGTATTGTCAGGTTGATAAGTGTCCAAGTAATAAATAGCGAAAGGATTAGTAGCATGCATAAATATTTTCTTGATATCATTCCACACTACACACTCTCCTTCTGTATTTATTGTAAAAATTTTCCCAAAGTGTGAAATTAGTTCTTTTAAATCAAAAATTTCTGAATAATCTAAATCATGAACTTGGTAGGGATTACCTTTCTTCTTAGCACATTGTATAATTGTACTCCATTGAGATGGCACGAACACGGAACCATTTTTTAACATTCGGAATTTTTTCTCTTTCAATAGTGGCATGAACCCTATCGCCCTCGTTCTGAGTGTGCCCGACAACAAAGTATTTATGTGTTATAGATTTAACACCCAACATTTTTAAGGCATAATATAGTATAATGACAATAAATACTTATTCCTATTTTGTGCTGAGCAGTTGTCGGTATAAAATATAACATGTTTTCCATGACAAAACTCTTTGAAAAACTGTAAAATACAAGATCCTACCTCGTCACATCCTTTTCCACCCAAAGTTTCGTCCCATAAATAACAATGTCCAGATTTATTAACGATGTCATATACGGTACAATTATAAACATTAAGGTGTCTCTTATAAAAAAAAATAGCGAGTCATTACCCGCTGGAGTTTGAAGAAGCGCTTGCATGTCATAACAACAAATAATCTTTTGTTTGTCATTTTCGCATGTTTCTATATCTATCCTCTTCTCTTCTCTGCAAAGCTCTTTTTCTGTAAAATGATCTTTATAACTCTTTTCCATTTCCTGTTTCTGTTCTGTTGTTGCATTACTGTAAGAACAGCAAAGAGATCACTGATCCTTCTTTGGTACATGAAAAGCTATATTAAATTTAGTTCTAAAAATGTTTTCATACGTTCCTTGTTTAGCTTCAGGCTTACCTTCTTTATTACATCACTCTTTGTATTGCCTGTACATCATACATAGATTTAAATCACCATCAAAATATTGTATATTTGATGATGCTCGACAGTAGTGTGATTCCTTAGTAGGATATGAGTTTATGTGTTCACGGACTGCATCCTTAACAAAGTCAGGTAATAGTTTACCTTTCCTGTTATGCTTACCTCTTAAATCTTCGAAAACTATACCCGATGATGTTTTCTTACATACCGTCGTTATAAATGAGTGCCCAATATCTAAAGTGTGCGTAAAGAACTTTTTACATACCCTTATAAATTATACCATCTACTGTTAAATGATAAGCCGCATTAATAGATCTTTTACTCTGAGCATTATGTAGCGAATATTTCGGCTTTACTTCTTTCATAGCATTTTTGACAAAATCACGCTGTCTATTCAAATCACTTAATATCCAAAAATTATTGAATATTACTAATCTTTGCTGCTCATTAATCTTCAGTGTACACTTCAACCGATATTTGTCTCCACAATCAGGTTTTAATTGTTTAGCATTAACTAATTTTCCTTTCTCAGTAGTGTAAGCCATACCTGAATTTTTTAAACATTTATTTTTATTTTTATTCCATGCCTTGTGATTTCGTTGTCTCTTTCTTGTCAACTTCTTCTTTTCTTCCGAAGCATTATTTTTAGAAAGCGGGGTTGATGGTGACGGCTATCTGTTAATTAGTATATTATTTTCTTTATCTTCTCCTCCCCCTAAAATTTCAATAAGCTCACCACCTAAGCTAACAAAGACCTCGTATAAAGCTATTGCATAAATAATTTAGAACTATGAAATACATGTTGATGGGCAACAAGCTAGTTTATTAAAATAGTATAAAAATCATGCTTAGATTAGAAGCTTTATTTGCTGGCTCATGCTGGCTGGCTACGAACCTATCGTCTGTACAACTTTCCATATTTATTGCCTGCTCTACACCTTAAAAGAAATTCAAACATTAAATATACACACTATACCAAAACACAAGAATAAGGTACGTAGGTAGCTCTATTATGTACTTAAATACATGAAGATAGGTACGTACTTCGATTATGTACTTTATTCAGGGGCCAAGAATTCTCTTCAACATATTGCTGTAGTTCACCAACTTCATTATTATTAGATATAAAAATAGTGTCTGGAGATTTTTCTATGTTCAATGTCTGTTCAGCATCTTAAAAGCAATAAAAGCAGTTAATAGGACAGAATGTTTAATAACATTTATTAGATATAAAACACAAAAGTTAATAAATAAGCATATCTTATAAAATACATAAGTTATTTACCTAGACCTTGTACATTTTGTGGCAAAGAATACTCTTCAACTTGCTTTATCTCACTTTCTGTAGAATAAAAGTGGTTAAAAATATAGCCAAAGCGTGCAAAATTTTAAAAGTAACGACTTTACAAAATACACAAACGTTACAAATAGAATACACACCTTTGTTTTCAATATTGGCGTCTTCATGGATTACCATTTGCAACATTTTCATTGATCTTCCATATAACTTAGACACAGAAATTTTTGCAGATTGTATTACTTTTGACAATACGGTCTACCAAGCGCAGCATGCAGCGCGTAACTAAACAAACGCGCGCGAGACTCGAGCGAGATCGAGAAGCGTGGTGGAATAAATTTAATTCAACTTTTGATTTTGAGATTGGAACCGTATTGGAACATTTCGAAGTGTCCCAATACTGAATAATACTATATGCACAGAGTAGAAGTGGAACTTTCATTTTTAATTGACTTCTATGTGTAGTTTGACTTATTCCGATACTGATACAGAATTGGCACTGAAATGGTAATGTAACACTCTTAAAAAGTTAAAAACCAAATTTTCAGAGATGTTCCACTACTGTTTTCGACCGACGACATTGTGTTTAGCTAAAAATGAAAAATGGTGCAATACTTACATACATGAGTCATCAGGCATGCTAATTCTGAAAATTATCGATTACGCTTTCAATTAGGTCGATTACATTACGAATTGCTGGTGCTCAAACTTATCCTTGCGAATGATAAAATGTTACCAGAGTAAGTTACCAGTTACCCTATTTATTCCAGTTGGTATCATAAATTTTTGGCAACTTTTGAAAATATCAGAAAGATCATCAAACGGATACCACCCGGTTTACGCTTACGCTTACGTTTACATTTATGTAAATAAAATACCTAGATTTGTGACAAAAAGCAGCGTCACAGGTGTGATACGTTTGGTCTACCTACCAACTGAAAGGCAAATGCCCAGCATTTAAAGACTTATGAATAACAATAACATGAAAATGAATAGAAGAATAACAAGTAAAATTTGGAAAGCTGTTAAAGAATTTAATATTTTCCCCATTCATTATATACAAAATTTCCATCAAAATTAGACAATGCCATATATATATATATATATGTATATATATATATATATATATATATATATATATATATATATATATATATATATATATATATATATATATATATATATCTACATATTTAAAACATAAAAGATTTTTAACATTGATATGGTCACTATAAAATGTTGTTAGGTTAGCTAATTACGTAATAACTTCAAACAGAAGGATCCTTAAGTAGGGACTGAATAAATTAACCGACTTGGTATTACATGGATCTCACAACTTTTTTCGGTAGAAGAACTGAGTTGCGAGACTTGGTTTTTTTTACAAGTTATGTTTTGATGGCATTAGTTTTATCTTAATATATATAAATTACGTGTCACGTTATTTGTCCGTGATGGACTCCTAAACTACTTAACAGATTTTAATCAAATTTGCACACCGTGTGGAGATTGGTCCAACTTGAGAGATAGGATAGTTTTTTTGGCCATGAGTGACCCACAATTTTTTTTTTTGCGAATTTAAGGATTTTTATAAGTATAGGACATTACAAAGGATCGTCGAAAAGGACAGAACAACGTCTGCCTGGCAAGCTAGTTATATATATATATATATATATATATATATATATATATATATATATATATATATATATATATATATATATATATATATATATACAACACCTAAAATAATTAACGCACTTTGAGAAATTATTTTGTTCAGAATCGTTTTCTGAATCGATTATCATTTTTAATATAGGTAATTTTTTATCCCAAAAATAATTAAAACTACGTAAATTACAGTCACACTAAATCTGTACAGTCAAAACAAACTGAAATGGCTATAAGACTTTTAAATTCTGTCATTCAATAAAAATTAAGAAAAATTAACTTTATTTCAAGCACATTAAAGTCTTTGCGTTCGTGGATTTGTACTGTGACCACAACATTCTTCCGGAAGTAGTATAACTAATTTGATAATTAATCAGTGCATAAAAATGTTTAAATTTATGTTTTAAGGTATAAAGTGTTCATTTGAAAATGTCATTTCTTTTATTTTTATTTAACACACAGAATACCAGCGTAAAATAGCAGCTAAATGCTGCTGTTCCGTATGGTGAGTGTAGAGAACCGGAGTCCTCGGGGTGACAACGCATCTACAATTTGATTCTTAATCGAGTATAGTTGTAGATGTCTATGAGCGACAGGATCCACTTACCATCAGGTGGACTGCGTGTTATTGTATAAAAAAATAACAATAAAACATATGATAAAGAACAGGCCCTCCTATAGACCATTTCAATTAAGGATATTCGCTATAAATTGATGGCATGCATATCAAGTGGGCTCGCAACCACAGGTTTTTTTTGAGACTTACTACTTATTGTTTTATGGAGTGTTAATTGGCCTAAAAATTTATTTGATATTTAACACTGCCAGTATTTTAATTTAATTCGGCTTCCTCATTACGTCATGAACAGTGTGTGTATAAATTATGTTTATATCACTTTTATTCAAGAAATAATTTACATAAATATATTTTACATCGATTGTGCCGTGTTGAGTAGCGCCCTAAGATAATCCACTACTCCATATCATCCCGTGGGTGTCGTAAGAGGTGGCAGAGGAAAACTGAAATATAAGGGGCAACAGCATCTTCCTGATATGAATTTAAAAAAATCTGCGGTTGCCTATCCGCCAACCAAGCGTGGCAACTATGGTGATATTTGTATCCTGAGGGATTATTTGCCATAGTTGCCACGCTTGCGGCAAGTGTGGGGCAGTCTATGAGGAGGCTTCCCCCAGCAATTGTTCAGCAATGGACTTTTGATAGGCTACAATGAATGTTTGAATGAACGTAAGGATTTAAATAGGCAGCATTAAGGATTTAAATAGGAAAAATGTTCCAAGTAACTACGTTGATTTTTTTATTTAGAATATACAGTTTCATTAAATATATTTTGCTCGGTGTATTAACGCACAATGTTTTGTTTTAGCATGATGAGAAATCACAAGCCGGAATTGAAAAAATAAATGGACTATTAGAATCCTTTATGGGAATAAATGACACTGAACTGGCAACGCAGATGTGGGATATAGCGGAAGGCAAAACAAATTCGATGCAACTTGCTGAAGCGATCGACAATAGTGATCTGCAAGAATTTGGGTTTACTGATGAATTTATCATAGAGCTTTGGGGTGTGATTACGGATGCTAGATCTGGGAGACTCACTTAAATAAGGCGAAAGATGCTTCATGAAAGATAATAATTTATTTTAATTGAAAATAGATACGATTATATAAAATATAAACGATTTTTTCAAAAAGCAGGTGTTTTAACACTATAGTTACTTTTTTGCAAAAATCGTAAACGCCTTATACGCAAACTGATTTCCTTACTTCCTTCTAATATCTACGAATTATAAATTAGTGTCAACAGTCAACACATTGTTCACCATCATCCATAAACTTTGTAATATTAGTATTATTTCTGTGGCGTTTATAAGTTTCTGTAGTATAAATCAAGCATGATTATATAGCATTTATTAGTTCTTGTAATTTTTGTTTAGGTTCTAAGAAAACAGAACGTACATTTTTATGAAAATTTTGATAATTATCTATTAATTATATTCAATACAATTCGAACAAAAGTTTATCTTCAAATATTATCTTTAATATAGGAGAAAACTATAAAATATTCTCTTCTTCTGTACAAACTGTATGTGTACAAAACAGAATCTTGAAGAAACGTACAAAACAAAGTACCTAACAAACTGTAAGAAACCTATTAGATAATTATGTATGAAGAATATTTTTTAAGATTCTCAAAAATAAAATATATTATCATGTAATGTGAGTTGAAAACTTATTGAACCAAAGTTCTTTTATTTGAATCAAATACTAAGGTTTTTATTCTACTTCCAAAATTGTTAAACCTTTTACCGGGTTAACTTCACCGTAGATACAGCGAAATACGTTTGAATAAAAGAAAATCATTAAGTCAGTTATATTAAGTATAGTTAGATAAACAAAAAAATCCCTTCGCAAACACGACGATTGAATATAGAATAGCAACATTTCAATTCTCTCCTGGCGGGGATCAGTGTTTCCAGGACTATACATATTTTCAATTGCCGTGTTTGAGTTGCGAAATGCCGTGTAGCGAAAAGATACACCCACTTTAAAATAAAATTGTATGATATAGAAGAAAACAATGAAAAATTTTATTTAAATATATATATTTTGAATTTGTTTAAAAATAAAGAACCGAAAACACCTTCAATAGTTGAATGTGGTATAAATGCTATAATTGGCGATTTCCTCCATATTTGATGATATCTATATTCGTTTATTTAAATTATGTTAATAATTTAAGATGTATTGCAAACTTATTGGCATTAGTGTACAAATAAATAGTCCAAATATAGTTTTTTTTTTAGTTGTTGGTAATGTAAGTTTTGTTATCTACTTTAAGAATGTAGAATAAATATTCTTAATTTTTAATTGATATTTCTACTAAATTATGTAAAGAAATCTATTTATAGGTACTTAGATATAATAACGTGAACGTGTGCCTTGTACAGTACCTACCTAGTGTAATATAATTCTATGAAAGCAATAATGGAAAGCATCATATTATTATACTGTAAAATCTATGGTATCATATGCATGCTATATTACATTACAAGCAATCTACAAAATAAAAGAATTATATATACGTATCATGTTGTTTTATCTTTTAAATCAACTAATTAATATTCATGTTTTAACTAAAAATCACAAAAACTTGCCATATAAAGGATAGTCTTTAACTATACATAAAAATAAAATTTATAGTACACGGTGACTACGTTTAAGTCTCGCTCATGCGGGACTTAACTAGCCGATTACTGTACGTTATGCTTTACAAAATTAATATTTTTTTTAATTAAACATTTATTGAACCATAATAATAAATACAGCTTTATAGCAACAGTAGCCTAATGGCAGGGCGCGGACCGCGAACTCAAAAAGGTCGTGGGTTCAAATCCGCAATTCGACTACTGGCGTAAACCACTCGTAACACAAGCAATTTAAGCTTACCACGAGTGGTTAAGGGGAATATTGGTAATGTTTATAGCATTGTTAATATTATTTTTTAAAAGAACAAATACAGAAAAATAGAACTTGATGTAAATGTAGTAATTAAAATTTTTATTTTAAGTTATATTTAATTATATATTATTTACTCGGCTACTTAAGTCCCTTGTATCATAATGTACAATTAAGTGTTTGTCTGTAATATTGAAATGTTGTAATATTGAAATGTTGACGGCACTGTCGTCGAGCCACAAGCCAAATACACGCAAGCCTAATTCACGTTATCAAAGATCCGAAGAACTGCACTATATAGCTCCGAACTATTACACGGAGCGTTTGCCGCTCCCCCGACTGAATACATTGCTCAGCGGGAGATCTCCCCCTTTCCTTCCACGGCCAAATTGGTGACCAACCGAAGTGGTGTGAACACACAATGGCAACCAACAACCTTCGAAAACTTCAACTTCAAGCTCTCGTCATTGTCTTCTAGAAGCCCATACGTTCGCTCCCGAGTAGTTATTGCCTGCAGTCTTCAGATCCTGCAAGCCATCTAGCTTCACAAGATTCTTCGCAGCACGGAAATAAGCTTCCTGTTCTTCAAGCTACTCTGCACAACAGTGTTTGTCACGGCTCTGAGCCTTATGCTCGCCTCTGCTTCACGGCACTTTCGCAGATTACTTGCTTTCTTCTCGACTGACCGCAAATAACAAGGCAATTTATGGCACCTGCATATTCGTCGACAACTAGACTGCACTATCGTGTTAGATCTTTTTAATCATTCATCATCATCATCATCAGATCGTTCAGCGACATTCAAAAAGACATCAATAAACTAAACATAAAGCTTAGGCAAAAATTATAGAAAAAGTTAAAAAAATAAATATTTCTGCCCCCAAAACGTTAAGTTTTCGTCATAAAAATCGTTAATTTTAAAATACGTAGTAAGTAGTGTCGATTGTATGTATGCCAAACTCGTGCCAAACTCTAAAATTGACAGATTTTAAATTACCGTTAAGCACTTCTAGTAGTATGTAAGAAAACGAACTTAGCTCAAATTCTAATTCCGCCCCCACTTCCACGCGCGTCGTATGCTATGTACCGACATGTTTGTAATTACTAATACTGTAAGTAGATAGGTCGTTAGATACTTATTTCATTAGGTTTATCATATTTATGCCTGTTTCTTTACGCCGACCGAGTCGCTTCTTATTTTTATTACGGTTATTTCCCATTTTAATTTTACTTCGTCCTGTTGCGTAATGTGTATCTTGATCGTAAATGACACATCTTGCCCCTTCAAAGGCCGAAGCGACACTGACCGGGTGACCGGGCGGCAGGAAATAAGCTTCAAGACGCCGAAACTTTGGGTAATTTCTTTTTACAGTGAAAATAATGGTAATTTAAAAAAATAAAAACATAAGCCCTGCTTTATAGTTAGTTAAGTTAGTATGCAAAGTTTTATGATCTAATTTTAAGCATTTTTTGAATACCAGCGGTTAATAGTTCGGTTCGGAGGTAATTTTGGATTTTTTTCTATCGAGAAAATTTTATAGAATCGTGTTTTCGTCTAACATAGTACTTAACATAAATCCTCAACTTTACCATATATTTATTTTAAAATTAATGCTGCAATATTTTCGGCATAACGGAGGATCTTGCTAAGCCATTTGCGGTAGTATTTTTAATATTTCCCCTTAACAAAGGCGCGTAGTGGTCTCAAGCGCCAACCTTCCCCCCGCCGTTTGAGAGAGGACGCAACAAGCGCGTCATTGGGCATGGCAAATATCCCTTTGTTGTCTGTATGTCTGCAACACGGGAGGTTTGATCGGATCCGAGGTAGGCCCCATTTTTCAACAAAGGGAGTAGAGCGTGATCCTTGTGTAGGAGAACCAAATCATTAACATTTAACCCGCCCTTTGTTCTGGATTGCAGTCCACGAAAAAAGTATTTCTGCCAACTTCTCCAGAAATACCGACAAAGCTTCTTTAGTCTTGCCGCTGACGTTATTTATGGGAATCTTCAAAACTGGGCAATGGTAAAAATGTTAGCGAGTGGCTTATCAAAAGTGCCCGGGAGGCACTGGAGGGAGGAGGGAGTGGCTTATAAAAGTGCCCCAACAAAAAGGAAATTCTTGAGGTAACTAGGAAAAAACACGGTATGAAGGGCGACAATTAAGAAGAACTTCTACTTGGACAAAAAACGTAGCAAGTTCTACGTCATTAGATTATTATTCTGAAGTAGCCGGTTTATATACAATTTGGTTAATTTTACGCCAACTTCGCACAAACTGCCAAAATGGGGTGCGTAAGAGGGCGAAAAAAGAACTTAATTTCTTCCTCAATACCAAAATCTGTTAAAGATTGTAGATTTAATTTTATAAAAGCATTAATTTCCTTGGAAGCAACTTTTGACCGTTATCGCAAAAGATTTAATAGGACTTGCCGCGATGAATGTTGAAAAAATGATAAATGGAGGAAAACAGGGAAGAAATGGGTCCTTCGAGAGGTTATTGACGGTTCCCAGATGGATTACATTTGTAATGCATACATATGACGAAACACGTATTATAATATGCCTTCTTGCTCGACGACCCTTTCTATTTAGTTTAAAAAAGGGGCCAGCGAAGGCCATACTGACAGAGACAAAGGGAAAAGTTGGACTGACACTCTGTGAAGGTAAATTGTCCATCTTTGGAGCTAAAGTTTGTATTTTTATCAGTCTACATTTGAAACGTTTGTGTACAATATTTCTGACATGCTGACAACTATTAATGGGCCATATGTTATCCTGGACGCAGGATAGCAGTAGTTGAGGACCATACTACAACTACATATTCAAGTTTCTAATGTACTCGCGGATACTTAGAATCTGGTGAGATTGATTAGAACCTCCTACCCTGATAAGACCCATTATCGTCCAAAATAGGTAAAAGAGACAAGATATTTGACGTGGAAGCAACTGTTTCTCCCCTATCAAGCTTTTGGTATTCTTTAGTAAAGGAGTCTATCTAAGAAACCAAACATAAGAGATTACCTTTTGAGCGCCACGCCAAAAACTCACTACCGAGTCCCTGTACGCCAAAGCGAAAAGTAAACAAAAATACCTACGAAAAAAACAGTGCTGACAAGAGTTGATATATCGATAACACAAAATAACTGGTTTTGGTTGGTTTTTTATACAATAAATGACTCTTTATAATCGGGTATGTTTTATTTAATCTTGTGCTGTCTTCCACTCTTTTTTATATATGTACTTTGTACATAAATAAAAAACAAACAATAACAATAAAATAGTAGTAAACCACAACACTACTCTCCATCGTGATGACGTCACTGTCACGACTGGACGACAATGGCGTAGCTGACCTTTCTTTTTGAAACTTTCTTAGAGATGTAGCCGAGTCACGTTGTGTATCGATTTCAAAATCGATCTAACCAAAATATACAGACATCGATTCAAAATATTTTATGGTGAGGCGTAGGCCAAGTGAATCATAGAAGAAAAGTCACGCTCTTAAGACAATGGGGGTTTCATATGACTATGCTAAATGATTTTGAGATTGAGAAAGAAAATCGCACAACACAACATGAAAAATTGCTCTTCATACCTTAAGTAAAAAAAGCACATTTATTATTTGTAATTTTATATTATTAAAATAAAAAGGTACATAATTATTCACTAATCAACAATTGTATATAGGTAAATATTCGCACTAGGGAAATCAGTCTTATAATATTAAAATCTTGGTCATGGAATAAAAAATCAGTAATTATAATAAAAAATCAGTAATTATAATAAAAAATCAACAAATGGTACATAATTATCCACCAATCAACAATTGTATATAATTATTCGCACTAGGAAAATCAGTCTCATAATATTAAAATCTTGTTCTTAATGACTTATTACAGAAATCAACAAATGGTACATAATTATTCACTAATCAACAATTGTATATAATTATTTGCACTGGGTCTAGTCTTAAAATATTAAAATCTTGGTCTTTAACTCAATCAGTACTTAATATAGAAAACAACAATTAAAAATAATTAATAAATTATAGGTAATATTAGTCTTAAAACAATAAAAATCTTATGGAATAATAAAACATAAATGTTTAGCTGGCCAAAGCAAATTTTAAACGTGGTAGAGCCATGCTGTAGTTATATGACGTGAGAGTAGTTGTAGCACGAATGGGTCGGCTCAACCGGGGAAGAACCACGCTCTCACGGAATACCGGCGTCAAATAGTAGCTTAATGCTGCTGTGTTTCGTAAGGTAAGTGTAGAGAACCGGAGACCCTATTTACTGGAAACGAGGCATTCTATCTAAGTCCTCACGGGTGAGAGCGCATCTGCATTTTGATTCGTAATCGAGGATAGTAATTTATATTCTTAATTCACAAAATTAAACACTACCAATAGACCTACTAGTCAAAACTTAATACCATTAATGATTTTTTTTTAAACATACATATTTTACTTTATAAATACGTATAATAAAAATATTTTAAAAATAATATTATTTCCTTATAAGAAGTATATAGTTCAAAATCCTAATTTATTAGTCATCGAAAAATAATATCCAAAGTCATTTATTAGAGTATGGTCAGAAGTATTTTCTGTACGTTAAGTTATAGCGTATCTATTTAACGTACAAAGTTTTTCTTTCTTTAAAATTGTTGAGGCGTTTCCTTAATAATTGCTTACTATGACTGATAAACGATTTATAATATGTGGATGTTCGAAATTCAACTCCAAATTTCTCGCAGTGCTCAAGAAAGGTAGGATAAAGATATTTCAGTTCTGCATGATCCAAACGTTGGAAAATAATGATGAAGTGCATGGTATCCAAACCGTGTAAGTGATTTAAATGGTTGTCATCGTACTCAACTCTCTCAACTAAAGTGTCCAATTGATGAAGACCCCAGTCATAATACATGTCTCTGTAAAAATACAATATTTTGATTAAAAAAAAAATACAATTCACGAGAAAACTTGTCATGAAGAAAAATGTATGTAATTATTATCATTGTAGATTGTATGTGTGAGAAAGCCTTTGATTACTGTAAGACGCGAAAGTGTTAGTAACAAAAAAAGAACGTCGCCGCCGAGAACAAAAGAGCAATTTAGTACTAAGTCGACACGCTATTTTAAATCTTAATGTTTTGTATTTACATTGATTTTTAGTCTACTCACAATACTATTCGAAACGATTGTAATGCCGAAAGGTAGAAAGTCGATATACTATTTTGGACCTTAATGCTTTTTCATTAGGTTGATTTATGATTTATGGTCTACTCACGGTACCTACTTTTCGGAAGGATTATTGTGAAATATGGTTTAAGATATTTATTTCGCTAAACAATATTACCATTAGCTTTTTGACAGAAAAAATATCTACTAGTTGCAGTATAAAAGTAAACGAACATGATGAATTATTCTCAGCATTCCGCCTGTGGCATCGCTTCCGAGCGGTTGCATCCAGGTAGTCCGCGCTTTCGTTCCTGTACGGTAGTGCTCCCCGCTCTCGCGCCCCCGCTGTCCCGCTCGCGCTGTACAGCGCCGACGCAGTGCTCAGTCCGCCGGCGGCACCGCTCTCGGACGGTCGCCTCCTGGTGGTCCGCGCTCCCGTACAGTACGGTAGTGCTGTCGCGCTCTCACGCGCCTCCGCTGTCCTGCTCACGCGGAACAGCGTCGAGGCTGCCGGTGAGTCACTTTTTTGCTACAGCTCTTGCCCCCCTGTCTTCGGGCAGGGAGGTCTGACTGACTTCCGCTTTTCATTTCATTCTTCATTTTCACTTGTCATTTCATTTCATTTTCATTATCATTTTTTTTTTTTTTTTTACTGTCTCCTTTATTTTCTTGTGTTCTTGTTATTCTTGTATTACGTGTATAGTGTGTCGTAGTACGTCTCGCGATCTAGTCCCTGTTCTACCGAGAGCAGGGACCCGTCCTCATCTTTGCTTTCTCACCTTTAGCTTCTTATCCTAAAATGGCCAACTCCAGTTTTACTGAGTCCCTAGCCGCCCTCATTACCCAATATGGGTTAAGTGGCAATGAGACGGTCCTCGCCGCCATCGCCACCATCGCCGCCCAGGCTCCCACCCCTGCCCCTCAGGCACACCTCCCGCCGCCGGTAATCGCATCTTACCTCGAAACGAGGAACTCTTTTGCCCAACTCGAATCTGCCCCCTTAGAAATGGAGTACGCATGCTCCGAATCCTCGGCGTCTACCTCCCGGAAGAGGCCCGCCACTACCCTAGGCTCCGGTTCATCGGAGTCCTCTGACTCTGACGGAACCGGTGAGTCAAACTTCACCACCGTCACCTCCAAGCGCAACGGAAAGCGCGCCGCGTTGAAACGCACCCCCCTACTTCAGCGGCCCCTGCCGCTCCTTCAACCTCCGCAGCCCTTGACGCTGCACCCGTCCCACTGATGTCACTAGACATCCCCACTCCATCCAAACCAGCCTCTCGTTGTGCTCCAGTGCTGGCGAAGAAGCAAGTCCCGCCCCCTGTCTTCCTAAGAGACAAGGCAAAGTTCACCCAACTGTCTAAGACCTGCTACGACGCAGGCATCAAATACGATCATGCAGTCAACCTCGGGGAGGCAATCAAAATAATCCCTACCTCGATCGAGGACTTCCGCGCAATCACCCGGCTATTCACAGCCGAGCGCATCTCATACCACACTTACGCTCTCCCTGAAGAGCGTAAAGTCAGGGCCGTCATCCGAGGAGTCCCCTTTGAGTTCTCCAATGAGGAAATCCTCGAGGACCTTAAGTCCCAAGGTTTCCCAGTGGAAGCAGTGCACAAAATGCACAACCGTACGGGCAAGAGATACAACCTTGCCCTCGTAATCTTGTCCAACGTGCCGGAGGCTAAAGCCATCTTCCGGCAGGTGCGCACAGTGTGCGGCCTGTCAAGGGTGAAGGTAGAGCCCCCACATAGGCCCGGTTTCCCGGCGCAGTGCCACCGCTGCCAACTTTATGGTCACGCGGCGGCCAACTGCTCCGCCCCACCCAGGTGTGTGAAGTGCCTGGAGCCACACAACACTAAAGAGTGTCCCCGGCCCAAAGACGCCGAATCCCCGCCCGCCTGTGTCCTGTGCAACCAGACAGGACACCCGGCGAACTACAAGGGTTGCCCACGCGCACCTCAACCTCGCCCCAGTAGGAAAGCTCCACCGCCGGTGAATGACCGCACTTTCCCAGCCCTCCATCAACGGCCCCGTCAGGGCCCCTCCCAGCCTATCCAGGGCTTCTCTCGACCCTCTCAGGGTCCCCCTAGGCCCCCCTCAGGGTCCCCCTAGGCCCCCTCAGGGCATAATTCGGCCCCCTCCGGGCTTCTCCAAGCCAATGCAGCCTCCAGTCTTTCCCTGGGGGCCCAAAAAGGCAGACCCACCGAGGACAACCTCGTACGCTCATGAAGCAGAGCCCACAATCGACGACTACAACACGCTATATTCCGCTATTAGGAATATCGACGTCAGGGAAATAACAGTTGTATCACGCAAACTGCGCGCGGCCAAGTCCCCCCAAGAACGTCTCCTCGTTCTTGCGGAGCACAATAACCTTTTGTTAGCGTTGTAAGTTAGGTTAACTTAATTAACTTAACTTCAATGACTGAGAGAATTAACCTACCTAGATCTCACGGTCGTATCAAACCTAAGGGTTTATCGCTTGTATCATTTAATATTCGCGGCTTGCGAAATAACCTCCCAGAGCTCAAGCTCTTTCTTCGGAATCGTGAAGTCGATTTCCTCCTCCTACAGGAAACCAATCTCAAAGATAAGGACACTAGAGGCCTTTCTATTAAAAACTTCTCTCTTCTTCGTAACGACAGACCCGACCGCCGAGGCGGCGGAACGGCCATCTATTACAAGAAGACACTTCATTGCTCGCCCATTTCTACTCCGCAGCTTACCAACATGGAAGCCACGGTATGCAGGCTAGCTATGACTGGACACCAGTCCATCCTCATAGCCTCCTGTTACATCCCTTCAGGAACCTATCCCCTTAAAAAGGATTTTGAGGCCATTTTATCTTTAGGCAATTCAGTCATTATGTTTGGAGATTTTAACTCCAAGCATACTGAATGGACATGCCGCACTACGTCCCCTAGTGGCAAGATACTGCTCGATATCACGCAGTCTCTTGATATTACCGTCCATAGTCCTCTCGGTGTTACTCACTTTCCCGATAACACCGATCACGCCCCCCGATGTGTTAGATTTTGCGTTACTCCAAGGAGTTTCTCTCAACCTCGGAGCAATCGAGACACTAGACGATCTAGGATCAGATCACCGACCGGTCTCCCTCATTCTTGGCCATCAGCCACCTCCCCCAACACACACGAAAACCTTCACTAACTGGAAGGGATTCAAGGAGTCCCTAGCTAAAGCTTTGGACTCACAGGACTCTACCATCTCCCTACCGTCGGACTTAGATAGTCCTGAAAAAATCGACACCGCGGTCGACTCACTCTCCACCCTTATTAAATCCTCCCTTAAGGAGAACGAAAGGGTCGTCCCGGTTGCTAACAATAGTGGGCTTCCCCTACATATTAGCAACCTAATAAAAGCCAAAAAAGCTGCTTTCCGGAGAGCAGCAAAATATCCCACCCCCGAATATAGGCGCGCGGCCAATCGTCTTCAACGAGAACTCCGCTTCCGCCTCTCTGTATTTCGAGACCTCGAAAAGAGTAAGCTCATGGAGAATATCTCTCCATCTCACACAGCGTACTATCAGATGGCTAGAGCCCTCCGCATAGACGCTATCACCCACACTCCCCCTCTCTCCCGTCCCGACGGCACGGTTGCCTTCGAGGACGAGGAAAAGGCTGAGTGCTTTGCAGACAGCATTGCCGCTCAATGCTCTCCCAGTTCTCAACCCGTCGACCCCTCACACGTCCAGGCAGTGGAGGATGAGGTCCGCCGCCGGAGCTCACCCCCCACGGCCTCTGAACCTATCTCTGTGTCCAATGATGAGATCTCATCCCTCATCAAAGGACTTAAGCCTAAAAAGGCTCCGGGCGCGGATGGCATCTCCAACCAAGCCCTAAAACACTTTCCCGAGCAGGTGTTAACCTTTTTATCTATTATCTTCAACGCCTGCTTCAACCTTAGTTATTTTCCCACTACGTGGAAAGAGGCTACTGTGATTGGAATTCCCAAGCCAGGCAAGCCTCTCAACCTCCCCCTCCAGCCATCGCCCCATTAGCCTCCTCAAGGCAATGGGCAAGCTCTTCGAAAGAGTCATCCAAAGTCGTATGAGGCGCTACCTGTTTCCCACAGACGGCGACCCTCTTATCATTCCCCATCAATTCGGCTTCCGAGCCAAACACTCATGTCCCCAACAAGTTCACCGCATTGTGGAATATATCCTCAGCGGTTTCTATCCTCGTCGTCATAAGACCATCGCGGTCTTTTTCGATATAGCCAAAGCTTTCGATAGAGTCTGGCACACAGGCCTTATCTACAAGCTCTATAAAATAGGTCTCCCCGATCGTCTAGTTCGTCTCGTGGCCTCCTATTTAAAACATCGTACCTTTCGTTTCAGACACGAAGGCACGCTCTCTTCACAGCGAACTATCAAGGCTGGTGTCCCTCAGGGCTCAGTACTTGCTCCTCTGCTGTACATCATATTCACCAACGACATTCCCATCCCGTCGAAAGGTGTTCAACTCTCCCTCTTTGCAGACGACACTGCCATCTACTGCAAAGGTGTCTCACTACCCTTCATACGGAACAAGATCCAAAAGTCAGTTGATGACCTAGGAGCTTGGTTCAAAAAATGGCGCATCGATGTGAACCCGGAGAAGAGCTCCGCCGTTCACTTCGATTATAAACGACGCCGTCTCAAAAACACTCCACCAATACGTATGCTAGGGACCCCTGTCCCCTGGCATACGTCCGCCAAATATTTAGGTGTCACTCTAGACACAGGGCTCACTTTCAAGCCCCACGTCAAAAGAGTAACCCGTCACGCACGTTTTTATCTGAGTAGGCTCAACAGTATGTTGGGCCGACACAGTAAAATGTCCCTTCGAAACAAGCGTACACTCTATAAGGTATGTATACGACCAGTCATGTCCTACGCGGGCCCCGTCTTTGCCCACGCAAACCCTAACATTTTAAATGAACTCCAAATAGTTCAGAACCTATTCTGTCGTCGAGCTGCGAACGCACCGTGGTACGTCCGCAATGCCGACCTTCATCGGGACTTAGAGCTCCCAACAATTCAGCAATTTCTTAAAAAACTCTCTGAGAACTTCTTCAAAGCCTCAGAGTCGCACCCAAACCACTTAATTCGTGAGGCAGCTTCTTATGCAGCCCCACCCCCCTCTCGCTATCGTGTCCGCAGGCCGAGAAACTCTCTCTCGGACCCGCCTAATAAACTTTCAAACGACCTGAACTGTCTCCTGGCAGCTCAGGCCAACTCTAATTAAATAAAATTATTGTAATATCTGACATTAATTTGCCTTCGTAGGCACTCCCTCAGCGGCACTTAGCCGCCTGCGCCCTCTTTTCCCAAAAGAGGGTCGCTCATGATAAGGCACAATAGAGCTTAATCAGCCGGTTGCCTGTCCCTAAAGGCGGTTTTTAGGGGGTATCACTTAGGGTCCCCGGTAGGACAGTGAGTCCCCCATAACCACGATAGACCGGCTATCGTGGTATGCGTAATGCATTTTCCGCCTCCCTACGTACAGGGTAGCCCTTTAATTGCTTCGGGCGCAAAAAAAAAAAATGAATTATTCTAAACTCGAAAACAAAAACATAAAAAATGTGCTCACAAGAGTCGCCCGGGAAACAGTTTCATTTTGTATCGAACTTATTATATTTAAAATTAAACAAAATATTATAAAATAATAGATACATAAAATAAGCAATATGCATGTTAGTAAAATAAGTTTAATTTATTAGGAACTTAAAGACACTTACCTCACTTAAATCTTCAGGTAATGATTCAGATTCCGAAAATTCATCATCGTCGACGCTTTGTAAAATCCGAATGAGTTCTGAGGAATCGTTCATGTTGCACTGCACTAATTTTCCCGCTAATCGCTTATGACGTCATCAGCGTGTCGTCTATACTTGACCACGGCGCCCACCGCCCAGTGAACTGATTTTCGATGTCGCGCTAAGGATGCGCCAGAGTTGAGATATTAGATTTATTATGCGAAGATAATTTGATAATTTTTTTTTATTCATGTAGCTAATTATAGTTTTATATTTCTAACCTTTTGTTTTATTTAAATATCAATAATAATAGACAAAAAAAAAACACGTTTGAGCTTAATTTTGAATAGTTTTCAATAAATTTATGCCTAACGCATTACAACACTAGCGGTCAAACATAGACGACTTTGGCGTGCTGGACATAGTATTTGCTTAGATAAAAATCCATTTTTTTTAGTTCAATGTTTCTTAGTACTTGTGGCTCTAGGAGACTTGTTTTTTATACTCGGATGTTGCTGGGTTATTCGTTTTTGAGGGGTGTAGAATTAAAATACCAGTAATAATTTTCCAATGTCTATATTTCATATTTTTGTGGGCCGGGTTTTTTGTCAACTATAGACGTCGTTGGCGCTCAGGGCCCGCGGGTGCTGGTCACGTATAGACGACTGTGGCGCTCAAAAGGTTAAAGGAAGCTTTAACTTCATCTAGGCAACATAGTACTTAACATAAATCCTCAACACAAATCTTTAGACTTAATTAATTATCTTTAGACAATTTAATGTTGTGTATGAAGCGTAGTATAAAAGCATAAATTCATGAAAAATGTAAATGTTAGATTATTTTCGGATGGTGTTGTCGGCTCTAACTTTGTTGCCATAACGGCTTTATATGTTTTAAGGAAAAATCCTCGGAGATCCTATTTCAAAAATTTCCACATGCATAGTCTTGAGATACATAAATAAGCAGATCCCACCACAACTAGGAAAACGATATATTATAAGGATCAACACTATGCAAGCACTCTTCTTAATCCGTGATCAACATCTCTAGAGATGAAATCAGTTGGATTTTCAGCAATAGGGACATGTCGCCAATAAGACATTTCAAAAAGTTTGCCATTTTCTGTAAAATCATTTGCAACAAACGTTTTTAATTTTCTAGCTTTATTGTTGAGCCATAGTAAAAAGTGCTTAAATTGCACCAGTGAATTACTCTATTTACTTCAAACTTCAAAGATGAAATAACAGTCTTGTAGAGTTAGCCCGCATAAAGAGCAGCGTAAAGCTCTCTAGACTAGGTAACGGTATTGGCTTTATTGGTGCAATTTTGTATCCCACACACGGGTTTGACCGTAACAGAATCGACTTTTATACATTTTGCGTAAAAGCAAGCATCCTATTATGTCGTTTATGACGCCTCGCTAAATGAACGGAGCTCTACAAGGTCTGAAGATGAACATAACACGAGGTACTTGAACGGCAGTAAGAGCATTAATATAATTAATAAAATTGTGCCATCAATCCTTTTGGATCAACACGACCCGTCAGTCAACCACTGACATAATCACAATAAGTCACTTTCTGTCAATCATTCCAGAGCTCATTCCAATTCAGAACTGCTAGAGTACCTAATGATTTGGGTAGCATGAAGCACGGACATAAGAGACCAAGAGGATCGAAAATCCTTAAATAAGTGGTGAATAGGTAGAGACACAGGTAATTAATTTTAAAGTTTAATTCAGAATGTAAAATTATAAAAATATTGTTGCGTGAATAAGTCAACTAGCGCCATCTAGTGTCAGGAACGAGAGCGAGGGGAGCTTTGCAGAAAATGACATCACAAATATCTCAACCGACAGCGGCATCCGAAGAACTAAGTTTCTAGAAAATCTACACTCGCACACTCGTCCCTTCCCTTTGCGCGCATTTACTTGAATATTCCGGATGCTTCTTTGCTAATTTAAATAAATAGGCGCTGCAAGATGCGATCGGGGAGTGTTGATTTAAGAATTCAAGCGAAGCTTCGGAGCGGAATAAAGTGAATTAGTGTGTTTAATTATTAGTGTTTTAAGTTTTAATTTGTGTAAAGTAAATTAAAGTGTTAATTTAGGTAATTTTATAGGCAATTTTTATTGTCACGAACCTCAAGCTCGTAACAATTGGTGTCAGAAGTGGGATAAAATCATGCCGATTTTACCTAAGGACGAGATGGAGGGTGTCCGTACCCGAAGTCAACGCCAGCAGGAGACGGACCAGAGGAGATTTGGTGGTGCAACGCCGCAGATGTCTGAGGGCCAGCCGCCGGCCACGGAAGCCGGCCCGTCAGCAGCTTCTACGTCTGTGGCACCTGACTTAGGTGCTCTGATGGTGATGCTGCAGCAGCTGCGGGGCGGACAGGAGGAACAGGCCCGACGGCAGAAGGAACAGGCCCGCCGATTGGAAGAGCAGCTGCGGGGCGGACAGGAGGAACAGGCCCGTCGTTTAGAAGAGCAACTCCAACGCGATAAGGAAGAGCAGATGCTCCTCATGAAGGTCCTTCACGCTATCTTCGGAAAAGAGATACGGGAGGTGAAGGATAAGGTTGCTCAACATGACAACCGCCTGTCGGAGGCCGAAACCCGAATCGACCAAGTAAACAATCGGGTTGACAACGTAATGGCTGACGTGAAGAAAACGCTTGTCGACCTCAAACTTGGGGATGGTACAACAGCTCCCGTAGTAGCTACAACACCTTCGCTACGTGGATTCAAAGTGCCGCCGTTCGACGGGACCTCTTCCTGGTCGGCCTACAAAATCCAGTTCGAGGCCGTCATGGAGGCAAACGGCTGGAATAAAAGCCAGGCCATGACTGCACTCACCTTAGGCCTGCGCGACCAAGCCTTAACCGTGTTGGAAGCTCTCGGTAAGAAAGTGACCTACGAGCAGCTCCTTGAGGAGGCGAGATATGGTGACGCTCACCTGGAACACGTCTTTCGCGCGCAGCTTAAAGATCGCGTGCAGCGCAGCAACAAAAACATGCAGCAGTGGGCCCTTGAGGTGGAGAAGATGGTTCGAAAAGCATACCAGTCTGTACCTGCGCTCATTGAAGGGAACCTGGTTCAGACATTCATCGACGGCATCCGCGATCCTTGAAGTCAGAGCTGCTGTGAGACTCGGGCACCACGACACGCTTAAGAACGCCTTGGCCCATGCACTGGAGGTGGAAGCCGTGCGGCAGGATCATCGTTCCCATCGCATCAGGGAGGTTGCAGCAGCTACAGTTCGCGACCGCAACAGAGGATACAGCCCTAGGTGCTATGGCTGTGGGTAAAAGGGCCATCTTCGATCCAGCTGCCCTAAGCGAACCCTAGAAAGGGAAGGTGAACGATCTCAGGAGGGTAGTGCGGCCAACAGCACCGCCCAGCAGCAGCAGGGAAACGAGTAAAAGCCAGAACTGCGGGGCGGGTGCTGGCTGATGTTAAAAGAGCCCAAGGATCTCGATCTCACAAACCCATGATGGGAACAGTCTAATCATCAAGGGCGAGGTCAACGGAATGCCGTATAAACTGACCATAGACACTGGAGCCTCTCGTACGGTTGTTAGTTCCCAATTTATAAGTCAGTTCCTTGGGGACTCCGCATACAACCGAGAACGCATTAATTTGGTAACAGCCACCGGTCAGCGTATATCCATCCGTGGAGAGAAGGAGATGGAGTTGAACTAGGCAACGTGATCTACCTGCATAATGTCATCGTGGCTGATATAATGGACGACTGCATCCTAGGCCTAGACTTTATGAGGAATAATTGTTGTGAGATCGACGTTAAGCAAGGTGTTTTGAAATGTGGACAGGAGGAACTTTTTATGGAAGGTGCGTTACCAGGGAACGTGTACAGCATTAAGAAGATTGTTCTTCCGCCGAGATCGGAAACGATTGTTCCGGTTAGTCTTCCTCGAAACGCTGGGCAAGCTCACCGTTGTGTACTTGTGGAAAGGGTAAACAATGACCTTCCATGGAAAGTAGCTCGAACCTTGGTCAGGACCACTGACATCTCAGGAGTACGTGTGCTGAACCTTTGCGACCGGGAACAGATTATAGAAAAAGGCATACTGATTGGTACTTGTGAGGAAGTGGATTGGTTACGTCGGTGCCAATATATATCGAGTGGGACCCCCAGCAAGGATGCAGAAACGAGAGTGACCACACTTTTGGAAGACTGTCGCAGTGTTCTCTCCCCGAACGAATTGGTCAAGGCGAAGAAGTTGTTACTCAAGTACGCCGATGTATTCTCATCAAACGATGCTGACATAGGAAAGACTGGCTTAGTTCAACACAAAATAAACACAGGAGAAGAATTGCCTATCCGTCAGCGGCCAAGAAGATTGCCGGTAGCACGTGAAAAGGAAGTGGAAACCATGATTGAGGGAATGGTGAAGGATGGTGTTATTGAAACTTCATCTAGTCCATGGTGTTCACCCGTGGTGCTGGAAGAAGGATGGCAGCATGCGGTTCTGTGTTGATTACCGCCGTCTGAACGACGTTACAAAGAAGGACAGCTATCCCTTGCCAAGAATTGATGACACGCTGGACATGCTTACAGGAGTAAAATGGTTTAGCACGCTGGATCTAAAAAGTGGCTACTGGCAAGTTGAAATTGACCCTAAGGACAAGGAGAAAACTATTAGAGGCATCTATTCTACACCAATACAATTTTACAAGTTCTTAAGGAAAGTAAGTAGTTTTTGCTGCAAGTAACGACTAATGAATAAGTACTTATATCGTGCTCAATTATTCAAAGTGTGAGATTATAGAACAAAAGGCAGCTACTTCGGCGCGCGGAACGTGAAAGACCTTCAGTAACCTTTGTAAATTACATCTTTTTATATATACATTACTCATTATTAAACACAAATATCTTAAACACGAGATTATACATTCACTTAAAACAAGAAATACCTACTGTTAAAGAGAAAAAGTATATATTATGTACTTTGATAACCTTGGCCTTAGTTTGTTTTGCGATTTGCAAGTTGGCGACACAAAAATAACCGACTGATCATTTTATCAGTATCTATCTCACTGTTTTATCGTTTAAAGTTTGTTTTGTGTACAGTATATATGAGCAACAAAATTGAAAATTTATATTCTCTTTGATAGTAACGTGTGCCATTAGTACTAACACGGTGGGTAATATTATGCACCTTTTTTTTAAAGTCCTGCACTAGATATAGAGGTAACAGTAGAAGCAGTTGAAAAAATAGGTGCATAATGTGTTAGCTATTTTCGGCGAGGCGAAGTGCTGCACTCCCGCGCGTCTCCCGCCCACCGCAACTAGCCGAAAAATAGCTCGGCTGGCTATCCCGTTCAACTTAATCGTTAACTTGCTACTTAACTCGCTTATTGCCGTTTAAACGAGGTTCAAACTTAACTCGCCAAGTTCGCAAGTTAACTCGCTACTGTACTTGTTGAATTGTAAATCGGTCTTAATATCAAAGTTGAATTCAAGTCATCATCATTCATTACAGCCTTTCACAAGTCCACTGCTGAACATAGGCCTCTCCCAAGTAATGCCACAAAGCACGGTCCTGAGCATCCATCGACTTCCTGCATATCTTACCAGGTCATCACTACATCTAGTGAGGGGTCGCCCTACACTACGCCTACAGGTACGAGGTTGCCACTCGAGAACCTTTCTTCCCCATCGGTTATCGGTTCTTCGAACTATATGGCCGCCCTATTGCCACTTCAGCTTACTAATCCATTGGGCTGTGTCGGTCACTCTGGTTTTACTGCGGATATCCTCATTTCTGAGTCTATCACGCAAAGAAACTCCGAGCATAGCCCTCTCCATAGCTCGCTGAGCGACCTTGAGCGTCCTCATACGGCCAGCAGTGAAGAACCACGTCTCAGATCCGTAAGTCATCACTGGCAACACGCACTGGTTGTACAATCTAGTTTTCAAAGATTGAGGTATACCTGACGAGAAGATGTGTCGTAATTTCCCTAACGCTGCCCAGCCGAGTTAAATCCGTCGATTGACCTCTCGGTCGAAGTTGGACTTACCTAGTCGCACTATTTGTCCCAGGTAAACAACAACTTCCAGCATAGTGCTCCCAACAACTACCGGCATAGGTGTGACATGGACATTAAACATGATCTTTGTTTTGTCCATGTTCATCTTAAGACCTATCCGTTGGGAGACACCATTGACGTCATTGAGCATAGTGCTTAGGTCCTCCAGCGATTCTGTAATAAGGACTATATCGTCGGTAAATCGAAGGTGAATGATGTACTCGCCATGGATGTTAATACCGTATCCTTTCCAGTCCAGTAGCTTGAAAATGTCTTCCAATGCAGCGGCGAAGAGTTTCGGGGAAATAACGTCACCCTGTCTTACACCTCTATGCAGTTGGATAGGTTTCGAGCTCTGGTTCTGTACTCGGATAGCCATCGTAGCCCTCCTATACAAACATTTCAGCACTTCGATATACCGACAGTCAACTTGGCACCGCTGAAGGGACTGTAGCACCGTCCAAATTTCGACGGAATCAAAGGCTTTCTCATAGTCCACATACGCCGGGCAAAGTGACAGATTGTACTCTTGGGTCTTCTGTACAATCTGCCGCAGGGTATGTATGTGGTCTATGGTACTGAAGCCTTTTCGGAAACCGGCTTGTTCGGGAGACTGGAAGTCGTCGAGTATGCGTGCGAGACGATTCGTAATGACTCTCGAAAACAGCACGTAGACGCGGCTCAGAGAGGAAATCGGTCTGTAGTTCTTCAAGAGAGCGTTGTCGCCTTTCTTAAAGAACAAGACCACCGCACTTCTGCTCCACGCCTCCAGAGTAGTGCCACCATGGAGGACGGAATTAAAGAGCTTCTGAAGGACTTCAAGTACCGGTGTTTCAAGACCACTCGCTTTCAGAAGCGTCGCTGTAATTCCATCCTCGCCTGGGGGCCTGCCGTTTTTAAGTTGCTGGAGAGCCATTCTAATCTTGCTCAGACTGACGTCCGGGATATCATCGGAATAGTGTCGGATAAGACTTGCTCTTGGATCGTTACTCACACTTGTGTGTGGCTCCAACGATGATGTGTACAGCTGCCCATAGAACCTCTCAATCTCACTCAAAATCTCAGGTGTCCCGAAAACGATGCTGCCACACTCAGTCTTCAGCTTTGACAGTTGGCTCTTTCTGGCAGACAGATCTCTGGCAAAGACTTTGGAGCCCTGGTTCCACTCGATCGCTTCTTTAATACGAGCAGTATTAAAGTTGCGTAAGTCTCGCCGCATGCATTTGGAGATCTGTCTGTTCAGTTGCCTGTATGCTGTCAAATCTGTTGACGATTGCAGCCTCATCTCCTGTCTAACAGCCACGAGATTAAGAGTGTGATCGGAGAGTTTATGTGTTCTTCTGCGGCGGGTCTTGCAGAACTTAGCTCCAACCGCATGGACAGTTTCCACGAGCTTGTCATTCATATCGTCCATTGCATTGCAATCTTCTAGGCACTGAAAGCGGTTACGTAACTCGAGCTGAAAGGTTTCGGGATTCTGGATTAGAGCACGAGGGGGGGCGGAGAGTTGACTACATTAGACGAGACCTCTCCAACTTAACGTTTAGGTTCAGTGTGCCTCTAACCATTCGGTGATCGCTGCCAGTTTTCACCCTTGCGATCACTGAGACATCACTGAACAGTTGGCGTCTGGTCGTCATAATGAAGTCAATCTCGTTTTTTGTTGAACCGTCGGGGCTCGACCAGGTCCACTTTCTGTGAAGCCGCTTCTGGAAGAAAAAGTTCATCATAAAAAGTCCCTCTTTCTCCATGAAGTCGGCCAGCTGCTGGCCCCTTGGATTCCGTTGCCCTATCCCAAATTTCCCTACCTTCAACTCACCGTTCTTTCTTGTGCCCAGTTTTGCGTTGAAGTCTCCCATTAACACCGTATAGTGAATTTTGGAGGAATGCATAGCTCTAGAAATGTCCTCATACATTTCCTCCACCTTCTCATCGGGATGTTCCGACGTTGGCGCGTAAACCTGTATGACCTTCAGCGATACACTCCCAATCTTTAAAACGTTGTTAACGAGAGACTTGTGGACGATAAATCCAACACCTCCTTGAGACAGATGGTCGCCCTCCCGGTGATAGAACAAATTTCCGGATTCGAGTATCACCGTGTCCTCCCCCTCTCTTTGGACCTCGGATAATCCTATATTCCAGCGCAACTTGTCTATCTCTTCTTCCAGCTCCAGGATCTTCTCGTTAGTCCTCAAGGTGCGTGCGTTAAATATTGCCAGGTCGAGTCATCGTAGGTGGCAACCGAACCTCCATCGGGGATTCTTAACACCCCCTACCCCGCCGTTACCATGGTCGCCACTGTAGCCAGGAATAGCAGGGCCGCTGGGGACTGGGGACCGTCTATTTGTGTAATTCTTCATGGGGGGTATATTGCCATAGTTGCCACGCTTGGCGAGCGGGTTGGCAACCGCAGTTTTTTTGTTTTACAGTTGCTGTTATCAGGAAGATGCTACTGCCCAATCTTCTGCCTGTTTCCCTCTGTCGTCTTTTACGACACCCAAGGGAAGATATAGGGTAGTGGATATTCTTAACCGCCACTACACGGACCTACACGTTGAATTCAAGTACCCAGTGTTATAAAATAGATTATTTTTATGACGTGAGTGTTCCTAGTTACTATAAGGATATATGCCTCAGATCTAGAGGCAGCTTTGAAGTATTCAAATTAGTCGTAGAATTTAGCGTAGAGAACCAAGAGTAGTAATTATAAAGTCGAAGGCACCTACTCCGGGTTAACTTTGTCATCGGGACGTCAATCACCTCAGTCCTCCGTAACAATGGCTGCAAGAAAGCATTTGAAACGTCAGGAATTAGAAATAAGTAAAATTAACCGCGATGAAATCCGTAAAATTAAATTTACTCAATAGAATTGCGTCGAGTTATTCTACGGGTGCTTAAAAACTAAATGGAAATTTTATTATTCGATATGTCATGCCAGTGGCTGCGCAGTGGCAGTAAAAACATAGAAATACGCTGGTGCACTACAAATGGAAGATGGATGGGTACTATCATCTGCTTGGGATCCTATAATTAATTAAATAAAACCAATACACAAGCATACCATTGCAAGACTTCCAGATACTCTAAGCTCATTCTGCGTTAAAATTAATATTCAAAAACTGAAGGTAGCCGAGCTAACCATGACATCGGGATATCAAACACCTCAGTCTCCTCCCCCCCGTGGCCGTAGGTGCTGTAAAGGACCCGAAACGCCGGGAATAAAAAGGATAAATTAAACGCGATAAAATCCGTAAAAATTAGGTTGATTTAATGAGTAGTGTTCGTATAAATATAAGAAATCATTATAAAATATATAATCAATATCTGTTCATAATTGGCAAAAATGTAGCGTAATATGCATACTAAACACGTACAGTCAATTAGTGTCTAAAATAAATTAATCTATTTTATTTTTGGAGACATTAATCTAGCGCTATGGATTTTTAAGCAATAAATGACAATTCTATCTAGAATGTCACTATAAAAATTCGGATGGTAAAATTACGTATAGTGCACAAGAAAACACGTTCGTGCTTATAAAATAGTGGTTTGCTATATCTACGTTAGCACTTCTTATTAGTTTGTAGCTACTATATCGGATCGCAAAATATGAAAAGTACAGACGGTAGTCTATGGGTCAATCAATCAAGATAAACCTTTGAAGCAGACTACTTTTTGCCTTTTTGCAATTTGCATACGTATGTATGTAATTACTCTAAGGCAGTTTTTTGTACAGTATTTTGAAGTTGAAGCCAAATTACAAATTGTCAAAACTTTGTAAAGCTTTTTCTTTGGAGTTTAGGCGGGAACATGGCCGTCGACGGATTGTCGCTCCTGTTTAATTTTGTCGATTGAATAATGGTTTGAAGTGGATTTTGATTCGTAAGAGTGATGCGATTTAGTGAATTAAGTATCTGCGCGTGTGAAATATTAAAGAAAACGACAAAACAAGTGCTTTGATGTTGATATAAACCTCAAGTTATTTTGATCTCTTGGGCGCCTTATGAACTTGAATGGCTGTCGTTATCAACTGTCCGCTGGGTTGAGATGTCGTCAAAATTTCCCAAGAACTTCGCAATTTGACGCATCAGCATATGTATAATGTGAAGAAAAACATATACAAAAATGAATATTACGAAAGAAATGATGGCACAGAAGGGCTAGAACCCAGATTTGTAAAGTTAGTTATATAAAAAAAATTGTTAAGCTTTTAAGCATGGAGTAAAGAGGTAAGGAGGACAATCTCCCATAAAGTTTTTAAATGGGGAAGAACTGAGTCCTGTTGAGTCCTCTGTTTTTCTTGGCATCACTCTCGATGCTAAGCTTCAGTGGGGCCCCCATATATCTAAACTAGCAGACTAAGCTCTGCAGCTTATGCTGTAAAAAAGATTAGAGATCTCACTAGCGTCGAGACAGCTAGAATAGTTTATTTCAGTTATTTCCATAGCATAATGTCACTTGGAATTTTGCTATGGGGGAATACGGCTGATTTAGAAACTATATTTATTTTGCAGAAGAGGGCCACTAGAACTATTTACAACCTTGAACCGAGAGAGTCTCTTAAAGAAAAATTTAAAGAAGTAAATATATTAACTTTGGCCTCTCAGTATATCTATGAAAATTTGATGTATGTTCACAAAGGTAGTTTTAGTAAAAAAGTATTATACACTTAGATAACGCCAGGAACAAACACAAGCTGGTGCTACCAGTTGCTCGACTCCACAGAGTCAGTAATTAATTCTTGGGGCAATTTATATGCTATTACAACAAATTCCCAGAAAATATACAAGGTCTCTCTATTATCAAGTTTAAATATTTAATTAAACAAAAACTATATAAAAAAGGTTATTATGATATAAATGAATACATGGTTGATAATAACCCCTGAGAATGAGGTGGTCGCTTCCAAGCTGTTTCTATAATCAATTTTGTTAATATTTTGTGACCCTTGACATTGTAAAATTTATTAAAAAAATATTCCCGCAGGGTTTCTTGCTGGTTCTTCCCAGGACAGAGGTTTTTTTAACCAGTGGTAAAGTAAAATATTGACTTTCAATAAGAATTACTTGTAATCTATATTGAATAAAAATTATTCTATTCTATTCTAAAGGAGAATAGTTGAATGTGTTAAATGTGTACTTCTGTAAGCAGTAAATAACAGTTCAAAAACTCTCCCCAACAGCGCTCGAGTAGCTGTAGGGTACGTTAAATTGCCGTAACATACGTTGAAAGTGATTTTGAAGATAAAAATTTTGGATGAAATAAAATTATTGTAAAAAGAATTACGGTGAAAGTCTATTATGCAACGAAAAAATTATAAAAAGTTCTATAAAATTTAGACTGTAGCTACAGTGGCGCCATCCTTATTTAAAGCCCCATTTACATTCAGCCACTGCCACTGCTCCTCGCGCTGCCGGCAATACTTCCCTAAATACTGCCGTAGCAGGATCGCGGGAAGGGTGTATTCACACTCTGCCCTACCACTCACATCGCTTTCGGCTTTCGACTATGGCAGACGTCGAAATAATTACAGCGTCCGCGCTGTGTCTTCTTGCAATACAAAATTATGTTAATAATTTAAAAAGATATCAAGTTCAAAAGAAGATAGATATATAGATAGAAAATTTATTATATAAACGTGGTACATAAGATGATCATGATATTTTATATATTATGATATTTTATATATTATGATATTTTATATATAACTTTCACTTACTTTTATTTGTATGTATTATTGTATTTTTTTATTATTATTTTGTATGCCCCCCTCTATTTGTAACTTTTGTTTGCATCATTCCTCTACGCATAGGTTGTCTGGAATAAATCACTTTCAGTGATAAGACCGCCTATTGTACATACTTTTTTTTTGTTTCTGTATTGTGGTGTACAAAAAATAATAAATAAATAAATAAATGATCAATGACGTGGAACTGACATGTTTTGCCATAATTGGCATGCAAAAATGATATGAAATACAGCTAATTACACAAACCCAATGTTATATTTTAAAATTATTGCATTGCGTAAAAGTTAGGTGCAAACATTCTTTTTGAATTAAAATATTATGTATTAATGAAATACTTATACAGATCCACTCTATTTTAATTCTTATACAATAAATTGTTCCTAAATTATTAATTGAATTATTACATTATTGTTACATAAATAATATTAAATATTATATGAGATTAGTTAAGCTATTATTATTTTAATAATTACACTACAGTATAAAATAATTCATAATTTTAATTGCAATAAAATTATAATTTAAAAATCTCAGGCTATTATGCAAATATTACCATTTAACTTATTTTACATTTTAATAAATAAATAGTCAATATGAGTTACTAATCGTTTTTAGAAATAAAATGTCAATGTTCATTAATTCCTTAAACTAAATTTTATATTAAAATAATAAATTTGATGAATTTATAATTAATTATGTACATAGGTACAATGTTATCTCAAAAAGAAAATTCGTATTCGTAGAAGATGATGAATTGTAGTTTTTATCGTTGAAATCCCATATAGTTTTTTCTGATTCCAGCAGTTCTAAAAACTTTATTGTATTTTCATTATTCCGCTCGAAAGGCATTTTGGTAGATCGTACTTATTTAATAACAAGACGGCACGCACGTCCGTTCATCCAGGCGCTTAGCGCGAAGTGAGCGATGGAGCTGAATGTGAACACTCACTGCCGCTCGCGCTGCCGTCCTTTGACTTCCGCACGAAAAACCGACATTTGAGGGATCGTCGGGCAGTGGCAGTGTCAGCGCGAGTAGCCTGTTTACATACTGCCCTGCTCACTGCCCTGCTCACTTCCCTGCCCAAACGGGCTGAATGCAAATGGGGCATAACGTTTTCCTACGGACACTTTTATACAGAGTCTGTACTCCTTACCTCCACACTCCATACTTCTCTAACCTCCATACTCTACACTCCATAGTTTCTTTTCGTACAATCGTATCGTAGACTGCTAGCATAGTATATAGTATAGTTCTTGCCAAATCGATTGAGAAAAACGGACGATGACCTCAGATATGAGCAGAGTGTCAAAAGGCGTAACTTACAAAATCTCAATTTAGATGTGATAACAATATTTAAATATTTATATTATTCACACTGCTAGGTCAGCACATATGTTTTGTTTTTTTGTTTCTTAAATAATATAGTCTATGGTTCCTATAAACATCGTAAAATCTTACGGTACATCTCGAAACATGTGTTATATTTTATTTTTCAATTTATGGTAAGTAAAAAAAAATATTTGAAGCAATGTAATCACCATATTGAGCTTTTGCAGATTCATCCCTTTAAAATAAACAAAACGAGCGTTACGTCAGTTCGTTCTAAAAGAAACGTGAAAATGGCAGCCAGAGATGCATCACTTTTTTTGGGCCAGCCCGCATGCACCGAATAAAAAAAAGTTCTTATAATATTCAAAATATAGTTTTATCTTTTCAATAAGTACATACTTATTCGGTGTCGTTATAACTCGAATCTTTATATGTGTTATAAATTAATGCTTTTGTTGTTAAATGAATAAAGTATTTTATAACAATAGATGATTTTTCTTTTGCAGCGATCTTTTACATAACTTTTTAATAATAGTTAATAAATATATATTATATCAATCATTATAAAAAAATCATTATAAATAAAGAAAGTACTACATATAAAAAGTGCCTATATATTGAAGATTTGTAGCCCCTGGTTAAACGACCGAAAGATCAATGTCCGTTTTTTTCAATCGATTTGGTACGAACTATAGTGATCTGTGGTAGGGATGATCGATGTTGCAGAAACATCGACGATGACATCGATGTTGATATCGATAGCTTAACATCGATGTGCGATGTTTATTTATTAGGTTAAAATTAGGTGAACAAAAAATTTTGTAGTGTTTTTTATAGTTTACTATTAATGAAATGAAAGAAATTAATAAAACATTTAGTGTCAAACAGTATTTAAAAAAATGAAAAAATCTTAACAAATATTTAGTTCATTTGTTATATGTTTTGCCGATAATGATGAATGCCATTATTTTGATCTTTAAATGTACAATCATAAATCTGGTACAAAAAAATTTACTATGGGTTATGATACGATAGATACGATTTAGACGTAAGTTTTATATTAGCTACTCCTATCGCGAAATAAAAAATATGATTATAGAGGGAAAATTAACAAACTTCACAAAAACAAAATAATGGACTTTTCCGTCACCTTTGTTCACAATTTTTAATCAGGCAGCCCAAGCAATAAGTATCCTCAGCCGTTTATAAAATGCAATGTAGAATGCACTATGCAGTGAAATAGTCTAAGCTCACGATCGCCCAGTGATTTATTTTCATAAACTTCAAGAAAACAATAAGCTCGTTGAGCTTGGGATAGCTCAAAACAGCTAAATATAATTGAATTATGTAGCAACAAATTGTTTCAAAATTATGTAAGTATAGACAGCAAGGGAAAAACAATTAATTTGAATATCAATTTATGTAGAATAGTTATTACGCGACAACCGGCAACGAGACCACAGAATAACAAAGCGAAAGCAGTTACAACTGTGACATTACAGTTCACACTTGACAGGGAGTTTGACACAACATAATGATATTTTTGTAGGTGATCGATGCATTTAGGAGTCAGAGAAACGTTTTTTTACGTGGTAGAGCCATGCTGCAGTTATATTAGATGTATAGTTGTAGCACGAATGGGTCGGCTGGACCGGGGAGCGATCACGCACTCACAGAATACAAGCGTCAAATAGCAGCTTAATGCTGCTGGTTTCGTATGGTAAGTGTAAAGAACCGGAGACCCTTTTTACTCGAAAAGAGGCATTCCATCTTAGTCCTCAAGGCTGACAACGCATCTACAATTTGATTCGCAAACGAGGATAGATGTAGATGTCTATGGGCCACAGCAACCACTTACCATCAGGTGGACTGTGTGCTCGTTAGTTAACCTTTTCCTATAAAAAAAGTTCTTATTAATCGATTATTGGTTCATTGATCGATGTTTCGATGTTTGACATGTGGCAACATCGATGTTTCGATGTTTAACTTGTGGCAGCATCGGAGTGAAAATGTCGATGTTTTAATTTATAACATCGATCATCATTGAACATCCCTAGTGATCCCTAGTCTGTGGTACAAATACGAATAACGTATATACTATATAGTAGCTTGCTACATATTTATTTATCTATATAGGTACCAACGGAAAACAAATAAAAAGTTTTCGCAATATATTTGTGACGAGTGTTTTGTTTGTAACTTCTAAAAAAGAGAATTTAATTATTACTGTCACGAGATATAATTTTAATACATAAACACTTTAATATAGTCTGCTTTGCAATATGTTTTAATTTATACCTAAAAATTTGAATGTAAAGTAAAGAATAGTTCCTTGTTGTGAGATTGAGACGGCCTCAGAATTTAATCAAAAGCGTCGGCTTAAGTCTTGTGAATTTTGTGGTACCGGTCCATAGCTTATCTGTATCGGTAATATTTAAATAAATAAGTTGGAAGTTATATCTATCTATAATTATAGCAAGAACTTAAAATATAGCATAGCTCCACTCCAATATTAGTGATAGAGATAGTGATAAATGATGTCTGCAACGGCTCGAAGTTTTATGGTCCTAAAATTAAATTATCCACCGGATATAAAGTTTTGTCACGTTAGGAAGGTAAGTGAAAAGTATTTGTAAGATGTAAGATTTAATTATTTCACTATGACACATCATTATTCAATTTAGAATTACATTACATTGTGAGTTTAAGGCCTTACACTTTTAAGTTGATAATACCCATTTGTATTTTTTTCAACTTCAACATTTAAAATCTACTGCCATCTTTACATTATAAAAGCTGGCTCACCTTCTAATTAACTTCTCAGAGTTAACATTTTACAATGACCAATTTACAAGGAAATATCCACACTTTATGTTTGTGTGTACAAAATTTTAGCTCTCAAAGACCTGTCATATTCAAGAAAATTTAGAACAAAGATTTTTTTCAATAATCTTCCTCCTTTGACATAAGTGTACAAGTGTACATTTTATATAATAAAAATAACTTTAACTTTATAAAAAATAGTTAACAGTTAAAACTATTTCCATGTCGAAACTAATTTTATTTTATATAATAAACATATATAACACATTTTTACCCACCATGTCTACCACAAAAATATGTACTCAATATTTGGGTTTGCCATGTCTAAAGCCCAGCCAATTTACACTAAACAAATTTATTATATATTCATTTATAGATATTGACATTTGCGTCCTATAGTACTGCAAGTCGAAGAAATAAAATATTCAATAATATAAATGATGCTGTAAAGGATATTGAAGATGGATCAAAACTTTTGGTTGGTGGATTTGGACTTTGTGGAATTCCAGAAAATCTTATTCAAGCTATTAATAAAAGGAATGTAAAGAATTTAACTGTTGTTTCTAATAATGCAGGTATATAGAATAATAATTGGAGAAACACACATACATACAGAACAGAAAGTAATGTTTGATTTTATATATTATCTCTTGATTTTAGGTGTTGAAGATTTTGGACTAGGTATATTGTTGAAAAATAGACAAATTAAGCGAATGATTGCATCATATGTTGGAGAAAATGCTGAATTTGAAAGACAGTTTTTGAGTGGAGAATTAGAGGTAAAGTTGATCTGATTAGGTATATAAATGATTAAATATCTAACAATATTGAAAGCTAGGTATTGCAGAGACTAATTGTTTCGCTACAGCTCAATGGCCACGGTTTTTAACCTGCATGGAACCACAATTTCTGGAGACCGCAAGTAATTGTTATAGGTTTGAAAGTTTGTGTATGTGCAATTTATGTAAGTGAAATGCCTTTATGATACAGGAAAAAATCATATATGGGTAACTTAAAAAAAAAAACAATAATGATTTTTTTTATAGGATAGGGTGACAAACGAGCACACAGTCCACCTGATGGTAAGTGGTTTCTGTGGCCCATAGTCATCTACATCAATCCTCAATTACGAATTAAAATGCAGATGCGTTGTCACCCGTGAGGACTAAGATGGAATGCCTCATTTCCAGTAAAAAGGGTCTCCGGTTCTCTACACTCACCATATGAAATACAGTAGCATTAAGCTACTATTTCACGCTGGTATTCTGTGAGAGCGTGGTCCCTCCCCAGTCAAGCCGACCCATTCGAGCTACAACTATACTTCTAATACAACTGCAGCATGGCTCTACCACATAAGTGATTATCATCAATTCTTAAAAGCCTGTTGAGTTGGAAGGATTACGGCATATAGTAAATCCTACTTTTATTTTTTCACTATCAGCCTCTAAACAGTTCACTTCTCTCTCTCTCTCTCTCTCTCTCTCTCTCTATATATATATATATATATAATATATATATATATATATATATACAACATGTAACATAATTAGCGCACTTTGAGAAATTAGTTTGTTCAGAATCATTTACTGAATCGATTCCTATCATTTTTAATATAGGTAATTTTTTATCCTAAAAATAATTAAAAATACGTAAATTACAGTCCCACTAAATCTGTACAGTCAAAACAAACTGAAATGTACCATAACTTAAGGCAATAAGACTTTTAAGAGTGCAGTTTTATTTGTATTATTACTAATTCTGTCATTCAATAAAAATAACGAAAAATGAACTTTATTTCAAAGAATGTTAAAGTGTTTGTGTTCGTGGATTTGTACTGTGACCACAACATTTTTCCGGAATTAGTATAACTAATTTGATAAATAATCAGTTCATAAAATGTTTAACTAAAAATTCAGTGTATGTATTATGATTATAACATAATATAGTAATTGGGGTCTCTAAGGGTGTGCGTTAATTACATTACATATTGTATATATATATCATCATCATCATCATTACAGCCCTTCACAAGTCCACTGCTGACCATAGGCCTCCCCCAAGTAATGCCACAAAGCACGGTCCTGAGCCACCTGCATCCATCGACTTCCTGCATATCTTACCAGGTCGTCACTCCATCTAGTGGGGGGTCGCCCTACACTACGCCTACACTGCCACTCAAGAACCTTTCTTCCCCATCGGTTATCGGTTCTTCGAGCTATATGGCCGGTCCATTGCCACTTCAGCTTACTAATCCGTTGGGCTATGTCGGTCACTCTGGTTTTACTGCGGATATCCTCATTTCTGAGTCTATCACGCAGAGAAACTCCGAGCAAAGCCCTCTCCATAGCTCGCTGAGCGACCTTGAGCATCCTCATACGGCCAGCAGTGAAGGACCACATCTCAGATCCGTAAGTCATCACTGGCAACACGCACTGGTTGTACAATCTAGTTTTTAGAGATTAAGGTATACCTGACGAGAATATATGTCGTAATTTCCCGAACGCTGCCCAGCCGAGTTGAATCCGTCGATTGACCTCTCGGTCGAAGTTGGACTTACCTAGTCGGACTATTTGTCCCAGGTAAACGTACTCGTCAACAACTTCGAGCATAGTGCTCCCAACAACTACCGGCATAGGTGTGACATGGACATTGAACATGATCTTTGTTTTGTCCATGTTCATCTTAAGACCTATCCGTTGGGAGGCACTATTGAGGTCATTGAGCATAGTGCTTAAGTCCTCCAGCGATTCTGTCATAAGGACTATATGGTCTGCCGTGTAGTGGCGGTTAAGAATATCCACTACCCCATATCTTCCCGTGGGTGTCGTAAGAGGCGACAGAGGGAGACAGGCAGGAGATGGGCAGCAGCATCTTCCTGATAACAGCAACTGTATGACAAAAAAAAACTGCGGTTGCCAACCCGCTCGCCAAGCGTGGCAACTATGGCAATATACCCCCCATGAACAATTACACAAATAGACGGCCCCCAGTCCCCGGCGGCCCCGCTATTCCTGGCTACGGTGGCGACCATGGTAACGGCGGGGCAGGGGGTGCTAAGAATCTCCGGTTGAGGTTCGTTTGCCACCTACGACGACTCGACCTGGCAACATTTAACGCACGCACTCTGAGGACTGACGAGAAGATCCTGGAGCTGGAAGAAGAGATAGACAAGTTGCGCTGGAATATTATAGGATTATCCGAGGTCCGAAGAGAGGGGGAGGACACGGTGATTCTCGAATCCGGCAACTTGTTCTATCACCGGGAGGGCGACCATCTGTCCCAAGGAGGTGTCGGATTTATCGTCCACAAGTCTCTCGTCAACAACGTTGTAAAGATTGGGAGTGTGTCGACGAGGGTCGCGTACCTGATACTCAGAATCACCAAACGGTATTCGCTGAAGGTCATCCAGGTTTACGCACCAACCTCGGCACATCCCGATGAGGAGGTGGAGGAAATGTATGAGGATATTTCCAAAGCCATGCATTCCTCCAAAACTCTCTACACGGTGTTGATAGGAGACTTCAACGCAAAACTAGGCTCAAGAGAAAACGGTGAGCTGAAGTTAGGGAAATTTGGAGTAGGGCAACGGAACCGAAGGGGCCAGCAGCTGGCCGACTTTATGGAGAAAGAGGGACTCTTTATGATGAACTCTTTCTTCCAGAAGCGGCCCCACAGGAAGTGGACCTGGTCGAGCCCCGACGGTTCGACAAAAAATGAGATTGACTTCATTATGACGACCAGACGCCAACTGTTCAGTGATGTCTCAGTGATCGCAAGGGTGAAAACTGGCAGCGATCACCGAATGGTTAGAGGCACACTGAACTTAATCGTTAAGTTGGAGAGGTCTCATCTAATGAAGTCACCGCTCCGTCCCCCTCGTGCTCTAATCCAGAATCCCGAAAACTTTCAGCTCGAGTTACGTAACCACTTTCAGTGCCTAGAAGATTGCAATGCAGTGGACGATATGAATGACAAGCTCGTGGAAACTGTCCATGCGGTCGGAGCTAAGTTCTGCAAGACCCGCCGCAGAAGAACACAAAAACTCTCCGATCACACTCTTAATCTCATGGCTGTTAGATGGGAGATGAGGCTGCAATCGTCAACAGATTTGACAGCATACAGGCAACTGAACAGACAGATCTCCAAATGCATGCGGCGAGACTTACGCAACTTTAATACTGCTCGTATTAAAGAAGCGATTGAGCGGAACCAGGGCTCCAAAGTCTTTGCCAGAGATCTGTCTGCCAGTAAGAGCCAACTGTTGAAGCTGAAGACTGAGTGTGGCAGCATCGTTTCCGGGACACCTGAGATTTTGAGTGAGATTGAGAGGTTCTATGGGCAGCTGTACACATCATCGTTGGAGCCACACGCAAGTGTGAGTAACGATCCAAGAGCAAGTCTTATCCGACACTATTCCGATGATATCCCGGACGTCAGTCTAAGCGGGATTAGAATGGCTCTCCAGCACCTTAAAAACGGCAGGGCCCCAGGCGAGGATGGAATTACAGCGGAGCTTCTGAAAGCGGGTGGAACACCGGTACTTTAAGTCCTTCAGAAGCTCTTCAATTCCGTCCTCCATGGTGGCACTACTCCAGAGGCGTGGTGCAGAAGTGCGGTGGTCTTGTTCTTTAAGAAAGGCGACAACGCTCTCTTAAAGAACTACAGACCGATTTCCCTTCTGAGCCGCGTCTACGTGCTGTTTTCGAGAGTCATTACGAATCGTCTCGCACGCAGACTCGACGACTTCCAGCCTCCCGAACAAGCCGGTTTCCGAAAAGTCTTCAGTACCATAGACCACATACATACCCTGCGGCAGATTGTACAGAAGACTGAAGAGTACAATCTGCCACTTTGCCTGGCGTATGTGGACTATGAGAAAGCCTTTGATTCCGTTGAAATTTGGGCGGTGCTACAGTCCCTTCAGCAGTGCCAAGTTGACTGTCGGTATATCGAAGTTCTGAAGTGTTTGTACAGTAGGGCTACGATGGCTATCCGAGTACAGAACCAGAGCTCGAAACCTATTTAACTGCAGAGAGGTGTAAGACACGGTGACGTTATATCCCCGAAACTCTTCGCCGCTGCATTGGAAGACGTTTTCAAGCTACTGGACTGGAAAGGATACGGTATTAACATCAATGGCGAGTACATCATTCACCTTCGATTTGCCGACGATATAGTCCTTATATATACATATATATATATATATATATATATATATATATATATATATATATATATATATATATATATTTCTTTATTTTTTCTTTATTTTTAATGAATGACAAAATTAGTAATAATACAAATAAAACTGCACTCTTACAAGTCTTATTGCCTTAAGTTACGGTCCATTTCAGTTTGTTTTGACTGTACAGATTTAGTATAACTGTAATTTACGTAGTTTTAATCGTTTTTGGGATAAAAAATTACCTATATTAAAAACGATAGGAATCGATTCAGTAAACGATTCTGAACAAACTACTTTCCCAAAGTGGGTTAATTATGTTACATGTTGTATATATTACATCAGGTACATACAAGATTGTTATAAATTTATATGTCAGAGATTATGATATCTTCACATTTGCTATTGTCTGCTGTTACAAGATGCACTGGATTAGATCAGGTGATGGTCTTTTACTGGTCCCTTCCAATCATGTTAAAAGCATTTGCACAGTTCCCTCTACATATTATTGTACTTTTTCCTCAGACATGTGATAAAAACTTAAAAAATAATGATTAACAATTGTGATGAAATTAAAATTAATTACTTTCTTTAATAAGAAAATATTTATTGTTTTAAAGGTGGAACTTACTCCTCAAGGGACATTAGCTGAAAGAATTCGTGCTGGTGGAGCTGGTATACCAGCATTTTTTACACCTACAGGCTATGGTACACTAATACATGAAGGTGGTTCACCCATTAAGTACACTAAGGATGGAAAAGTATGTATCAACATTCTTAAGAGTATAGTATTATTGAAACAAAGTTAAAGGGAGGGGGGATGGCATTGAGATAGTCAAGAGGGACAGCATTGGGGTACTCTAACAGTAGCTAAATATTCTTAAATTTGTATTTGCAGTATTGAATTTTTTTTATCAAGTACAGTTCTCACATACTTCAAATAAGTATATTATATTATTATTATTACATTAATAAGCATTTCTAAGTTAGCATTAGGTACCTTACATATTCTTATTTATATTATTTTACAATTATATTAATATTTGTGGTCCTATAAAAATATTTTCAAATGAAGCTATGAAAGTTTCTAATCTACAAGAGCAAATGAATTAAATGTGTGTTGAAAAAAAAAGATTTATCATAATTTCAAGTACTCGAAAAGAAATATTTAAAACAGTCAATTGTGTCAAACTTTTTTGAGTCGTCTTTGTAACAAGATAATAAAGGACTATGAGCCACATCATATAACATTTTATTGTTAATCACAAAGCAGGAAGAAAACACAAAATTGGTCAGGAATTAATTTTGTCAGCAGACAAAATGATAATATAAAACATTCTTTGTCATAAGGTACAATCACAAATCATCAGACAAGTTACTCTTACTGCAAAAAAAGAAGAAATGAAATAGCAAAAGATGTTGGAATATTGTTGTGTTTTTTTTTATAGAAGAGGGGGCAAACGGGCATGCGGCTCACCTGATGTTAAGTGACTACCGCTGCTCATGAACAACCGCAACACCAGGGGAATTGTAAGTGTGTTGCCGGCCCTTTAGAAAGAAGTAAGCTCTTTTCTTGAAGGTCCTCAGGTCGTATCGGTCCAGAAAAATCGCCGGTGGTAAACTATTCCATAGAGAGGTCGTACGCGGAAGATTTCTGAAAGACTTTCAAATTTTCCATTCAATTTGATGAATTCACTCTACCAAATATTGAAGGTTACTATTGCTTGCTGCTGCACACTGGATGACGTTTGCTCTGTAAGGTTTTTGTCTGAATTGTTTTTAGAATTTATTTCATTAAGTACAGTATGTTTTAACGAAATATTTTCGTAAAAAAGTTTCGAAGTTTAAAAAAACACTTGATTTCTTTAACAATGATATCTTTCGAACGGATCAACCGGTTTTGATATAATTGGTGACAATCGATGAGGTATTTTTTAGGAACAATAATCAAATCTATTATAAAAACGATTAGACTGTAAATTCAAAAGTTATGTGAAAAAAACACTTCAAAATTTTCATCATCGATTTCTCTTCACCACATTAACTGATTTTGAAGCGGTTCGCAGCAATCGAAGTCGTTTTCCATGTTTAAGAAATCTAATTAGATTTTGTAATGGATCGGTACATTTGTTTTTTAAATCATTCCAAAAAAACATTTTTTAAAAAAATTTATTTTTGATATTTCTCAAAATCTACTGGTCGAAATCGGTTGAAACAGTATTGAAAATCTAAGTTTGGTGAAACCTTTTAGAACGCCACCAAATTCGTTCAAATTGGTCAAGCCGTTCAAAATTTATGAGGGGTTTACACACACACACATGGACATAGTGACATCCTCGTAGGAATAGTCAGATTAGCTTCCTGGGACCTCAAAACGCCGAGATCTGATGAAACCTCGATTTTGGGGTGAAACCTAACTTCCCGATTTTTTGAATATTATTGATTTTCGTAGCAGGAAGTTCAAAAACAAAAAAAAAAACGTAATAGCTGTTTTAGTGTGAAAACTTCTATTCCAATTATTAATAATATAGATATGAAAAAAAAAAGATGTGAATACATACTTGAGCAGTTATTGAAAAACAATGTGAACGTTGAACGTCGCGATTTAACTAAATTATATTGGAATATTATATATAGAGATAGACATATCTCATCAATTCTTTATATTTTTTATTAATTTCTAGTTTATTTTATAAAGTTTTACTATGTTATTGTACACTAGGTTGTCGTTTTATTAATTTCAATAGAATTAGTAAAGTTATTTTTATTCAATTTGTAGTCGTTTTTTTATTCGTGTATTGTGTATGTATAATAGTAATAGTATGTATAATAAATCATTATAAATTACTACTGATTTTTAATAGATGAATTAATAGGTAAATTAGGTACCGATAATATGTAACAATATTTTAATACTTTATTTAAAAAATAACTATTAAAAAGGGTGTGTTAGAATAATTTTTATTGCGAAACCCTAATCCAAATCAATAGTTATCTATTAAGGCAATATACTTTTCAGATTGATATTTCTAGTTCCCCTCGATTGGAACAACAATTTAATGGTAAAGACTTCATTATGGAGGAGGCAATAACTGGAGATTTTGCTTTAGTGAAAGCCTGGAAAGCAGACAAATATGGGAATCTAATATTTAGAAAAAGTGCCCGTAACTTCAATCCAGCAATGTGTAGAGCGGCTAAAGTTACAATTGCTGAAGTAGAAGAAATTGTTGATGATATTAATCCTGATTTTGTGCATATACCATCTATTTATGTGCATAGAGTAATCAAAGGTAATAAATATGAGAAACGTATTGAAAGAAGAACAGTTACTAAACAAATTGTACACAAAGAGAAGAAATCATCGGACATAATGAGGGAAAAAATAATAAGAAGAGCTGCTTTAGAGTTTAAAGATGGAATGCATGCTAATCTTGGAATTGGTAAGTTTGTTACTATTAAGAATATGATATTATGCATAAATGATACAATTTTTTATTTCAATCAGTTAATATTTACGTTTTTTGTTACAGGAATGCCTATGCTTGCCAGCAATTATATTCCAAAAAATGTTAAAGTTTTTTTGCAATCAGAAAATGGTATTCTTGGCCTTGGTCCCTTCCCCAAAGAAGAAGAAGTTGATGCTGATCTTATTAATGCTGGCAAAGAAACTGTTACAGTCCTTCCTGGTAAGCACATATTAAAAATTGTCTTGATGCCTTAGTTAATCTTGAAATAGTAATTTTTTTGACTTCAAGATTAGAGATTTATTTTAGAATTTTTAACATTTTTATTTTATTATTATAATTTAAAACATTTTTGTGTAAAATTTTAAGTATAAAAATATTTTTTTTTAATATTGATTATGTCATACTAAATATTACCTGTTGCTGACTTGTAGCCATTGAAGTAATATGTACTTACGTACTAGAACAGCTATCTCAAACAAAAAATGTGCGCTACTCTGTGTTCCCGCGGTTATTTTTTATCATAGAATAAACATAGGTAGAATAGGTAGAATGACCCGTAGGTAGTAGGTAGATTGTATTGTTACATAGATAAATTATATCGAGAACAATATTTAAATTTTGTCATTTATTTTGTATATTATATTTGCTTATTTAATACACCATTACATAATATTACATCACAATTACATTTTAATGTTATTTTTGTCTGAATATTTTAAAAGGTATCTATGTCAAATATAAAAAACATACTAAATGTATGTTTAACAAAACTTATTAGTGTAACATTTAAATTACAAATATGTTTACTTAAATTAGAATAAGAGTCGTTCTTAAATGCTGGGCACGCGAGAGTTAAAAATGGACGAATTTATACCACTTTGACTTTGATGTGGAAACCCAAAAATAAAATGAAAGAATAATAAGCAAATTGAAAACTGAAACATTTTGCCTAATTATAATAACCTATATATGTTTCTACAAAAAAATGTGTATAATAATATATTCGTCCTATACTTAAGTACCCACAGAAATGTCGCATCTGAACATATTAATTTCATAATCTATATTCCATGACACGAGATGGCGTCTTAGGAATAATTTGTTTTATTATTGTTCTATAATACTTTTTTATTGATTAAGTATCTTATTAACCGATGAAAAGTAATTCCTTGGTTTTTACTGACATATCTTGAATTATTTGTGCAATATCTAAGTACACACGACGGCATATTTTTATCAAGAGATTTTTTTTAAATCAACTCAACACGTGACAACTCTACAAGCACCTAGCTAGTGACTGATTAAAGTGCGGTGTATGCACTGCAGTAGTACTGGGCGTTTTATTCAGAAACACTTTTAAAAAACAGTTAGTCAAAGAAAAACGAACGAACAGTTTCTCGAAGATCCATCTTAGGTTTAAAAACGAACGATATGAATATAGTTCTCCACTAAGGTTTATACTTAAGCTATCGAGAGATTACAATTTTATAAAATAATATAGCGTTATGTTGTATTGCAGATACTATAAAAAGGAAAAACAAACAAAAAACTTTTAAAATTTAAGAAAGTGACCCTTTAGTTTACATCTAATGTTACTTTTAGTGATATTGTCCACTAAATCTGATGGTAAGTTATTGATAAGCCGAGGTATTAAGTAGCTACATGTTCTCTTACCGTACGCATTGCAAGCACGCGGCTCGTTGAGACGGTTTTTAGAAATTGCTCGAGTGTTTACAGAATGCTCAATCGGGATTTTTAGCGATTCATTAAAAAATTGTTCTTTTAATAAAACATTTTGTACTTGTATATGTATTGGTAAAATTTTACAATGTTTAAAGAGACCATTAACGTCATCCCTGAATTTATTTTTTATTTTATTTGGAACTATAGTATTGAGTATTCTTACTTGTAAACTATGGATCTGGTCAAGATATGTTTTGTAAGTTCGGCCGTAGCTACTTAGCCCGTATTGAATGTGCGACTCCGCAAGTGCATTATATAACATTAACTTTATTTTAAAAGGAATGCGATTATTGAGAATAGTGATATTTGCTAAAAACTGTCTTAGTTTAGTACATACACGGTCAATATGCTGGCTCCAATTTAATTTACTGTCAATAACTAGTCCCAGATACGTTTGTGTGTCAACTATCTCAATTGCTGGGCAGCAGCATTCAGCAGCGCGGTTATTATGTAGGCAGATGTGGTTGTTTGCAACTATTTTTTTTTATTGAAGTGGGTTTTAGGTATGGAGATTTAATTACTAACAACTTAGTTTTACTATCATTAAGGAAAAGCCCAGCATCATGGCACCACCTTGATACACCTTTACTTGGATATCTAGGTCAGATTGCAAAAGGTCACATGCCTTTTGTGGATTTTTATCATTCCGATTACAAGACAAGTGTCATCTGCAAACTGGTAGCATGTGCAATTGACGATGTAGTTGCCCATGTCATTGACGTAGGACAAAAAGTGCAAGGGTCCTAGTACCGAACCTTGTGCTGTTCCCTCTGTTATCAACATCGGCTCGCTGTAGTTATTTTCAATTTTCACAAACGATTTTCGGTTCTTCAAGAAATTATGGCACCAATTAAGTAAGGGGCCACGTATACCACATTTGTCTAATCTGTCCACTAGCTGTTCATGTAACAAAGAGCTAATTTTGAATTTGCAAAAAATTGACTGTATGTTTACGCGCGAAAAGTGTTTTATGTGATATATTGTAAATATTAATTGTTTAGTAGTTATGTAATATACCGATAAAACCGATTTAATTTGTAAATATCTTTTGTTCTAATATTGTAGATAGTGTAAATAATGAAAACGTGTATATAAAATGAACTTTTAAATACGCCCGTAACATTTATCAGCCAATCCTAAGCCTGGAAAAAGTATGAAGGGAAGTTCGCTTTATTATTTTGTAAACAAACATATGGTGAAGTCGTTACGTACACTGGCGGGATTTTTTTGAAAAACTGTTTTTTTTTAAACTGTTTCTCAGAACTGTTTCTCATTTCAAAAAAACAGTTTCGTTTCGTTTTACAAAAAACCTGAAACGACCCAGTACTACACCGCAGTTGAGTGGAACAGAGTAGCTGAATGCAGGGTCGCCTCTAGTACACATAGTACATAATAGCTCAATGCTTGTAGCATTGTTTATTTTTTATTTTATTCTTTCATTTTACATTTATCAGCTGTACAATTATATAAGGTTTTGTATTCAGATCTGTTAACATATCAATGGCTACGAAATTGCTATCATTTAATCGTTTGTTTGGGCCTCTTTTAATAATAGAGAATTTCCTTTTTGGTACTTGTAGTAGTAGCACAGAATAATTAATAGTACTCAAGATACAGGATCACTATGATAAAACATTTAAATAAAAGTTATTCTTGCTAAGACGCAATAGAGTGTAATTCAGCTGGCCCAGCGCTTAGTGTCTTATATTATATTCATATATAAGGTGCCTCTCTTTTTATCGCGTAATTCTTATCTCTTCTGACTCGGCACGTGTAACTAAATTTGTTCAAAACGACTATAAATCAATAGCACGCTACAGACTATAAACTATAAATTTCTCGCGCGCTATTAAATACGCTGTTATAGCGCGCTATTTATAAGAAAGCGTGAGGCCGGCAAGCGCGTTAAGTTTTGCAGCATGCTATATCTCGTAGCACGTTACATTACATGTCGTTCATTGGATAGACCGCGTGCTATATAAGAACATTATTTCGTAATAATTCGCATTTTAAACTAAAATAAAGTAAAGCAGTAAAGAAAAATCAATTAACGCTTTTTCATACTTTTCAGGCTTATGACTTTCTATAATCCTAAAAATATTTTATGGCATGTACTTTTTAAAACCAAATAAAATTGATTATTTTTTATTATAATTGATGAAACGTTATTTTAACCTTAATATAAATTATAAATCAAATAAAGGTGTATTTAAAGTTTATTGATTGTATTTATCGCTACACACACAAAGGCAAAAAATCAACTATTTACATACACACATACATGTATCTATATTTTATTTACATTTGAAACATTAATTAGGCTTCTTTTATAGACAACTGTGTCCTTCGATCATTTATAAATATACATTATACACTAACTAAACAACGTCTAACACTAAATTAAGTCGCGCGCGATGAATAGATCAAATTTGTGTCTCCCAACAGCACTGCTGCTAGAACTATAGTATGTGCCAAATCGATTGAAAAAACAATATTGGCGAATACGGCACAATCCAACGATTGTTTACTTTAAAATCTTGTCGTTATATCTTCACAACTACCAATCGCCCACCGTCCGCAACTGATCGCCGACGATAAAATGTAACTATCATTTCCCGTGGTTTCAGCAATCAGGTCTCTGGTATATAAAAAATGAATATGCATGACTTAAAAAGCTATTAATGGGACATCAGAAGAATACACAGGCAAATAAAAATAATTTGTTACAGGTGCGTCATTCTTTTCATCAGACGACAGTTTCGCAATGATACGCGGGGGGCATATTGATCTTACTATACTTGGTGCAATGCAAGTATCACAATATGGTGACTTGGCGAATTGGATGATTCCTGTAAGGATAGTTATATAAATGTAATAATTTAAGTTCTAATATTTATGTTGATTTAAAGTACTATTACAAATTTAGCAAGTAATTATCTTCTTATCGCGTTTTACATGTCCCAATTTACTGTACATTAAAACATGTTTACATTAAAGTAAATTTAGCTTTTGTTTTAGGAAAGATCCCTAAGTCGTAATCATATATTGTAAAGAATTTCATATTATTTTAATATGCTGCAAAGCTAGTTAAATGCTTGTTATTGTTGTATCTAAAATGCAAATGTGTTTAATATGTTAATGTATTAATATAAATGATGTGAAGTATCTACGTTAAAAGTCAAGGTTGTTTTGGTATAGACTTGTTGACTTGAATATCGGTGTTTGTTATTAATTCAAATAGCATTTTAATGTGAGCAGTACAGTAATAGTATGAGTTTAAATATTTTTTTAATATTTTATATATATTTAATATTTTTAATAAATGTGGTGGCTATGTGTTGCTTGTGTGGATTGTTAGAAGGCCTTTGATTCGGTCGAAATTTATTCGGTGCTACAGTCCCTTCAGCGGTGCCAAGTTGACAGTCAATATATCGTACTGCTGAGTGATTTATATTGTAAGCACTACGATGTCTATCCGAGTACATGTCCAGACCTCTTCCAATGCAACGGAAGGATTTTCAAGCTACTGGACCGGAAAGAGTTCGGTATTAAAATCTTTCGAATAAATCCCTTACCTTTGATTTGCCGACGATATTCTTATTATGGCGGAATACCTGGAGAGCCTAAGCACTATGCTCAACGAACTCGGTAGTTTTTCGTAACGGATGGTCTTGTGTTGACATTAGGCCAGACCAGGGGTCGGCAACCTTTTAAGTCGGAAGAATCAAAAATTACAATCAACAAAATTTCAAAGTGTTTAAAGAGCCACAATTTTTTTTCTCGCCAACCATAAATAGTACTTGCATAAAAAGTTTTTTGATAAAAAAAACTTATCTGTTTATTCATAAGAAAAATATATATTTATTCATCATATTTTTCACGTTTTCTTGTTTTTCACAACAAATTAGAATCTAATTTCTATTATTATTACCTATTTATTAGATTATATATTTGTTAGTCGGCTTCTTAACTTACTTTTAGTTATATTCATGCAAGAGAACGCTTGCTTGCACGAGTATTTCGATCCGAAGATAGTCAGCTTTCCAAATGCCAACTTCTTCCCCTCACTGTAGCAATCTTGAAGACTATTCCGAGCGTCGAATATAAGTGCCTCAACTCGCGGCATTTCTTTTCAAACTGTCCATTTTTATTGCGTTACGTACATACATTTCTGGACCTCCAACTCTGGAAGAGTTGATTTTGAAGAATTGAGAGACTTGCTTTTCAACTCTTTTTTTTCACTCCACTTTATTTTTTAAATCGATCAATTGCATTTCTAGAAATGCAGTATCAACTTGTGTTTTTCCCAAATTGGATTCACCCAATGTGGATTTCGTGTGTGTGGGTGCGGTGAAAAGCGAGTACAAGTGGCTGAAAGATAGAAATTGTGCCCAATACTCGTTAATCGATTAAGAACGATTATTAATTATTTTTTTCATAAAATAATTAATATATACGCATGGAACTAAAGAGCCGCAGCTTTACATACAAAGAGCCGCATGTGGCTCGCGAGCCTCAGGTTGCCGACCCCTGGGCCAGACTAAAATCAATGTCAGTTACCCCTATTGGTAGTTGGTTACACTACACTCGAAGTGGTTGACGATATGTAACTAGAACAAATTGTCTGACCAGGTCTACTTCGACCAAGAGGTCATTCAAGGGATCTAACTTAGCTAGGCAGCGTTCGTGCGATTACGACACGTCTTGTCATATGCTCTTTAAACCTTGAAAATACGGTTGCTGGCGTAGCGATTTAGTAAGTCTGATTTCGACCATGAGGTCATCCGATGAATCCAGCTCGGTAGGTCTGCGTTCGGGAAACTGCGACAAATCTTCCTGTCCGATATCCCCCAGAATCTTAAGACGAAAGTGTAGTGTGACCAGTGCAGGTTGCCAGTGATGTGACACGCAACTCAAACATGGTACTACACTACTGGCCGTATGAGAAAGCTCGCTGTCACTCAGCGTGCGATGGAAAGGACTGCTCGTAATTTCTCTGCGGGATAAAATCCATAACGAATATATCTGCGGAAGAACAAGAGTAACTGAGCCCAGCGGATCAGTGGGCTAAAGTGGAAATGGGTCGCCCATGTAGCTTAACGAACCTACAACTGGTGGGGAAGAAAGGTTTTAGAGTAGCAACCTTGTACTGGATTGCGCAATATTGGCTGCCCCCCTTATTGATGGAGTGACGACCTGATGAAACACGCAGGTTTTGTCAGGTCGTCACTTCTTTCGTTTGTGACAATACATAGGGGAGGCCTGTGTTCAGCAGCTGACGGTGGTTTGTAGTGAGGAACATAATAGAAAAAAATCTCTTAATCAAATAAGAATATAACACCAGCCTTTTCAGATAGAAGACCTGTTTTATCAACTACGATTCGAGCTTAGATGAAAACGCTGAAGTTTTATTTTAGTTAGGTATCCCCTTAGAGAAGATACTGGAATGGTGTGGTCGCCTTCCTTTGGTTTTAAGTAATAAGAGAAGTGATCTGCCCAATCCTAATAGCTTCACATGCCATTATTTTGCTTTTTATTACAATAAAAAGCATACCATTATTTTGCTTTTTATTACAATAAAAAGCAAAATAATGGCATGTGAAGCTATTACTACAGTAAGGATGACAAACGAGCACACAATCCACATCATCGTAAGTGAAATCTGAAGCCTTTAGCCATCTAGGTATATCTTATTTACTTAACTCTTTGTTGTCACGTTATTGTATAATGGGTTTCTGATTTTTGTCCCTTAACGGCCTTAACCTAACGTTACGAAACACCTAAACGATAATCAACACGTGCTCGCGGACTTACACGCACGCACGCACGCAAGCACGCACGCAAGCACGCACGCAAGCAAGCAAGCAAGCACGCACACACAAACACACATACACCACACTCACACAGTTTTTGCAATATTGCCAACATTACATTCATTTTCTTTTATTCCCCTTTTTTAATAAGATTATTGTTTGGGTTATCTCATCTGGTTGGGTTCTATAAATATATAATTATAAATGAAAATTAAAAGATAAATATACATAAAATAAAATAAATACATAAATAAATAAAAGCCCAACCAGATGAAAGCCCTCGGCAGGGGAGACCAAACGGCCGAGGGTTAGGGGGAAAGGAAAAGAAACCGACGGACGATGCGGGCAGTATCGACGAGCACTTCCTTCTGCATTTGAGCCCGGAGCGGTCCGTCACGGAGTTCCAGTCGCCTCAGATGACCCGAGAGGCTAACTGGAATTAGCCCATTCGCAGAGACGACCACAGGAATAATTTCGGCCGGCAAACCACCCCACATGTCGGTCACCCCGTGAGTCGGGTCCAGATATTTTGGTTGCTTATCTGTTTCGGCTTTCACGAGGTTCTCGTCATACGGAATGGTAATATCGACCAAAAATATCCTTGACTGTGCCCGATCCATCAGCACAATATCAGGCTTTTTCGCAAGAATAGTCCTGTCTGTGATGATGGCCCGGTCCCAGTAGAGCCTGGTGCGGTCATTTTCGAGCACGGCTTCCGGCAAGTACTTGTATTACGGCAATTTCCGGTCCACGAGATCGTATTTCAGAGCGAGCTCCTGGTGTAGAATTCTGGCTACTAGGTTGTGCCTGTCCAAGTACTCAGAGTTAGAAAGCGCCGAACAACCGGAGATGACATGCCTAAGCGACTCACCGGGATGGCGACAAGCTCTACAGACGTCGACGGTGCCATCCTTTAGGATGTATTTTCGATAGTTGTTGGTTTATTATTATTATTATTTTACGCTGGTATTCAGTGCGAGTCGAGCCGACCCATTTGTGCTGCATCTATAATAATCACTACAATGTGCTCTACAATTTTTTTTATAATTTTAATAAAAGTGTCGGTTTAACTTAGATTTTGCAATAAAATAAATTCAAGCTCAATTTATGTTCGTATTTTGGTTTCAGGGAAAAATGGTGAAGGGAATGGGTGGTGCAATGGACTTAGTTTCAGCACCAAGGACGAAGGTAGTGGTTACTATGGAGCACACCGCTAAAAATGGAGCTCACAAAATCCTCCCGGAATGTTCGTTGCCTCTGACGGGCAAAAACTGTGTAGACATGATTATTACGGAAAAGGTACTTAGAATACTAATGAATTCAAAACATTTGTCTTACATTATCTTATAATGATAATATATCGAATAAGCCAACAATCAGGATTGACTATGAAGATGACCAGTTCACATCGGAGGATTTTGGCGGTGCTTGTTTTATTTTATTTGTGAAATTTTGTGGGATATTTTAGTATATATAACGGCGGATTATAATATAATTTTAAAATCATTATGGATCAATAAGAACTAAAATTAAAAAAAATTATTGGTTACACTTCAGGTTGTAAATATATCCAATTTTTATCATAATAATCACAAATATACGCGACATATGTGACTTCTGTAGCGGCCTAAAATAATTCACCACCCTTTACAATCCCGTGCGTGACGTAAGAGGTAGGTGACGGAGGGCAATTGAAACTGGGGATGTGTAGCAGTTTTTTTTGATAATAGCGCAAAACCAAGAAAATACGATTGACAACCCATCATGGAACTTATGTCAGTATAATTATGAAATTTATGGTACCATATACGAATATGCTTACTGAATACATATAATCTACCTACAGTGCAACAGCAAAGTATGTGTATAACGTTACACAGGAGTTAAATAGGTCTTCGACTTGATATAAAATATGTAAAGAAATACACAAGTCATGAAGTCTTTTATTATATTTGTAGCGTAATATAATCCATCACTTTTTTCACATTGTGGGAAACGTCAAAATTCAAAACCTTAGGTTCTCCTATAGACTGTGATATTTCCATCTTCTAAATCCATCAATTTCTTCACATTTGATCCGTGGTTGCCCTAAGACCCTGAGAGGCAATTGTGGGAAACATCACCCTTAAGATCTCCGATAGACTGTGATATTTCCATCTTCAAAATCAGTGATTTCCAAAGTGGTCTATATCGACCCCTAGGGGTCTATGACAACCTGCAAGGGGTCTACGTCAGCGAAAAAAAATTGGGTGTCCATAAAATGAAAATGGGGGTCCACGATTGTGGATCTCAACACATACACTGATAGTACCTATATAATTACATCATACTATCTTATAATATCAAAACATATACATTATTTATAAAAGATTTATAGTTTATTTTATATTTATTTAATGTTACGTATATTTTACATAACAGATACAAAATGTTATTTTGAGTAGTTTTAATTTAAATTCAATTGATAAATGTATAAATTAACATGTGTTTTTACTTTAAGTTTTTAACACTAAACTTCACTACAGTTAGATATTTACAGGAAATCAATATCAGGTGAGTAGGGGGTCTACCCAACATGGAAAACCATGGCAAGGGGTCTACGACACAAAAAAGTTTGGAGAACTCTGTTCTAAATACATCAATTTCTTCACATTTGATCCGTGGTTGCCCTAAGACTCTCAGAGGTAATTGTGGGAAACATTAACTACTTAAGGTCTCCGGTAGACGGAGGTATTTCCATCTTCTATATGTTAGACGTAAAATACCTGACCATCGATGGAAAGCAGCGTCAATGGCCCCACGTCTAACACTGTGATCTTTAATCTGGCTACCAAAACTAGCGATTATGGTTAATTATATCTACTAATCTATGGTCGGTAAAATATTAGTTCCTTGCTACGCACACTCCCGAGGTTCGTATGTTGAAATAGATCTGATGTTATCCATATTTTTTGCAGTGCGTTTTTGAAGTTGACAAAGAGAAAGGACTTATTCTTACCGAACTAGCGGATGGTGTAACAGTGGAGGACGTTTTAGTAAGCACGGGATGCGAATTTACAGTTGCTGCTAAACTAAAGAGGATGGGCGACGTTACAACACTCGACGAGATGAAAAAATGAAGAGTAAGGAAAAAGGGAAATTATCTTAAACAGGCATAACACTAGTCTAAATATTTTTGTACTATAAGAGTAAAAAATACTATTGTGGTAAACAATAGTATTTTTTTATTTTGTTATAATATTATTGATGTTTGGTTTTTTAATCTGTTAACAAATAAGTGAAATAAATCGATCTGGATCGTTATATTTGTATTCTTGAGAACTTTTAAACCTTTTGGCTCTACCAAATATTTTACCAGGCAGCATGTCAACAGATTTAGATAGTAATAGCAATTATGACTCTAGTGAATAGTGCAAGATTGTCACAGAAAATGAAAATTCTTATCAGGTTTTTCGTATAAGAATATTAATAAGACTAATTATTTAGATGGAAGTGACTTTTTTATATAGAATAAGTGTGACAAACGAGCGCACAGTCCGCCTGGTGGTGAGTGGATGCTGTGGCCCATAGACATCTACATTTATCCTCGATTAAGAATTAAAACCGTGGCTGTTCAACCTATTTATGGACAGTTGTTTGCAAAATTTGAAAGTTGAAGAATGCGGATTAAGAATGGGTGAGTTAACCGTCAAATGCCTTTTGTACGCCGATGATCAAGTTATTCTTGCGTCGTCGGCGGCCGAGTTGCAAATGATGGTTACATTAATGAACGGATCATTAAAAGAAAGGGGTATGAAAGTGAACGCAAGTAAGACGAAGGTTATGGTTTTTGAAAGAGAAGAAAGTAAAACGATTTGTGAAATAAGAATAGAAGGGGAGTTGATCGAGCAAGTAGATGAGTTTGTATATTTGGGCTGTGTATTTAGCAGAGATGGGAGATATGATAAGGATATAGAACGACGAGTGAATGCGGGATTTAGAGTAAATGGGGCCTTGCACTCTATTGTGAAGAGTCAAAATGTGTCGAAAAAGGCACGTATGGCAATTCACAATGCTGTGTTGGTCCCTACTTTAACGTATGGTAGTGAAAGTTGGGTGTGGCAGAAGAAGCACGAGAGTAGAACAAACGCAGTAGAAATGCGGTCGTTAAGGAGTATGTTAGGGCTGAATCTGAATGACAGGGTAAGAAATTGTGTAATAAGAGAAGAGTGTGGTTTGCAAGATGATGTGGTGACCAGGATTAAGAAAGGAATGCTTCGGTGGTTTGGTCATGTGGAAAGAATGAATGAGGAAAGAGTGACAAAGAAAATTTATGGTGCAGAAGTGAATGGCAGAGTCGGAATGGGACGTCCTAGGCGAAAATTTATTGAAAACGGGCCAATTTAGGAGTAACCTTAACCGACGAGCATGTATGCGTAGGTGTATGGATGTGAAGGAAGCGAGAGAGGTGTGTCAGGATCGTGCCAAATGGAAGTCTGTAGTCTCTGCCTACCCCTCTGGGTGACAGGCGTGAGTGTTTATGTGTAAGAATCAAAACGCAGGTGCGTTGTCACTCTTGAGGACTCAGACGGAATGCCTCGTAACCAGTAAAAAAGGGTTTCCGGATCGCTACACTCACCATACGAAACAGCAGTATTAAAGTGCTATTTCACGCTGGTATTCTGTGAGACCGTGGTCCTTCCCCGGTCGAGCCGACCCATTCGTGCTACAACTATAATATAGCTGCAGCGTGGCTCTACCATAGAATAAATAATAGTACTACGTACAGAAGTTGCACTTCTTTGATGTCGTCTGCTGGCCGATGTTTAATAGCCCACATAATTATTAATCAGATAAATCGCGCACGCAAGCTAAATAAAACTTTATCGCTGCGCGTTGGTGTCCATATTACTTTTCATCTTTTCCGCTTCCTAAGTCACTGCGGACTTTCCGTGGTTATTAAAGGATGTCAATAGAAAGTAAAGAAATACATTGCGAAATTTTAATTATGTCACTTAGGTGAAGTACCTATTCTGACTATGAGCGACTGACCATACTTTCGCCCCTATGGGAGTTCTGCGATGCCTAATGCATGCAAATTGCAAGGTCATTCGTCGGGAATCGCAACGCTTGGTTCGGAAGACACAGTGGTTGCGCGGAAAACCATTCGTATTTTTTATTTTATTCGAGGGTATGCTTGCCAAGCGTTGTCCTTCCTTCGACCTATCCCTTCCGTACACACCGGGGTGGTGGGGTGAGATGGGAAAGAAGAGATTCTAATATGTTGCGTGATTCTCGCAACCAATGAAAAGAGCGCCCGACTTCGGTGGGAAAGAAGCCGATATAAGCTCGCGCGCTGGGCTCGAGCGCTCTCTTGCCTTTGCGCCGCTAGTTGGAATCACACCGCCTGGGACAGTCGCGTCCTAGAGGGCTCTTGCTCACGCTCCCCTCGTTCAAACCGCACCACATCTGGAGCAGTGGAGCGCCAGAAGTAACGTCGCGCACCGCTCTCTTCCATCGCACCACCGGCCAGGACCGCATCCCTGGGGCCCCAGGAGATCCGTCAGAAGTCGCACCGCAGCAACAGAAGCGTCCAAGCCGCATCGAAGTCACACCCCGGTAAGTGTGTTTCTTTGTCCTATGACTCAATGCCTGCTTGAGTATTTGTTTGTTAGCTAACCCGCTCCATTTCACTTCTCCTAATGTGCTCAAGCAGGATTCCTTCATAACCGTGGCAAACAATAGATTTCGGAAGAGCAAGTGCATTGTCAAGGAACCGCGTGACACCTCTGCCATCTTGTTGAGGCAGATGAAGCTTACCGCGTATACAGTCCATCTAGTATAACATCTCGCGTAGAAGGGTCAAGGCTCGACCGGGGAATCGGACTCGGCAACCCTAAGGCCCGCCGCCCAACCACATAGGTAGATAGTGTAAACAACAAATAAATCTGAAATAAAGGGTGTCCAGCGGGAATTTTTCAACTTTAAAGTGCAACTGTCGAAATAATAGCGGGGTGAGGTGGGCGGGAGGCGTATCATTAAAAGCGCGGTACTTGCGGATTTGTTAGTAGCCATGAGTCACTTGACAGGAGCGCACCGCTCGTTCACGGTTGAGCAATAATCTAAAGAATACTGAATCGTTGATTCGCACGCGTCGAATGTTTTGTACTCATTTTAATATTCGGCGTTTAAGTGATGGGCCGAGCACGCAACTTATCTGGTCGTGGGTACAAAGATTTAGGCAAGAAGGGACAACGCTCAACAAAACTCCTCCAGGACCATCAACATCAGCAGCAACGCCCGAACGTGTGTCTGAAGTTCGAAATGAAATCATTAAAAATCCACGCAAGTCGATTAGGAAAATTGCAGCCTCCACAGGAATCAAAAAAGTCAACAGTGCATGTTATTTTGAAGAAGAAATTAAGACTCCATCCATACAAAATGCAAATTGTTCAGAGTCTCAACGAAAGTGACTATCCTTTGCGAGAAACCTTCGCGAGAACAACGCTGGAACGCTTTCGAACACCTACCACGTTGGGAAACATTTTGTTTAGTGACGAAGCACATTTCCACATTGATGGATATGTAAATAAACAGAATATGAGATACTGGTGCCCGAACAACCCAAGAGAACGCCACCAAAAACGTTTACATTGCTTGAAAACCACAGTTTGGTGTGCCATTTCGGCTAGCGGTGTAATTGGGCCCTATTTTTTTAACCAAGGAGAAACAGTCACTGCTCCGGTGTATTGCCGTATGATAGACGAATTTCTGCTACCGCAATTACAGCTGTATGCAGGTTATAACAATAGGACACAATTTCAGCAAGACTGTGCCACTCCGCATACAGCTAGGGTGTCGATGGAAAAGTTAAGAACAATTTTTCCAAATAAACTGATCAGCAAATACGGAGACATCTCATGGCCGCCCAGGTCACCCGACCTCACGCCCTGTGATTTTTTTTATGGGGATACCTTAAATCGAAGGTCTATGAGAACAATCCCCGGACAATTCAAGTCCTGCAGGCCAATATTCGTCGTGAAGTTCAAAGCATTACTCCAGAGCTTTGCCGTCGCGTGATTGCAAATGTAAGGGTCCGACTACAGGAGTGCGTACAAAAAAACGGTCATCATTTAAATGATATAGTGTTTAAGAAATGAAATCCGCATTAATTTTGTACATTTTGTTTTAATAAAAATAAATAAAATCTATGTAGTTTTTTTATATGACATTTTAAAGTTGAAAATGTTCCACTGGACACCCTTTACTATTCCTAACAGAAATGAGATCTATTCTAGAAATGAGATTATTAGTTAAAAATCTTGTTAGTATACAAAGTTTTAATTTCAGTATTTTTTGTTATTATAACTTAAAATATTTTTATTACAAAAGACAAGTATAGGTACGTAAGTAAATACTTGGATAGTGAAGTAAATTTTAACTAATTTTTGTGATAAAGTACTTAGGTATTTCTTCTGTAGACCAAATTATTACTTAATTCTTTTTTGCTGTAAGTACATATCCAACAAAAAAAAATTTATAAATTCACCTTTTCATAACTTCCTTCTAAAATTCTTCGCTAACTTAAAGAATGATGAATTCTTTTGTTGGTCATTTCATTTAGTATCCATCCACGCAACAGTTATAGTAGGAACGATGCTATTATAATTTATCAAATAATAATTTTTAAAATACATTAAAACGTTTACAACTATTTTTACCTACAATTAAATATACTAAACACTATAGTCCGTTCGCGTTAAGAAAATAGTGAGTCATCAGTGCAACTACAGGGTAAAGGTATATTCACAGTGGAGTAAAAATTCTTTTTTTTTTCAAATATTTAATTAAGTTTAATGGAAACAAATTTTCTTAAAATTACTTAAATCACTAATCAGTATCGCTAGATTCTCCAGTAACATTAATTATGAAAGAATTTTGTTCTGCAAGTTCCATGATGTCATCCAAATTCCACATGGTATTTTCTTCGCGTGTTACGTGGTCGCAGCACTTCTTCCAACGATTAGCGTCTATTAATGCTATTGCGTCATCTGATAATTTTTTTATGTCACTCATTTTGAACGTGGAGTTATTGGCACCAACATAATTTTTTTATTTGGGCCCAAACCAATTCAATTGGATTAAGTTTGCAATGGTAAGGCGGTAGGCGAAGAATTGTAATGCATTTAAATCACGTAGTTCAAAGTACTTATAAACATTGTAAATTACGCGTCTCTCTCCTATTATTCACTTTTATTCTTTCGAATAGGTGAGGTATTCATTTTCAAAATTTAATGTTGAACGAGTAACACGCAAAATGCACAACTGTTTTGTTCGAAGGCCTGACTTCAACTGGTCACTGTGAACTCGACTTTCTAAATTCTTGCATTTTAATTGGCTGGGGGGCGTGGCCAGGCCGGCGGACAACGATGACTCACTATTTTCTTAACGCGAACGGACTATAAACAAAAACTATTTCAACAAGTATTTACATAAAACCATTTACGTAAACAGCGTTAAAAACTTTAACATTCAATCGCCTCCAACGCGGTAGCCCTGACTGCGTTAGTTCCGTATGCCCGGGCGCGTCGCGATTTTAGGTAATTATTTCACGCAGGTAGCAAGAGTGACAAAGACCTGGCTCTACCACGTTCTGCAACTATGTCAGATGTACGTGTAAAACACCCCTCTCAAATAATGCGGGTTCATGTATGCATTCAAAACTTTTCGGAATGATCTACTATAGTAATTCCGAAAAGTTATTCACGGACCTGCTGGTTACTTCATATTTTTCTTTCATTCCTTGTCTAGCACTTAATAAATTTGCACTTCAAAATTCAGTTCTACCAGTACCCAGGATCTGTTCGCATATTACAGTCTAATGTTCTATTTATTAGCTTCTTTTATTTCTTTCTCATTACTCATTTAGTACGCGAACAATCCGATGAAATTGGTTAACCACATGCTCGGCGGTGAAGGAAAATATCGTAAGGAAACCTGCATGTCTGAGAAAAAAATAATTTCGAAGTCATATGAAGCAGCGCGGTGTTCTGAGAAAGTTTTGACAGCTTCCTTGCCATAAAACTTTCTCAGAACCTGTCAGGTCTGTGCCCAGCAGTGGGACGTATATATAGGCTGTAACTTTACCTTAATCATTTATTATTTCAGTCCATCAAAAGTTCACTGCTGAATGTAGGTCTTCCCGTAAATTGCCCATAGGGGGATGTTAGCCACCGTGGCCTCGTTATTATTTCGAGTTATCAGAAAGATGGTGCTGTTTATCTCCTGTTTCGCTTCCCTCGCAGGATGATATGGGCTAGTGGATTTTCTTACTACGCCACAACATTTCTAATAACTCATATTGTACAACCGAAAAAAAATTAAATTTTTGTTATTATTCCTTCCTAATAGTCTACCTCTGGATATGGAAATTACTCGATATAGGAGAACAATTTATTCATATATTGTACATTTTTTAAGTATTGAACGGAACACTGCGATGTTCCGTCACAGCGTCAAGTCCGTAAGTGCTCGTTGCGAATTCTTGGCGAATACTTCATTATAATTTAATAAAAGGGTCAAATATGCAATAAATCGTGTATAAGCAATACTTAGAAACATACTAAACAGAAATATATATAACTATATAACTTTGCGGGATTATAGGGAGATGTCGACCGAGAGCCTACATTACGGGTATACGTAGTTTCAGTTTATACAAAGGTCTCTGTGATACGTAGGCTCGAGCCCGTAACCAACATAGATTAGTAACCAAGCTTCGATTGAAGTAGCTTGCTAGCTTGCTACATATTTATTTATCTATGGATTGAAGTATGCGTTTGGCGTAGGAGTCGATATTTTAAATGATATATTATATTATTATCGTACAGAGTATCGAGTATTACATTATAGATTATCGAAGCGCGGCTAGCAATATACACCGGCGCACTCTGCTTTTGAGATTTAAAATTCTGGTGATAATAATTGACTGTGTCTTTGATTTAGATTACAATACTCATTTTTTTAGCTTTCGAATGTGGAACTAGATAATTACGCTTACGTCGAAATCCAAAAATAGAAAAAACTAGTTCAATCAAGTCAAAGGGGATTGCCCACTCTTCATAGACACTTCGGCCATGGGTGCCCACATATAAAAGTATATAGATATGATAATATGCAATTAAAAGAATGAAATGGTAAAGGAATTGCTTTAAATAAAGACGGGATTTTAAAGATATATAAGTTTTTATTTTCACAAATACAGTTTTTTTAACAACTACTTATATCAATTTTATCGCGTTTTATTTCTTTGATTTTTAACTCCAGACGTTTCGGGTGCTTTCCAGCACCCATGGTCACGGCGGACTGAGGTGACTTACGTCCCAATGTCAGTGTTAGTTTAGTTTAGTTTACGACGGGCTGTTTTCCGCAACTCCACGTCTAAGCGCGTATTTTGCGTGTGGGCAGGAATAATATGCTTATTCGAGCCATGATATCTCCCCAAAGAAGCTCAGCAGTCCCTTGATGTTGCAAGCAACTTCGGGGAGCGATCCCGGCGTGCCGAGATGTTTAGCCCTGTATGAAGCGACTTCTGGACATGTGAGCAACACGTGAGCCGCCGTTTCTTCCTCTCCCATGCATGCCCTGCACAGGGGCTGTCAGTAACACCTATGAACAAATGTTTGTTAAAAGAGCCATGTCCTGTGATAGCACTTCTTACTATCCTGATCTGTGGCTTGTTCAGTCTCATTAGAACCTTGGTTAGACGACTGTTTATTTCAGGTAGGGCCTCCCTAGCTTGTCTACAGACTACTAAATTTTTCCAAAGCTGAGCGTGTAAATTATTGAAGTATCTACGTACCAGTGAACGAACGTAGCCAAAGGGGATTGGTATTATTGGTTCCGGCCCTATAGTTGCTAGGGCCGATCCCCTTCTGGCCAAATGTCAGTGTTAACCTGGAATACCTTCAGATTTTTAATTTTTATTTATGGTCCAATCTACAGAATGAACTTACTGTGTCTTGAAGTCTTGCAGTAGTATGCTTGGGTTTAGTTTTAATTTCATTAATTAACACATTAAGTGCCACCGACTCGCCCGGAGAGTTCACGTAAATTTTATTCCAGTGCCGACGACTCGTCTGGCGAGTTCAGTGTTTTTCAATAATATTTCCAAAATGCATCCGTATTTTCTGCTTAAAATTATAGTTTAGACTAAATATATGCTAAACTAAAGATTTACGTGGTGGGCCGGGTGTGGAGACCCCGTTTAAATTTGAAAGGAAACAAACTATTCTGCAATGCCTTGAACTCGCTAGGCGAGTTCCCTGACATAGATCTTCACCCTTTGACATGTTAGACAACGACGTGAACATAGTAGCATGGACTACCTACATACTTGTGATATGGAACTAATATACAACAAACTAGTTTCATTAGAATAATTAGGATCGTGCCAAATGGAAGTCCGTAGTCTCTGCCTACCTCTCTGGGTGACAGGCGTGAGTGTTTATGTGTTACTTATCGAAAGTCACTCTTGTTTAATTACGTATTGATATACCACCAGTTTGAAATAAAGCCTCTGTCCTAGGAAGAACTATCAAGACATTATTTTTTTTAAAAACAAGCTTTAGAAATACAAAGTTATCGTAATATTTGAGATAACATATCTAGCAGCCATATTATAAATCTTGTATCTTTGTAATAGGGTTGAAAATAAATAAAAAAGGGTCGGCATTGATAAAACAGCCGACAAAAAACACCGGCGCGCCGTTGTATTTGAAGAACAAAAGCACTGATAACATTGGTTTTTACAAAGCTCTCATTGGCTAATGTTAAATCGCACTCCAAGAATGCACTTGCAACTAAATATTTCGTCAATTGTATTCCTATTTGTGACGTCGTTGCCTACTAGGAAACTTCTGTAAACTTTGTTTTCAATATCAGTGCTTTGTACGACCCTTTCGTCATCGCATGCGTTTATCTGTTCTCTACCTTTGTGACCTGGCTTACGTTTACTGGTCTCCCGTGTTTTGATTACCTTGGCTTGCGATTACTGGACTTGTTTGAGTGCTGTTTCGACTATACCTTTACTTACGATTACCGGACCTGTTTGAGTACTGAACTGACATAATATTTGCGTTTCGTTATATGTAATATAATTAATCAAAATCAATTCTCGAACCCAAACAATGTGTGTGATCTTATTCTCATATGTGATTTGCCACAGCTGATGCATACATGTTCATGACAAACTATTGGTGCATTTTTCGAGTGGCACACTACATGTACACTGTCAATCGAAACTTGTACCTAATAAAGAATCTATAATTATTATATTGATATTATTTAAGTAAACTTAGTTAAAAAACACTTCTCAGAGGAAGACATGACACTTCGTGACATGTACCAACTATTTATCTGCTGTGTTCGAACCAATTGTTGAGAGATTTAACAATTCAATTTCCAACAAAAAAACAACTCGTAAACGAATTCGTATTGTGACTTGACAGGGGCCTAGCTGTCAGATTCGATGTTGCCAATTAACTGTCATAAAATCTATGAAACGATATCGATTTTTATTTGATTAATAATATCATAAAAAAGAATAGTCTTTGACGCGCTTTGAGTTCTGTACACTTTTTAAAATATATTTTCTTTTATTTATTGAAATTCTATTTCAAATGTATTTTAAGAACAGTTAACGTGTGCAGTATTGTTTTGTTATGCTCTAGAGAATTCATGGTAAATCAGCTAGAATTAACTTCTTTAATTATCATAACACGATTCCATTTTAAATGTAATGTTAAGAACAGATAAGAATAACAGTTAAATTGTGCAGTAGTGTTTTGTTATACTCTAAAGAATTCATGGTAAATCGGTTAATTATTCGCTTTTTTAATTATCATAACTATAGACGTGAAGTTTGTCAACGAGCCGATAACAAAGGTTGTTTTTGTTTTCAACGGTCGACAACCGCTTTTGATGGCTTGAAATGGATAAAAACAATAAGTTGTATGTGCAATAAGTCTGTTCTCTTTGATAATGAATAAACCACAGAAACCCCTATAATGTATAATAGTTCTTTTGTTTTGAGATACAAGTAGCACATTTTCATTAACCGCAAATACAACTTTGTCATTTATCCCACAAACACTGAAACAAAATTATTTGTTGCTGGCGATAATGATAGTGATATTGACTATGACTCGATGTAAAATCTATGCTTGTTACTACAGAAATGTTCATGGGCCCGCGAGTCCGACTCGCACTGAGCCACTTTTTTTCAACTTTTTGTTTTTATTTTAATAAATAGTTTTTTCGTTAAAGCGGAGCTCTTTTGCTTTAGATTCATTACTTATATCTATAACAATCAATCTGAGTAGTTAAAGTGTGTAAATACGATTCTTAAATTGTAAAAATAATAATTGGAGTTATTGGAGGTAGGTATATAGTTTTATTTATTTAGAAAATATTAATCTCACAATTAATTATTGTAATTATATAATTTTATCATACAAATAACGCGCTCATTAGCAATGTAATGGTATAATAATAATTTTCAAAATCGGTCAAGTAATTTTCGAGATTAGCCAAAAAACATATACATTGAAAGTAGCGCTCTCTATAATAAAATGCATCCTATATTAGACATCTATAATTATACATAACAATATAGTGTTGAAAGAATTTTAAAAGTCGGTCAAGTACTTTACGAGTTTAGCGAAAAAAACATTTTCGTTGATAGTAGCGTCCTCTATAATAAAATGCATCCTATGTTTTTAAGCACCATAGCAAAAACGATTCAGCTTAGCCACCCGCACACACATTAAAAACATAACCATCCTTTTTCGTCTGTAGTCGGATAAACAAGTGGTTGACAACTGTTGCGTATTGGCTGCATTGGATAAATATTCATTTTAAACGGTTGCTTTACACCTATATCATAACATAATAATAATTATCGAAAAATTATATTAGCATTGTAATAATGACACCGTAAGTAATCGATCGGAAAAGGGAAATCGATATATTGGCAACATTTTTTATTTTATTCACAAACTAATGAATTACGTATTTACCTAATTTTATTTTTATCTTTTCGGTACTTTTAATTTGTGCAAAAATATTCCCATATTTTTAGGATAAATGGATACTGCGATTAATAACCATAAATAAAGATATATTTTTTTAACAAATGCACATTGTTGGGCGTTCTATGGCCGAAAATGGGCATCTCCTTTTGACAATGATGTAGTATTGATGAACGATAGTTTTATTACAACGGCTTATTGAAAATTCTATTACGTATATATATATATATATATATATATATATATATATATATATATATATATATATATATATATATATATATATATATGTATAGCTATTTGCACGCATCACGGGCGAGTCCGCTACGCGTTATCCCTAACGCGGTGCAACGCGGTTTATACCAGCCGCGTCGTGACGAACGCAGGGAGATTTTATAAAGCTGGTTGGTCTCCCTGTAGATCTCCTTTCAATAGTCCACTCCGTGTTTAAGAACACGAGATTATTTAATGATCGCACGAGTTGAATCGCGACGAGTGACGTGTTCATCCGCGCCGTCCAGCGCATTCCCAAGTCGCGCCACAAAGCGTCTTTGTATTTACCGACTGCGAGCTGTTATGAACCGATGTACAAGGTAGTAATTGTTGTTGTAAACATTATGTAAAGTATATAAAAGTGATTTTTCATATAATTTAGGCAGTCAAACTCTAACCTCTGTTCGGTACACACTTTGTTATAGTTTATAATATTCCGAAGTATAAATTAAATTAAATTAGTTTTGCAGCAGTAAAGGTGTCTTTTTTTAAAAAGGACACCAGGCGAGCCATCCTAATAATATTGGTGTCAGAAGTGGGATATCCCGGGAAAGCAATTAAAGTACTGGGATTCCTAGGTGTTAGGCGCATCGCGACAAGGAATTCCCGCCTAATACTTATTTGGCTCAGTGAACCTTAGCGTTCATCACCACGGTCCTTGTGTAAGGTGCCAGCTGTCGACGGTAAGTCTTGGGTACATGTGCCTAAGCCCGCACAGTTGCACTTGTGGTCGACGGTAAGACTCCGCTACTAAGCGCGAGCCCGCACCGCATCATTCAGAAACTCCTGCTGCTCCATCGTGGTCGACGATAAGTCTCCACTTTCGAGTGTGAGCCCGCATCACAACCTCTTGCACTATCGGATCACCGGACAGTTTGACTCGCCACCAACATCAGACCTTGCATCATCATCATCATCATCACCACGTGTAAGGTCTCTTCACGGACAACGCAACGTGACTTCGAGGTAGCGTCGTAATTTAAGATTTCCTGAGTCGTCGAATAGGAACTCAAGTCACCGCTGCAATTGACGTCATCCCTGCAGTGTCGAATTAACTGACACGTTTTGGAAAACCAAGATGTTCGTGAGAATCTACACTTTGTGAGTAATTTTTATATAATATAAAATTAAAGTTATTAATTAAAGTGAAACAAGTGAAAGTGATTTAATCCGAAAAAGTAGAGATTTATTTTAACATTAAGTCATTGTATTTTAATACCTATTTAATATATTTTGTTGTGTTCTGATGATCTGCACTGTATTTTAAAAATATTACCTATTAATTAATGTTCTCTAAAAAGGTAAACGATGAAGTTAAAATTTCGAACTCTGACTCCTCAGATAGTTCACTGTCGGTATCAAATCCAACACGGAAAAATATTTAATTAAAAATGTCCGAAAAAATCACCCTTTCAGTCCTTATCAAATTCGTTAAGCCCTACAATGGGGATTGCAAGTCTTTGCCAGCATTTCTTACGAATTGCGAAAATACAATTTCATTAGCAAGTACAGACCATGATACAGAATATTTTGTTTAAATATATTGTGTCCCAACTTGAAGGAAAAGCACAATTAGCTTGTTGCTTAAAGAAATTTAGTAGTTGGCCCGAATTAAAACAATTTCTTAAATCAACATTCGGAGAGAAAAAACATTCAACGCATTTACTTGTAGACCTACAAAATTGTAAACAGTTGCCTTCTGAAGATGTGACACAGTATTCATTAAGGATTGAATCGTGCCTTACGTGGATTCAATCCGACATTCACTACAGCTGTGGGGATGAAAAAGAACTTTTAGGTAGACTTGCAGCAATGGAAGACTTAGCTTTAAATACTTTCTTATTGGGCATGAATTCTAGTTATTCGCATATTGTACGCTTTAGGGACTCTCGAACTTTATCCGAGGCGATTACGCATGCTATCGAGGAAGAAAAGTTATTTAAATTAAGTAAATTATCGCTGCGCTCATCTAAATCGTGCTCAATTTGCCACAAACTTGGACACACTCCTTCCGAGTGCTACAAAAATAAATCAAAGGTTTCCTATCTTAACCTCCATCATCTTAACTCTAATTCTAATTCATTGCATAATAAAAATTCAAATAATCCAAATAATTATTATAATAAACCCCATTCTAATTTTAATCCCAATAAAATATGTGCATATTTCAAAAAGAAAGGCCATTTAATAAGTGAGTGTCGCAGACTCAAGTTTAAAAACAATAATATGCGCCCCGATCAGTGTACTGCACTATCAAGTGCACTAGTACCGAGCACTAGTAATGTGCCGGACAATAATCGCTCTAGTGTTTGCGCCTCTGAAAATAACAATGATAATTTAAACTAAACAGGGTTTCGGTGCCGTGTCTGCCGACACGTATTATTAATTTAAATAACACGAAACCTATTAATCTTTCTAAATCCCGTGTTCCTAAATTATTTTAGAAAACACGGATGCTAGAAAAATTGATGAACATTTTTTAAATTCTTCAAATTAGAAAAATATGGTATTCGTGGTGAAGCAAATAATTGGATAGCTAGTTATTTGAAAGACAGAAGGCAATGCACTGAAATCTGTAAGATGGTGCCTAAAAACAAACAAATACAAAAATCATCATAACAGATTATAAAATTATTAAATATTGTGTTCCACAAGGTAGTATTTTAGGCCCGCTTTTATTTTTAATTTATATCAATGACCTACCTCAAGCTACGAAAGAAAAATACATTCTTTTCGCCGATGATACAACCCTAATAATAAAGGCTAATGACATAAATAATTTTAATAATCAAATCAATTACTCTATTCGTGACGTAGTTAAATGGCTTGAATTAAATAACCTTAATATTAATTTTGAAAAAACAAAAATAATACAATTTACGACATACAAATCAAAAAAAATAGACATTAACATTAAATTTCATAATAAATCGATAGAAAAGGTACAATCTGCAGTATTTTTGGGTATCACACTTGATGAACAATGCAATTGGAAGGAGCACATTTTTAAAATTTGTAAGAAATTAGACCGATTTGTTTATGCTCTAAGACGATTACGGAGAACAGTGTCGCGAGAGGCAGCTCTATGTGCATATCATGGTTATATTTCCTCAGTTCTAAGCTACGGGTTATTGTTATGGGGTAACTCTACCGATAGCCAGAAAGCATTTGTAGTACAAAAAAAATGTATTCGCGCTGTATGCAATTTGGGGTACTGTGAGAGTTGTAGATCCCATTTTAAGAAATTAAACATTCTTCCCTTACCGTGTATGTATGTGAGGGATATCTGTTTGTTTGTAAGACAAAATTTAAATTTATTTATAAAACAGTCTGATGTAACACAGAGGCATACTAGGAACAAAAATAAATTATTCTTGCCTAAATCAGGCACCTCATTCTTTAACAGGAATGCTTTCTACATGGCAATCCGTGTATACAATCGTCTGCCAGACACAATAAAGAATGAAACAAGTCAAACGTTTAAACGAAAGTTGATAGAATGGCTTCTCAGCAAGTGTTTTTATAGTCTTTCTGAATATATCCATAACTAATTTTGTTTGTAAAATTATTATTTAATTAATATAATTATAATAGTAAATATAGGTGACATATATAGCAATTTGACGGTGACATGTATTATTACTGATTTTCTCTTTGACATATTTATGACAATTTGTATAAAATTTATCCATGATTAATTTTTTATAGTTTTGTATTAAAATTTTATGTCGAAATTAAATTAAGACGATTTAATATTTGTACGCCTATAAAAGAGGCAGAATAAGTGAACTTCTGTATTAGATTTAAGACCATTATATATTACCTTATTCTGACAAATAAATAAATAAATGAAATGAAATGAAAATGAAAGGTCGCACTTGTGGTCAATTCTCGGTTGCACAGGATCCTAACTTTGATGCACCTTCGTCTGAATTGATATGCTCCACTTCAAATAAGAGACTCGATTCCTGTGTTCCTAAGTTATTTTTAACACAGGGTAATAAAAAATCAGAGACTCAAAGGAATAAAAATAATGTTTCAATTTGTAATAACTTTTGTAATAAAAAATTTAATGGTTGCCAACGTGACGTCATAAATTGTGAAAAATCTACGTCACTCTAGGGTTGGCACACGCAAGAAAACGTATACAATAAATAATATTAATAATATTTCTCTGCCTCACGTTATGTTAAGGACTAATTTTAATGAAAAGCCCCTATGTTTTCTTATCGATACTGGTTCTTCGATTTCTATTATGAAATATTCTAGTTTATTAAATAAACCAGTTCTAGGGACTGATATAATTACAATGAAAGGTCTCAGTGATAATTACTCCAGTTGCTCATCTCTTGGGTCTATTAAGATTGATTTTGAATACCAGATTTCTTCTAAGAGTAAGATAGTATTTAGTTTTTTGTTTCATGCAATTGACGACACAATTAGTTTAAATTACGATGGTATTATAGGTAGCGATTTTATACAACATTTTAACGTAGATATACAGTACTCTATTAGTTCTCTTAATTTACAAGGGCATGCAATACCCTTTTATTTTAGTAAACCATTATACGTTATACCTCCACGGTCGGAGATGGTAATTGAGTGCCAAGTAGCCAATTTATTAGAAGTAGGTGATTGTAAAGAAGCCTTAGTATTAGATCAGAAAGTTTGCGAAGGCGTATTTTTGGCTAATTGTATTGTAATGTTAAAGCCGAATAATAGAGTTAACGTTACCATCTTAAACACTACGGAAAACGAAATCGAAATTAAAAACTTTCAGGTTCAATTGACTCCATACCAACATATGTCGTCAAAATTAGAAAACACTCATAAAGAAATTATTCATAACTTAAATTCTTTAAATATTGATCGTTCTCAAAAAGTACTTGAATAAATACGATGTTCTCATTTAAATTCCCAAGAAAGAAAAGCATTAATGACGTGTATCTCAAACTACACAGATATATTTCATCTTGATGGCGAATTTTTAACCTATACAAACAGTTAATACCGGGAATGCACCTCCTATACACATGTATGAGCGCAGCCATAATTTACTTAATTTAAATAATTTTTCTTCCTCGATAGCATGCGTAATCGCCTCGGATAAAGTTTACATAAAGTCATATCGTTTTCCCGAGATACATAAAGATGAAGTCGAGAAGCAAATTAAAAAATTTTTGACCAAAATATTATCAGACCCTCCACTTCGCCTTGGAATGCCCCAGTTTGGGTTGTCCCAAAAAAATTAGATGCTTCTGGTAAGCAAAATTGGCGAATTGTTATTGACTATCGCCGATTAAATGATGTGACTGTTTCTGAAGTTTATCCTCTTCCCCTCATTACGGATATTCGCGATCAATTATTTTATTTATCCAAATATTTTAGTCCACTAAACTTAGCCTCTGGATTTCATCAAATTTGCTTAGATCCTAAAGATACTGAAAAAACGGGCTTCAGTTTTACCACTAATGGTGTTTCTGGGCATTTTGAATTTACACGTATGCCTTTTGGCCTCAAAACGCCCCATCAACCTTCCAAAGATTGATGAATTCTGTTCTTTCTGGACTACAAGGTCTTCATTGCTATATATATTTAGATGACTGTATTGTATACTCTCATGATCTTGACTCGCACGTGAAAAAACTTGAACTAATCTTTTGTAAATTCAGAGAGGCTAATTTAAAATTACAACCTGACAAATGTGAGTTCTTGCGGCGAGAAGTCGCTTATCTTGGGCATGTAATTACAGATCAAGGTGTTTCGCCTAACCCTAATAATGTAAAGGCTATTACTCAGTGTCCCACACCTAAGACTCTTAAAGATGTAAAGTCATTTCTTGGATTAACAGGTTACTATCGTCGTTTCATAGAAAACTTTTCTCATATCACAAAACCTCTTACTTCCTTACTTAAGAAAGACACAACCTTTCACTGGTCTTATGAGCAAGAACATGCTTTCAATCAACTTAAACAAAAGTTGGTTACAGCTCCTTTACTACAATATCCTGACTTCTCTCAACCTTTTATCGTAACTACCGACGCTTCTAATTACCCTATTGGCGCAGTTTTGTCTCAGGGCGAGATTGGTAAAGATAAACCTATCGCCTATGCATCTCGTACCTTAAATAAACAAGAAGGAGACTATTCGACTACAGAAAAGGAATTATTAGCAATACTCTTCGGTATTAATACTTTTCGACCGTATCTTTATGGGTATAAATTTAAGATTCATCACAGACAGATCATCGCCCTCTTACATGGCTATTCAATGCCAAAGATCCAGGTGTAAGTTTGCTCAGATGGTAATTAAAGTTAGAGAAATACGATTATGAAATCGTTTACAAGCCAGGTAGAATTAATTCAAATGCGGATGCTTTATCTAGTAATCCAGTAAACGCTATCACGCATTCTAAATTAAATAAGACTACATATGAACAATTTTTTAAGAAACAATTTACAAAAACAATTTCTAATGATACACAAATTGAAGAGCACAATCAAAGTTTATATGCTGCAAAACAAAAAAATAATTGCTTATCCAGTCTCTCTAGACTTCGATTGCTCTATGCCGAACTGTGAACAGCTATTGTCAATGATAAATAATACTGCCGAGTTGTTATCAGCGGAACGCGAACCTGAAACCGTACACTCGGTCGACTCTAACAATAAAACATTTTACTTTCTTTACACTAAAGTTCATCATTATGACGAGACAAGTTATAAGACAATTTATAATTTATTACGTAAGTTTAGGGACTTAATTATTTTAAAAGATAATTATGATACTGAGATAGCATTATCTGACTTTTCGAAACTATTTACAAAGTTAGTATTCTTAAAAATTTACAATATAATATCTTATATTTTCCATGGAACAAATATTAAGGTTCACATATACAAGAATCGAATACAATACCCTTCTCCAGCCGAGATTCCAACCATTTTAAAAGAAAACCACGGGACTACCGTAGCTGGTCACCCAGATATAAAACACATGTATAGTAGAATTAAATCTTTGTTTTACTGGAAAAATATGCGTACAGACATAGAACGCTTCGTTAAAGATTGTACTCTATGTCAAATTAATAAGCCGTTGCGCACTTGTAATAGGGCACCCACGGTCATAACGTCCTCAAGCACCAAGCCGTTTGAAAGATTAGCGCTAGATATTGTCGGTGTCCTACCTGAAGCGGGTCTTCAAAAATTTAAATACATACTGACGCTCCAGGATAACTTAACCAAATTTTCTTGCGCCTATGCAATGATTACTTTGACAACTGATGAAGTCGCGCGTAATCTCATTCACTTTATTTCATTATTTGGGTTTCCTAAAATGATTCTAACTGATCAAGGTTCATGCTTTACTTCAGAGTTATTTAAGCAATTGACTAGCATTCTTAAAATAAAAAATATATTCTCGAGTCCATACCATCATCCCCAAACAAATGGCGCATTGGAACGTAGTCACGCCACCCTTAAAGAATATTTAAAATTATTTGTAAATGAGAACCATGACGATTGGCACTGTTGCTACTGCAATTTTATCTTATAATACCACTCCACATTGTACTACCGAATTTACTCCTTTTGAATTATTGTACGGACATAAGCCGTTTATCCCTAGTAGCACATACAACTCTGATGAAAATATCACGAGTACATTCGCGCTCTACAATACAGAATGAAATACTCCCGCGAAAAAGCTTTAGGAAATATAAATAAAAGCAAGGAATCTTCAAAAGGGTACTGTGATGCCTCTTCGTGAGAAATATCTTATAAAGTAGGTGATTTAGTCTATATTAAACAGCACCATAGGTTGCGCAAGGCCCTGTCTCCTATTTGGAAGGGACCTTTTAAAATTATTATAACAGCAAAAATAATGTTACTGTATGCATAAATAGGAAACACGTAAAATACCACATTAATGAAATAAAACCAGGGTAAATTATGTAATAATTGTTTCAGATTTCTCCTCCGATCGAGTTATTCAGAACCGATTGAACAAATTGTACATATTGAATAAAACTAAATTTACGGATTCTATCGCGTTTATTTAACTGATTTTACTTATTTTTAATTCCCGACGTTTCGGGTGCTTTACAGCAACCATGGTCACGGGGGGGGAGACTGAGATGTTTGACGTCCCAATGTCATTGTTAGCCCGGCTACCTTCAGTTTTTGAATATTAATTTTTGGTCCGATTTACGCAAAACGAACTTACAGTATCTTGAAGTCTTGCAGTGGTATGCTTGGTTTTGGGTTTAATTTTGTTAATTATAGAATCTCAAGCTGATGGCAGCACCCAACCATCTTCTCTATTGACATTAGTATGTTTTTTAATTTCAATAGCCTCGCGTATCATCCTTGGTAGGAATCGGTGTTCTTTTGCGAAGATTTGTGGTTTATCAAATTTGATGTAATGGTGGGGACGATCTTGAACACAGACTGCAGACTTCCCGGAGCGTCGGTGCTTCACGTCAGCTATACGTTCTTTCACGCGGGTTTTTATGGATCTTTTTGTTTGACCTATGTAAGAGAGACCACATTCACAATCTAACTTGTACACTCCTGCATCTTGTGGAGGGATATTACACTTGACGGATGGTAAAAATTGACTAATCTTCTTCGGCGGCTTGTAGTATGTTTTAATGGAAGCTCGCTTCAAGATGTAGCCAACCTTGTCTGTGACTCCTCTGACATATGGTAGTACAGCAGGCACACGCTCGACTGTGGCTGGCTTCACTCGGTCACTGTGACGTAGGCGCGGGATCTGAAGCTTGTTGCAACACTTGCTTGACATGCTGCAGCTCGGCGGTCAGATGTTTTCTGTCACAAATCCCTCGTGCTCCCTGAAACAAAGAAGCTCCCTGAACCCACGGTAGCTAACTGTGAAGGATGATGGTGAGATTCACCATTTAAATATCGGTTGGTATGGGTCTTTTTTCTATACACTGTATGACCAATAGTGTTATCAGGATTTCGAATGACTAAAACATCTAGGAAAGCTAAAGAATTATTTTCCTCTAACTTCACTGTGAATTGTATTTTATAGAGTTAAGGTGGTTTAAAAATGCAGTTACTTTGTCAGATGGTAAAATTGTGAAGGTGTCGTCTACGTACCGCTTGTAGAATCTTGGATTTACAGGAGCAGTAAGAAGGGCTTTCTCCTCGAAGTCCTCCATAAATATGTCGGCGACTCTGGGAGATATAGGTGAGCCCATAGCCACACCATCTACTTGCTTGTAGAACTCTTCCTTCCACAATAGATAGCCAGATGTGAGGCAATGTTTGAGTAATACTGCATATTCAGCAGGCATGTTGTTATCTTCTAGCTTCCTAGTTACAATTGAGATGCAGTCTTCAATAGGTAGGCATGTGAATAGTGACTGAACATCAAAACTGACCATAGTTTCATTGTCGGAGAGATATAGGTCTTTTATCTCACTAACAAAATGGTATGAATCCTTTGTGTGTGCTCTGGTATGTCATCTCAGTGGTGACAGTTTTTTTGCCAGGTTCTGTGCCAGCTTATAAGTTGGTGAATCGATCTGGTTCACTATAGGACGTAGTGGAGCGTTTGGTTTGTGTATCTTCGGTAACCCATACAACCTTGGTGGTTTGGTACATGATGGTATTAGCGAATTCACGTCGAGATTTATTTTTTCGGAGTATTTCTTTATTAAATTGCTAGTTGCTTTAAGCGTGTTAGTTGTGGGGTCTGTTTTGACCTTTTTATATGTACTTTCGTCCGATAAAAGCTGTAGTATTTTAAAACTATACTCTGACGAGTCCATTATTACCGTAGCGTTTCCTTTATCCGCGCGGAGAATCGTTAGCTCTGGTCTGTTCCGTAAGTTAATCAACGCTGTAAATTCGTCTTTAGGAAGGTTTGGTTTCGGCCGTCGTGTGGAAACGTCGGGAATTAAAAATAAGTAAAATCAGTTAAATAAACGCGATAGAATCCGTAAATTTAGTTTTATTCAATGTGTAGTGTTCGCGTAAATTTTAGAAATCATTAAATTGTACATAGTCCAGGGTTATACTTCGATCCGACTTCTATGGCATACTTCTACAACGATTATTGGAATATAGTAACCTATGTGGAAATAATACCTATAAAGCCTTATTTAAAGAAAATTGATCAATCTATTTCAAGCATGTCTAGTTTTTGTGAGAAGGCTCAAAATACCGCGATTATTACTATAGATTGCAAGAATATTATAAACCCGTTGGAAATTTTATTTAACGCTAATTATCTTAAATACGACTCGTTATCACATATTATTTCCGAAACCCTATTAATCGTTTTAAAAGATCTGTTGAATTTGGCGGTCAAATTCTTAAGTTTTTCTTCGGTACATTAGATGCCGATGACGCCAGAAAATACGATGAAGCTATTTCTACTTGTCAGCATAATGAAAACGAGATATATTCGCTAATGAAAGACAACATACACATTGTTCAATCAACTATCAATAATTTTAATGTTTCTATTCGTCAATTAAATAATAACGAAATCAGATTAAATAAACAAATAGAAAAATTAAATTACATATTTTCTGAAAATTCTAAAATTACTACAGACTTAATTAGTTCAGCAAAAATAAATTCTATTTTTAATGTGATTGAAGGTTCACTGCTATCGGTTTTAAACATACTAGATACAATTTTAGACTCTATTTTATTTGCAAAATCAAACATTCTCCATCCGTGTGTCTTAACTCCCTCTAAGTTCTTTAAAGAGCTCTCTAATAGCAAAATGAGCAAAATTAATGTGGAATTTCCCATTTCATTTATCATTAGAGAAATATACATATACAATTATTGATTTAACCGAATTAACTTCGTATTACTATAATAATAAGATAGTATTTGTTATAAGAATTCCTTTAATTAACCCTATTAAGTTTAGTGTTTATAAGATTTTACCATTACCTACACAGCATGATATGTATAATTTACAAACTTATATTCTCATTCATCCTTCTAAGCTGTATGTAGCCCTTACGGATGATAGATTAAATTACGCATTGTTTGATAGCTTAAGTGAGTGTAAAACGTTAACAATAAGCTTATGATATGTTTGTCACCTTCTGTTTTGTCCACAATTAATAATCCAACCTCTCTTGACTTAATTATGTCATTTGCAGAAATATGCGATTCGAAAATAATATACCTATGGTAATATTAATTTATGGCAAAAACTTAGTGATGGACGATTTATTTGTGTTTAGTCTAAACCAAATAAATTGACTGTTAAATGTACAAATAATAATAAGATTTCGGATTATACCGTACAAGGCACTGGAATATTATCTTTAAAAAATGATAGCGTTGCATATTACCAAACATTGCAATTTCACCCATCGCATAATTATAAGACTGTGCTGCCTAGCCAAATATCAATCGATTTTAACATAGTTGAAGATAATTGTTGCAAATACATTTTATTAAACCACAGATCTAATGTCCTAAACCCAATTACGCTAACAGACATTGATTTGGAATCATTAAAATTAGCGTCATATAAATTAGATACTTTAAAGAATCAAATTCATCAAGCCGAGAATCAGCCTCATATTGTTAAATAAGGGCATTATTATTCAACGCTTACTTATATTGTAATTGCCAGTATCTTTAGTTATATACTGTATAAGATATATAATAAATGTTTTCAAATTGTTGTAAAAATACATCTTGTTGCATTCAAATATATAATCAGTGTTATAATAAAAAAATGTAATAAAAACGATACTAATGTTAACACTTCTATTGAACTAACGGATATTTCAGATGAATCAATTGAATGCGACAAGAAATCGATTAGCAGTCTCCCAGAAATAGAGATAAGTAAAAACAAGGACAAGGTTCAATTTAGGAAATTTAACAGAGCTTCTTATAACCGAAATTTAAGCAATTATTAAAAAATTAAAATTTATTAATTACTTTTCTTAACATGTTACTTGTTATAAATTAAATAATATTGCTAATATAATTAATAAGAATAAAATGTATAAATTTCTTCTTAAAGTTATTTTAATATTTCTAATCATGTTTAAGTTTAAGTTTCAATTGATAATTATTATTAATATTGTTAAATAACAATTAAAATTGTAAAATTCTTTTCAAAACTATTTTTTAATTTTTAAACAAGTTTCTTAGTTATTAATCGATTAATATTTATATTACTTTACTTTATAATGTAGCGATTAAAATTCACTAATTTCTTTTTCAAGTTTATAAATAACTTATTATTATGTTTCTTAGTTGTTAATTGAATATGATTGAGAATTAAAATGAAGTATTAGCTATTGCAATTGTATCTGTTAAAATTATTTTAATTGTTGAATGATTTTACTCTATTTCAATATTTTGTTGTATCAACTTAGGATCTTGAATTTATTGCATCCTACGTTTATCTTAAAGATAAGCCTCCGTCTTAAGGGGGGAGATGTTATGAACCAATGTACAAGGTAGTAATTGTTGTTGTAAGCATTATGTAAAGTATGCAAAAGTGATTTTTCATATAATTTAGGCAGTCAAAATCTAACCTCTGTTCGGTACACAACTTTGTTATAGTTTATAATATTCCGAAGTGTAAATTAAATTAAATTAGTTTTGCAGCAGTAAAGGTGTCTTTTTTTAAAAAGGACCCCAGGCGAGCCATCCTAACAGAGCGCTTCGAATGCATTATCAGGCGATCGCCCGGATCGTCTCGACCTCGAACCACTACCTTCACACGACACGTAGGGGCGACCTAGCGCGGCGCGATTTATGATATGAGAAGCCCATAGAGCAACAAGGACCACCGCTCTGATCCACTGTTGGTCCGTATTGCTCTCTGGAGAGTTGCCTTAAGTATGTTCCAGTACGTAGACAGAGAAACCTATAGATCCATGATTAGCGTGGCCTCGAGTGAAAAAGGACGATAACATAGTTTTAGGTTATACAATAATCTTTATGAATTTTAAACATATTTAGATAAAAAATTTAATTGTTCTAAGAATTTAACTGAACAAGATTCACCAATCTTAAGCTCACTTAACACTTTTTTTCTCACTAAAATCAACTTGTAAACTCCTTAGATCGCTACGAACTGTCAAAGTTGTTTGGCAAAGTGTAGTTTGCTAAACAAAAAAACTGGCACGGAGAAAGGGACAAACAATCACACCGCACTGTCTCATTTTTATGCAAGACGTATGCATAAATCTATCTTTTTCGTGTGCGAATGCGAAAGAAGGCGTCAATTTGTCTATAGGTTTCTCTGTTTACGTTCCAGTATGTACACGAAAAATATATAAATCACTATACAAGGAGTATATAATCACTACTTTTTTTTTTACGATTAATATTTGCAAAGGAATAATGACAGTGTCAAATGGTATCATATTTGCAAGCGTATTTGCATTGTTAGAATTTTTTGATAGAATTTTCGCTGAACTTATGAATATCTGTCTCTTCTCTGAAAATGACGATCACGTATCAAAATCATCCTTTTGTTTTATGGGCTGCATGCTTTTTATGGCTTATTTCTATGTTTTCCATAACCTGGTCTCTACTTTTATTCTTCTGTAAGTGGCTGTTGTATGTTCGTACTTCGTAATATAAAATATAGTGTATTTTAAAATAATATATGATTTCAGTTGTCGGTGATATACTGCTATTGACTGGAACTGATTTAGTTAATGCATTTCTACTACTTTCTGGCATAATAATGCTACCTACAAATGTTCATATTCTATATTCTACTGCTAAAGGAACACGGATCGAGTATGACTATAATTAATTTTTCATTGTTAGATTGCCTTTGCTAATAATAATTTTGTTTTATGATATATGCAAATGCAACAATATGTCTTATTAAGCTTTTGCATACAGGATGTCCTCTTAGTAGTCTGTGCTGTGCATACGGGTTTCCTAAAACTTACGAGTTAACATAAAAGTCCATTAATATTTGTGACACATCGCAAGTTACCTTTCGGACACAGAATAAGACACTCCATTATACGTGAGCAATATAAGTTTTAACCCTGGTACTGAAAAACAATCAATACTAGTACTAGTAATATTATAAATGCGAAAGTGTGTTTGTTTGTTTGTTTGATTGTCCTTCTTTCACGTCGCAACAGAGCGTCAAATGGTATAGTTCGTCTGTATGACATAGTTTACTTTTTTCCGCGGGAAAATAATTCCCGTGGGAAAATAGAATATGTTGCACAAGTTTGTCCTTCTTTCACGTCGCAACAGAGCATCGGCATGGCATGATTTTTTGTATGGGGATAGTTCGGTGGCTCTAGAGTGACATAGGGTAGTTTTTTCAGCGGTAAAACATATCATTACCGTGGGAAAATCGAATATGTTGCAAAATTAAATTCAACTAGGTGGCGCCACCGTGATTCTACAAGACGGACGACGGTACGATGGAGGAACACAGAAGGTCAGAATATCTGGATTATTATGTCTTTTTACCAAAATTAAGATAAAAAATGTATGTATATCTGTATTTTTCCACTCAGGACTGGGAAGAGAGCGATAAAAAACATAAAATTCACCAGCTGATTTTCTTCAAACGTTTTGGTGCATTGTAATTCACAGAATAGGCGATAACCTCGCAGACGTATTAAGTAATCCGTTGATGCTCTGCCTACCCCGCAAGGGTTACAGGCGTGATTATAAGTACTTATGGATCAGAAATCTATCACCACCTGTCACGCTTTCACCTTTAACTATTACTTAACTGTGGTAGAAACAGTTCTTAGTAAGCCTTATTAATAAGCCTTAGTAATATATATTGAACGGAAATGAATACAGTTCTTATATGTGGTTATGAATGAATCGGTATTACAATAAGAAAAATTGTGCAAAGTAATAAGAAATTTTTTTTGAGAGATCTTATTAACTAACGTATACATAGTTTAAATTGATTCCGCTAGATGTCGTTACTAGGTTTTTAAAACGCGGTAACGAAATGTTTCCTGACATGTACTTAACTCCCGCCGTTGAGCCGCGCGTTAACTTATAGTGCATACGGTACCTATACGCTTAAATTGTTTCTATTTCGTAGCTTTCGTATTTTAACCCCTTAAAGTATAGGACATCGGAAACCGGACACCCTGTATATACTTCTTTTTTCGTTGGTTATATTTATATTGATTACTGCTTTCGATTTCGGTTTTCTGCGATTTGTTTTGTGACTTGGTTTAAGTTGATTCAATTTTTTTGGCTATCGTTTTCGGATTCGTGTTGTGTTTTGAATTGGTTTTGTTGTTTTGATTTTAAAAAAATATTTAAAAGGAATATTTATTCCTTTTGTATATTTTGGATATGCTTTTAAAAAAATATTTAAAAGGAAATTTAATTCCTTTTAGGTATTTTAACGTTTTTTTTTATAAATAGGTTTTTTGTTACTTCATAATGCCTCGCAAACGTAAGTCCAGCCTTTCAAGAGTATCTTCTCAAAGACAAGCGAAAAGATTAGCTCGATCGCTAGAATCTTTAGAAGATACTGAACTGAGAAGGCAAGAACAAGCAGAGCGTCAGGCTGCTTTTAGAGCATCTGAGACACCTTCTCAACGTCAGCAAAGGCGTCTTGAACAGACAGAGCGTCAGGCTGCTTCAAGAGCTTCCGAAACACCTTCTCAAAATCAGGAAAGGCGTCTTGAACAGGCAGAGCATCAACTACTTTAAACTCTACCTTCTCAAAGTCAGCGATGGCATCTTGAACAGGCAGAGCGTCAAGCTACTTTAAGAGCTACTGAAACACCTGCTCAAAGTCGGCAAAGGCGTTTTGAACAGGCAGAGCGTCAAGCTACTTTAAGAGCTACTGAAACACCTGATCAGTCAGCAAAGGCTATTCGAACAAGCGGAACGTCAGGCCGCCTTAAGAGCCGCGGAAACACCTGATGAAACTCAACACAGACTCATTGAGCAAGCTGAACGTCAATCTACTATAAGGGCATCTGAAACACCAGAACAGACACAAGCGCGAAGAGATGTAAATGCACAGCTCCAAGCTGAACGTCGACAAAATTTTCAAAGAAACTATTGGTCGGTTTTTAATGACGCAGCATTCAATTATGATCCTTTGATTGATTATAAAAATCACAGGTTAGTTGTTATCGGACTGATGGACAAGGCGTGTCGATTTTGCAGCGCTTTAATGGCAATGGCAAAGTGTCTCTTCCGTTACTTGGGGAACCAGAAGAACCTTTGAAAACTCTCTTTTTATATGATGCTAATGAGTCACGGCGCTTTTTAAACAGGAACCGGAATTATAACTCATGCTTTCAAATGACGTCCTTCGGAGTTGACCGGAAAATAATAATGCTGAGATTTTCGCCTACATTTACGGTGCAAGGGCAAATTTATCATATATTCTATGATGGTTCACTTTTTCCAGCTGAAAACGAACAGCATACATTTTTACAAGTATATTTTATGGGTGACGAAGAAATTGAGGTAGACCATCGCTGCCAATTTATCCAGGGAGTTGAGATAGACACAGTGTTCAAAATTCAAAGATTCTTGCATGAACGTAACATTTTAGTCAAAAAATTTAAAACTGCTTTAGAAAACCTACCTGAAGAGGATTATAAAGTCGTCATTCACGCAGATCGGACCCCTCGAGGAGAGCATGAAAGGCGCTACAATGCACCTTTGATAAAGTGCGCGTAATCAAGTATATCTGTAAGTACATAAATAAAGGAAGCGACCAAGCAATATTTAATCTCAGGAGTGAAGGTGAGGCAAATCCCGTTAATGAAGTACAGACCTTTCAAGCAGGGCTTTATGTCAGCAGTAACGAGGCAGCGTGGCGTCTCCTTGGCTTCCCTTTACACGAAAGGCACCCAACAGTTACTCACCTTGCTGTCCACTTAGAAAATGGAGAGCATGTATATTTCACCGAAAGAAATTTCCAAGAAAGAATTGCATCACCGCCAAAAACTACACTAACAGCCTTCTTTCAACTTTGTCAAACCGACCCCTTTGCAAAAACGTTGTTATATTCTGGAGTCCCCCACTATTATACTTGGAACACATTTAGGAAGGAGTGGAAGGAGTGGTAGCCGTATTCAAGGCGCACCTGTTGCAAATTGGCCCGGTGTAAAGTTATAAGATGTCCTTGGTCGTGTCTATACCGTCCATGTAACTAATTTTGAATGTATCTGTTTACGATTGCTGCTGCACCATGTTCGGGGTCCAACAGGATATAAAGATCTTAAAACTGTCAACGGTCAGGAATGCGCAACTTATAGAGAAGCATGTGAAGCTCTGCATCTTTTAGAAAACGATAATCACTGGGATGAAACCATGGAGGAAGCTGTGCAGTGCCAGTCACCAGCCAAAATTAGGGATCTTTATGCAACTCTCATATCGTATTGCGGGCTATCTAATGCACATGAATTGTGGGACAAATATAAAGAGTACATGGCGGAAGATATTTTGCGAAGGTTACAGCAGACACACGCGAACATGACATACAATGAACACATTTATAATGAAGCACTTGGAAAAATTGAAGATAAAGTAATGGCAATGGTAGGCAAAAAATTAAGCGACTTTGGAATGATAAGCCCTCAGCGAACAGCCGAAAATGAACTAAGTGATGAAATTATACGTGAAACAAACTACGATATACCAGATTTGCAGCAGCAAGTAGCCGAATTTGTACCCCGCTTGCTTCCCGAACAAAAACGAGTTTTTGACAAAGTATTAGGACAAATTGAATCTGGAAATGGTGCACTTTTCTTTTTAGATGCCCCTGGAGGAACTGGGAAGATATTTTTGTTAAATTTATTATTAGCGCAAGTACGGAAAGATAAAAACATTGCAGTGGTCGTAGCTTCCTCCCGTATAGCCACCACGGTGCTAAGCGGGGGCCGCGCTGCACATTCTGTTTTAAAACTCCCTCTAAATCTAGCCCAGGAAGAATCGCCGATCTGCAACTTTAGCAAAAATAGTGCACGAGGTCTAATGCTACGACCATGCAAACTTTTAGTGTGGGACGAAAGTATAATGTCGCATAAAAATCTGTAAAAGCACTAAATCGAACGCTCCAGGATTTGCCCAGCAATACCGATGTAATGGGAGGAATGGTGGTTTTACTGGCTGGTGACTTTCACCAAACTTTACCTGTCATTCAAAAGGGCACACCTGCAAACGAAATTAAAGCATGCCTCAAGTAGTCTATTTTATGTAACAAGGTGACAAAATTCAGTTTAACTACGAATATGAGAGTGCATTCGTATAATGATATCAGTGCTGGAAACTAGGTTGACACACCATTAAAAATTGGCGATGGGTGGTTGGAAACGGATGCTGAGGGCTGCGTTAAATTGTCGAGAGATTTTTGTAATTTAGTACACAGTCATTTCGAATTAATTAAGAGCGTTGTTTATTCAGATTTAAAAAATTGAAAATGTTATTATACCACGGATCCCTATAATTCCCACAGATATTCCTTTTCAATTTAAAAGGTTGCAGTTCCCTATTAAGCTCAGTTTTGCAATGACAATAAATAAAGCGCAAGGGCAAACGTTACCGGTAGCGGGGGTCAACTTAGAAAAACCGTGCTTCTCTCATGGTCAGCTGTATGTAGCATGTTCGCGTGTGTCAAATGCTCAGAATCTCCACATTCTTTCCCCGAATGGAATAACATATAATATTGTGTATAGTAGCGTCTTAAAATAGTGTTCAGTTAGTTTTTTTTTTCCAAAATTCCCACAATCAATTAATCAGAATTCACAAAGATCTTCCCTTTCAATTCAAAATTTCCTATTTAGCTCAGTTTATTTTCAATTCCAAATGCTGCACCTCTGACGGACCCATTAAGCTCAGTTTCCTTTCAACTCGAAAGGCTGCATCTCTGACGGATCTTTTATTTGGCTCAGTTTCTTTTCAATTCAGAAAACTGCATCTCTGACGAATCAATTTAGCTCAGTTTCTTTTCAAAAGTCTGCATCCCTGACGGATAATTATGCTCAGTTTCCTTTAATTAAAAAAATATCCCATTTCCATTTAGAATAAACAGGCTATTTTCATGCTTTCCTATACGCTGCGTTTCAAAACATTTAAATAGGCTGACGAATCAATTTTGCTCAGTTTCCTTTTAATGGCTGCATCTCTGACAAATCTATAAAACTCAGTTTTCTTTCAATTCAAAAAGCAATGGATAGTTCATTTCCCAGTGACCATGCGGGCGCAGCCGTGGGTAACAGTTAGTAAAATTAATAATTTTAATTTGAAGTGTTGCCCTACAATGAACATATCTTACACAGTCGAGCATCAGTAACAGAGTGAATGCAGGGTTTGCAGTACGAAATTTTATTAATTTCGTGTATGCTCAGATTAAAAAAAAAAAAACAAAAGGCAGAAACTCGCGTTGTACGAAAGGAAGCGTCTAATTGTTAATACGTGACAAATTTGATTTAATTACACCGTATTGGGTATTAAAGGTTATAATTGTTTTCAAAGAAGAAAAAAAAAACACAGACTATCAGTTTTTTTAGTTATGTAACCAATTTTGATAAATCTTTTAGTGACTTTATCAGATCAACATGTAATCAAGCGCGAGACGTTACCTATATCAAAATTTGTTTATTAGCGTCTCAGATATACATTACGTCAAATTTACTGAATCCATTTAGATAATACTTGCACTGTGACCTATTCCTGATAATACCAGATTGTACCTACTTAAAACTATCAAACAATTTAATATTTACGAAATTCTTTAGCCAAAACTGTAAAGGGTGCAGTATTCACACCATACTACACATTAAAAACCTTAAACATTTACACTTATGCTTTTTTTCAGTCCCAAAAGTAAGGTAATGTGCTGTCCTCTATGGTCATGTATACTATGGATTATCATTATCGACATTATTGGCATTATTTTGTGTGTAAGGAGAATACATTCATGTCAAGAGACCACGTTTAGATTTATTAAACACAGCATGAAATATTATAGAAGCATCCCAAAATATAAACATTTTATTGATAATTTACAGTGGTCGCTACATTGTTGTGGGGTAATTACTGCGTTTACTCTACTATTATATTGAGATTTTAAACAAAGTTTTAGAAAAAAATATAGAATAAGTGTGACAAACGACCACACAGTCCACCTGATTTTAAGTGGATGTTGTAGCCCATAGACATTTATCTTCGATTATTACTGAGGACTAAGATGGATATATAATGCCTCTTTTCCAGTAAAAAGGGTCTCCGGATCTCTATACTTACCATACGAAACACAGCAATATCAAGCTGTTATTTTACGCTTTCTGTAAGAGCGTGGTCCCTCCCCGGTCGAGCCGACCTATTCATGCCACAACCATAATATTGCTGCCACGTAAAATGTTACTTAAAAACTAAATAAATAATAATACCTTGATATTACGCCTATATAGGAAGGGGCGGGAGGGGACCGGGTACCATAACCCATCAGTTCTCCCTGAATCTAGTGATAGGACACTAAGTAGGAATTCTTCTGGCGCTTTGCTGACTGCTATCGCGAAATGCTCACTCGGTTCGCGCGTTACGTTACGTTACGCGTTACGTTACGAAACCTAAAGCTCCTCCTCACTTAACCTTTCGTCGGTTCTAAGGTTTACAATTACAAAGAACGGACTTAATGTCTAGTCATTATCTTCTAATATATCTTGATATCGATACATGAAAATCACTTATTCAAAAAAAATCATCCATGTATTCATTACAGCCTATCAAAAAAATTTACGCGATAAAATCCGTAAAAAATAATTTTATTTAAAGCCCATCAAAAGTCAACAGCTAAACGTAGATTATCCCTATATATTGCGTAATAGAGGGGACATGTTTGGCAGTTCGACGGGTTCTCTTATTTCTTCATCATCATCATTTATCATTAAAGCCCATTACAAGTCCATTGTTGAACATAGGTCAAGAAATGCCACAAACAAAGCACGGTCCTAAGCCACCTGCATCTATCGACTTCCTGCAATTCTTACCAGGTGATCACTCCATCTAGTTGGGGACCGCTCTATACTTCGCTTGGCGGTACGAGGCTGGCACTCGAGAACTTTTATTTGTTGAAATGCATCAAAAATTAAAAAAAAATATTAAAAACTCCATATTTCCGTGCAAAATAAACCTCTAGGACGTGCGTCAGGGTATTATTGTACATTGAATAAGACCAGAATGACTAACGAAGACGTTGCAGGATACTAAAACCAATCCTAGAATAATAAACAAGTACTTATTTAAGGAGGAAGGGCTTAAAATCCTCGATGCACGGTTAGCCAGAATTTTTGATTAATGAACATATTTTGCTTTTCGACATTTCCATAAAACTCCACCGCCGTGCGTTTCTTCATGAATTTTTTGTCACGCACGATCACATTGTGCCAGCGGCTTTCTGGACCGTAATGATTTAGGGACTAATTCTTCCTAAAAGTATGGCAATGCTCCATAAATTTCCTCAGAAGTACACGGACGGTGGTCACTTACTATCAGGTAAGCCGCATGCCCGTTTGCCCCCTCTTCTATGTAAATATGCGATATGAATTAGGTAATAAAAGGAAAACTCCTTGATTGCATCATTCCTTACAGTTAGATGGGTTTATATTCTTTTCTTATGAAATAATGAGAATACTCTAAAATGTACTATAGAATAGGATACGATAATAAATGTTTAGTTAGCGAAAACGTTATATTTATCGGGGAAGCGCATTAATATATTTAATGGGTTGTGTAAAAATAGACCTATACTTCTGTGAGAGTATAGAGGTTCAAATAAATATATGGTTCTGGCATATTGTAACATGATGGCAGTAAATTCATCTAAAACCACCGGATCCAATTGTCTCAGATCAGTTATTGGCAGCAACACCAGTATGGTCTACAGTCTGAGCTGCTGGTGCATTCTTAGAAAGGACTATATCTAGCAGAGCAATTAAAAAGGTTGTTGGCAGATGTATGGTCAATAGTAGTAGAATAATGAAGATGATAATGCAACATTTTTATTTTAGTTTAATTTTGTATAATACTTATTCATATTTTTTATTTTAAAGCCTATTATTATTTGAATGATACCTACATATATACATGTTGATTATTTCAGTTAAATTCTTACAAAGATTGGTTTACACATGACTGGTATGATAAAATACGCGATTATGAATGGGATCCATTAGCAAATAAACAAACTGTTCGAAGTATAAAAGAAGCATCTGATAGTGTCCCCTTAAGGTAAAAAAATTTGAGACCAAATATTTATTTTGGTGCCTAGTTAGTATTTACTAATTCCTTAACAATAAATAAATTTGCTGTTTTATATACCTACTTAGTTTTTTATGAAATCGTTTTTATAGATCGAAATATCATTATTGTCGATGCTCTTCTGCGTTAAGTTTATTATTGATGCCTCTGCTATAGAAATATAGGAGACAGAAAAGGATTATGACGGAAGGCAACAAATGTACAAGAACACTTGTAGATAATATTGTGGTATTTGGAGAAAAAAAAAATTATCGAAAAACCACTTTAAACTCAGTTTTATGCTATTATCTCGAAAACTATGTGCGATATGAGAACATTTTTAAAATAGAAATTGAAAATCTATAAGTTTCACGTATAGTCTGGTCGCTTAGATACGGTCGCTTGTCGCGCCGCCGCGCCGTAGCACGTGCCGCATTGTTGCAGGCGGGGCGCTGCTGAGACGTCGAAGATCGCCGCGTGGGACGTACTTTTGCAGTAGGCATGATCGATGTTACAGAAACATTGATGATGACATATCGATGTTTCTGTAACATCGATGTTGGCCATTATCGTTGTTATAGCTCATGTACCTATTAAGTAGGTTAAAATTAGATGAACAAAAAGTTAGTAGTGTTGTTTATGGTTTATTATTAATGAAATTAAATAAATTAATAAAACATTTAGTGTGAAACAGTAATTTAAAAAATGGGAAAAACTTACCAAATATTTAGTTAATTTGTTATATTTTTTGCTGATAATGATGAATATTATTATTTTTATATTTAAATGTTCCTATACAATTATAAATCTGGTATTAAAAAATGTACTATCCTTATTTACGATTTAGATGTAGGTTTTATACTAACTACTCCTATCGTGAAATAAAAAATTATTATAGAGGGAAAATTAACAAACTACACAAAAAGAAAATAATAGACTTTTCCGTCACCTTTGTTCAGACAATTTTTAATCAGGCAGCCGAAGTAGAAAGTATCCATAGCCGTTTATAAAATGCACTGTAGAATGCACTATGCAGTGAAATTGTCTACGCTCACGATCGCCCAGTGATTTATTTTCATAAATTTTAAGCAAACAAACTTGATATCCCAAGCTCAAAAAAAGCTAAATATAATTAAATTTTGTAGATACATATTGTTTCAAAATTATGTGTGTATAGACAGCAAGGGAAAAACAATTAATTTGAATATCAATTTATGTAGAATAGTTATTAGGCGACAACCGACAACGACACCACAATAACAAAGCGAAAGTAGTTACAACTGTGACATTACAGTTCACACTTGACAGGGAGTTTGATACAACATAATGATATTTTTTAGGTGATCGATGCATTTAGGAATCTTTAATTATTCAAAAATTTTAAACTTTAATAGGAGATGAAATATTTAGTTGATATTGATTTCGCGGGTTCGCATTGTTCACAAGTTCTTATTAATCGATTATTGGTTCATTGACATCGATGTTTGACATGTGCAACATCGATGTTTTAATTTCTAACATCGATGATCCTTGAACATCCCTATTCTGCATGAGAATTCTGTATTGTAAAACACCGTAATGAATGGTTCTTTACTACCTAATTGTGTTTATTACAATAACCATAAGAATATAACCATATTGTTAGAATAGAAAAACATTTATTTGACAAACACAGTAAAATAATAAATTAAAAGCAAAATAATAAGTGTGCCTGCGGGTATACCGACAATATCTAAGTGAACAGACTTGGGGTGTAGAAGTAAGGAGTACCAACTCCCATAGTAGAATAGTTGAAAAAGTGGCCATCTGTAAGCAGTAAATAACAGTTCAAAAACTCTCCACAACAGCGCTGGAGTAGCTACTGGGATGAAATGAACTTAGCAGTTGTCGACGGTTTGAAGTGTGTTGCTAAACTGCTCAGTAGCTCTAAAATCTAAAATAATTTTGTTTAACAAATATTACCTCTAAAAAGTCGTCTATCGCACTAACATTTTTCGGCACATTCTTTAAAATTTAGCCCGTAGCTATAGTGGCGCCACCCTTTTTAACGGTTTTCTATGGACACTTTTTAATACACAGTCTGTACTCTTTACTTCTACACTCCTTAGAACAGGCTATAAAAATGGGCATATCGCCATTCAACATTTCATATTTTTAATTTTCATTTCATGTTGCTTACATTAAAAATTAATATTTATTTGTCTGTGGAGGCACTTCTATAATCATGCGATTGAATTATATACGTGGGTCACATAAAGTTTTGCGAAACTAAAAATAAAAGTTCTTTAATCAAAGTTTTATTAAATCTTTTCAAAGAACGCTTCACCAGTATCTTTGCAAAGTTTCATGCCTTTGAACCTATTTTAGGAACACTTTCTATCTGCCTTAGACATCTCTACTAGGACCTGCTCAAACGTGCTCGCGCATCTTCCGGAGGTGGAAGCAGTAGGTATCGCTTTCAGGAGTTTTTTATTTTAGGGAATAAAATGGAGTCATATATTAACAAATAAGTTCTGTCTGTTGTTTTGAGATCTGAGTGTGTCATAAAAGTGTCGCCATTAAAAGTAATAATCGTATGAAAATTATAAGTAGGTAAAATCAGTGGAAATTGTGATAAATGAAGTGAAGTTGTTCAATTATCTAATAATAAAATAACCAAATAATATATTATATATACTTATAAGTAGGTAAAATCAGTGGAAATTGTGATAAGTGAAGTGAAGTTGTTCAATTATCTAATAATAAAATAACCAAATAATATATTATATATACATATAAGATATTAATAGTTACTTTGCAACCATCCGCTTAATTAAATACAATGATGTGTCTTATCTAGATTGAAGAAAAAGAAAAGCACCTCAAGCCCTCCCTCAATTGCGTGCACTAATCCCGTCACCACTAATACCAGCACATATAATGCAGCAGTATAATGGATTTCCGCAAAGTAACGCCTGATTCTATCAATTATCAAATAATATAAACCAAAATAATTTTTTTTGTCTCCAGTTGCTGCAAAAGCGGATCTTGTATATCAAGTTACTTAACGGAGTTGGGTACCCATTCTATAAATACATGTGGATGTGGTGAATTATTGTACCATATCATTATGATTTCAATGTATGCGCACTTAATTCTGTTCTTCTTGGTTATTATTATTGAGGTAAATTTTAGATTTTATTTCAAATTTGTCTCTAGGTTACTTATAATATCTATAATTACTGGCATCAATTTTTGCTTAAAAGCCATACAATCAACCCAGATCAATACTGAATCTATTAAAGGTTATTTAATTATATACAGGGATATTTTGCTACATACGCACAAAGTTGCAGAGAAGATTTATAATCCATACTAATATTATAAATGCGAAAGTGTGTTTGTTTGTTTGTTTGTCCTTCTTTCACGTCGCAACAGAGCGTCGTGAAAATAGAATATTTCCCACGGGAACGGGAATGAGATGTTTTTCCGCGGAAAAAAGTAGCATATGTCACTCTACAGCCTCATTCCCGTGGGAAAATAGAATATGTTGCAAAAGTTTGTCCTTCTTTCACGTCGCAACAGAGCGTCGACATGGCATGAATTTTGGTATGGGGATAGTTCGGTGGCTGTAGAGTGATATAGGCTACTTTTTTCCGCGGAAAAACATCTCATTCACGTGGGAAAATCGAATATGTTGCAAAATTAAATTCAGCTAGGTGGCACCACCGTGATTCTACAAGACGGACGACGGTACGATGGACGAACACAGAAGGTCAGAATATCTGGATTATTATGTCTTTTTACCAAAATTAAAATAAAAAATGTATGGATCTGTATTTTTCCACGCAGGACCGGGAAGAGAGCGATAAAAAACATAAAATTCACCAGCTGATTTTCTTCAAACGTTTTGGTGCATTGTAATTCACAGAATAGGCGATAACCTCGCAGACGGTATTAAGTAATCCGTTGATGCTCTGCCTACCCCGCAAGGGTTACAGGCGTGATTATAAGTACTTATGGATCAGAAATCTATCACCACCTGTCACGCTTTCACCCTTAACTATTACTTAACTGTGGTAGAAACAGTTCTTAGTAAGCCTTTTTAATAAGCCTTAGTAATATTTATTGAACGGAAATGAATACAGTTTTTATATGTGGTTATGAATGAATCGGTATTACAATAAGAAAAATTGTTTATTCAAGAAAAATTGTGCAAAATTAGAAGAAAAATATTTTTTGAGAGTTCTTATTAACTAACGTATACATAGCTTAAATTGATTCCGCTAGATGTCGTTCCTAGGTTTTTAAAACGCGGTAACGAAATGTTTCCTGACATGTACTTAACTCCCGCTGTTGAGCCGCGCGTCAACTTATAGTGCATACGGTAAACTTATAGTGAATACGGTACCTATATGCCTAAATTGTTTCTATTTCGTAGCTTATTCGACTACCTGCTTTCGATTTCGGTTGTTTGTTATTTTCTTGGATCGGTTTCGTTGATTTGGTTGGTATTTCTTTATACATATTTAAACTCTGGCTTTGATTTTGGATTTTGTTTATTTAGAATCGTGAATTGGTTTTCGTTGTTTTAGGTTGCTTAACAATATTTCAAAGGGATATTAATAGTATAGATAGTACAAGGGATATTAATAGCATAGATATTAATAGTATAGATACTTCTTTTTTCGTTGGTTATATTTATATTGACTACTGCTTTCGATTTCGATTTTCAGCGATTTGTTTTGTGATTTTGTTTAAGTTGATTCGATTTTTTTTGGCTATCGTTTTCGGATTCGTGTTGTGTCTTGAATTGGTTTTGTTGTTTTGATTTTTAAAAATATTTAAAAGGAATATTTATTCCTTTTAGATATTTTGGATTTGCTTTTAAAAAAAATATTTAAAAGGAAATTTAATTCCTTTTAGGTATTTTAACGTTTTTTTATAAATAGGTTTTTCGTTACTTCATAATGCCTCGTAAACCTAAGTCCAGTCTTTCAAGAGTATCTTCTCAAAGACAAGCAAAAAGATTAGCTCGATCGCTAGAATCTTTAGAAGATGCTGAACTGAGACGGCAAGAACAAGCAGAGCGTCAGGTTGCTTTTAAAGCATCTGAGAAACCTTCTCAACGTCAGCAAAGGCGTCTTGAACAGACAGAGCGTCAGGCGGCTTTAAGAGCTTCCGAAACATCTTCTCAAAGTCAGAAAAGGCGTCTTGAACAGGCGGAGCGTCAAGCTACTTTAAGAGCTTCTGAAACACCTTCTCAAAGTCAGCATAGGCGTCTTGAACAGGCAGAGCGTCAAGCTACTTTAAGAGCTACTGAAACACCTGCTCAAAGTCAGCAAAGGCGTCTTGAACAGGCAGAGCGTCAAGCTACTTTAAGAGCTACTGAAACACCTGATCAACGTCAGCAAAGGCGTCTTGAACAGGCAGAGCGTCAATCTACTTTAAGAGCTACTGAAACACCTGCTCAAAGTCAGCAAAGGCTATTCGAACAAGCGGAAGGTCAGGCCGCCTTAAGAGCCGCGGAAACACCTGATGAAACTCAACACAGACTCATTGAGCAAGATGAACGTCAATCTACTATAAGGGCATCTGAAACACCAGGACAGACACAGGCGCGAAGAGTTGCAAATCCACAGCTCCAAGCTGAACGTCGACAAAATTTTCAAAGAAACAATTGGTCGGTTTTTAATGACGCAGCATTCAATTATGATCCTTTGATTGATTATAAAAATCACAGGTTAGTTGTTATCGGACTGATGGACAACGCGTGTCGATTTTGCAGCGCTTTAATGGCAATGGCAAAGTGTCTCTTCCGTTACTTGGGCAACCAGAAGAACCTTTGAAAACTTTTTTTTATATGATGCTAATGAGTCACGGCGCTTTTTAAACAGGATCCGGAAATATAACTCATGCTTTCAAATGACGTCCTTCGGAGTTGAACGGAAAATAATAATGCCGAGATTTTCGCCTACATTTACGGTGCAAGGGCAAATTTATCATATATTCTATGATGGTTCACTTTTTCCAGCTGAAAACGAACAGCATACATTTTTACAAGTATATTTTATGGGTGACGAAGAAATTGAGGTAGACCGTCGCTGCCAATTTATCCAGGGAGTTGAGAGAGACACAGTGTTCAAAATTCAAAGATTCTTGCATGAACGTAACATTTTAGTCAAAATATTTAAAACTGCTTTAGAAAACCTACCTGAAGAGGATTATAAAGTCGTCATTCACGCAGATCGGACCCCTCGAGGAGAGCATGAAAGGCGCTACAATGCACCTTTGATAAACGACATAGCAGCCGTAATTAGTGGTGATCAATTTTCTTCACGAGACATTGTCTTGCGAGCACGTGATGATACGTTGCAACTGGTAGTCTATACACACAAGTTTTATGACGCTCTGCAATACCCATTGATTTATTGCAAAGGACAAGAGGGTTATCATTTTCAAATTCCACTCATTAACCCGGTCACAAAGGAGCCTACTCCGAACAAAAAAGTATCATGTATGTATTTTTATGCGTATCATATGATGTTGCGAGAAAATGATTTAAACCTGTTAGCCTGGTAGGGACAATTATTTCATCAATTTTTGGTAGACATGTATGTGAAGGTAGAAAGGGAACGTCTCTGTTATATATCTTTAAATCAAAAAAAGCTGCGCGTTGAGAATTATATACATTTACAAGATGCAGATGAAAGATGGAAAGAAATAACCGAGGAGCTAATGCCGGGCCAAAAAAGTACTGACAGACACGATTTATTTGCTAGAGTATTTAGAATAAAAGTACAAAAATTAATGTATGTAATTAACAAAGGGAAAATTTTCGGAGAGGTGCAGTGCTTCATGTATTCAATTGAATGGCAAAACCATTCAATTGAATACATGAAGCACCACTACAAAAGAGGATTACCGCATGCCCACATTTTAATATGGCTTAAAGAGAAGTTGCGGCCCAGCCAAATAGACGACATAATAAGCGCCGAGATTCCGGATCCTGAGCAAGATAAAGAATTGCATGATACCATCGTCCGAAATATGATTCACGGTCCATGTGGAGCACGAAATTCAATATCGCCATGTATGAAAGAAGGAAAATGTACAAAGAAATTCCCTAAACAGCTATTAAAAGAAACAGTGCACAATGACAATGGCTACCCTTTATACAGACGCAGAGCTCCCGACGATGGTGGCAGGAAAGTTACAATCAAATCTCGCTCTGGAGCGTTCGAAACCTTAGAAATAGATAACAGCTGGATTGTCCCGTATTCGCCCATTCTATGTAAAATGTTTAATACCCACATTAATGTAGACGCATGTAGCTCTGTCCGCGGAATCAAGTATATCTGTAAGTACATAAATAAAGGAAGCGACCAAGCAATATTTAATTTCAGGAGTGAAGGTGAGGCAAATCCCGTTAATGAAGTACAGACCTTTCAAGCAGGGCGTTATGTCAGCATAACGAGGCAGCGTGGCATCTCCTTGGCTTCCCTTTACACGAAAGGCACCCAACAGTTACTCACCTTGCTGTGCACTTAGAAAATGGAGAACGTGTATATTTTACCGAAAGAAATTTCCAAGAAAGAATTGCATTTAACTTTGTCAAACCGACCCCTTTGCAAAAACATTGTTATATTCTGAAGTCCCCCGCTATTATACTTGGAACACATCTAGTAAGGAGTGGAAACGCCGTATTCAAGGCGCGCCTGTTGCAAATTGGCCCGATGTAAAGTCATCAGATGCCCTTGGTCGTGTGTATACCGTCCATGTAACTAATTTTGAATGTTTCTGTTTACGATTGCTGCTGCACCATGTTCGGGGTCCTACAGGATTTAGTTTAGTTTAGTTTGCGACGGGCTGTTTTCCGCAACTCCACGTCTATGCGCGTATTTTGCGTGTGGGCAGGAATAATGTGATTATTCGAGCCATGAGATCTCCCCGAAGAAGCTCAACAGTCCCTTGATGTTGCATGCAACTTCGGGGAGTGATCCCGGCGTGCCAAGATGTTTAGCCCTGTACGTAGCGACCTCCGGACATTTCAGTAGCACGTGGGCCGCCGTTTCTTCCTCCCCCATACATGCCCTACACAGGGGACTATCTGTAACACCTATAGTAAATAAATGTTTGTTAAAGGTGCCGTGCCATTCCGCCTGAAAGACCGTGTTATAGGTACCCAGCGGTGTGCATATGTGAATATTGAGGTCTTCAATAAGAAAACTCCAGAACCTACACCTTCATTTGTTTTAGAACCATCGGTGAAAATTCTAAGCTCTTTTGGGCTGTTTTCATTTAATTGTATCTTGTATTTCTTATCGAAAACGAATTGTTTAGGAATCCTATCGTATTTGGCTTGTAGGATAGGAATTTCTGAGTGAATTCTATCAATTATGCCTGTATGAGGGACACTATTCTTACTCCAAAGATTTAGGGTCTTGAGTCTGATGGCAGCTAAAGTCGCTTCTTGTTGTATATGTAGATGAAGCAGAGTTAGCTCCAGCATCGCTTCCAAGGCTGCTGTTGGCGTAGTTCTTATGCAGCCTGTGGCAGCCATACATGCCAGTCTCTGGTAGCGCTGAAGTTTCTTAATTGAGGTGGCTTCATTTGTCTTGGTCCACCATACCAGAGCGCCGTATGTGATCATGGGCCGAATTACAGTTTTGTAAAGCCACAGTATGATTTTTGGCGTCAGTCCCCATCTTTTGCCAATCATGTTTCTGCATTGCCAGAAAGTTATACTAGCTTTGTTGATTTTGTTTTCTATGTGTTTATTCCAGTTAAGTTTGCTGTCCAAGGTAAGACCTAAATATTTTACCTCAGAGGATAGCTGGAAAGACTTGGAACATTACTAAAACCGTTTTATTTGGGTTGACGGTTAAGCCGCTTGGGTCAGGTCGCACACTATGCTTGCTGTCTTTCCCGAGACCAGTATTGTCAGGTCATCAGCATATCCTACTGTATAGAAGTGATTAATATTTAATTTGCTGATGAGTTCATTAATGACCATATTCCACAGGAGAGGTGAGAGAACCCCACCCTGCGGGCAGCCTTTCTTAATTAGGATTGGTTGAGATTCACCAGCAATCTTTATTATTCGTGTACTGAGCATGCAAACTATCCAGTCGATCAGTGCCGGTTCAACTTTATGTCTACTGAGTGCACCTTTTATGCTGGAGAAGTTCGTTCTGTCAAAAGCACCTTCTATATCTATGAAGGAACCTAGACATATTTCTTTGTTTTGGATGGCCTCTTCAATCTTTGTAATTACCTGATGAAGTGCCGATTCTGTTGATTTGCCTAGACTGTAGGCGTGTTGCTTGTCGTGTAGTGGTAAGTTCATTAGCGCCGACCCCCTTAATTCCCTTTCACACATCCTCTCCATCGTCTTTAGGAGAAAGGATGTGAGGCTAATGGGCCTGTAGGATTTAGGGTCAGTGTAATCGCTCTTACCTGGTTTGGGTATAAATGTGACTTTCACTTCCCTCCATCCCCTAGGAACATATTTAAGAGCCAGACAGGCTCTCATTATGGCAACAAGTCTGACTATTAGGGCTTTACCCCTCACTGTAGGAGTGCCGGGAATATGCCGTCAGGTCCTGTCGCCTTATAGGGGAGGAAACTGTGAATGGCCCAACGGATTTTGTCCATCGTTACCACTCTCTGTGCTAAATTCCAGTCTTATACTCTTGGTGTCGGTATGTCATCATGCCGGTTTGCCTCCTGGGTTACGCAGCAACCTGGGAAGTGCGTTTTAATTAGGATGCGTTGGGCTTCATCCGGCGATGTTGAGTAGCTACCGTCGGGTTTCTTTAGAGACATGGATCCCGACGTGTTCTGTTTAGCTAGAATATTCCTTATCCTATTAGCTTGTTCGCAGGTTTCTATGTTGCCACAGAATTTACGCCACCCACTCGAGCGTCGATACCTGATACATTTTTTGTATTCAGACTTAGCTTTCTTATATAGTAGCCAGTCTTCATCCATTGAGGTATTCATGGCCCTATTTAGGGCTTTTCTTACCTTCTTACGTTTCCTATCGAGTTCTTCACCCCACCACTGTTGCTTTACCTCGGCATGCCTTGGTGGAGTGATTTCTGGACATGATTCATAGTAGCTATCTATCATGGCCTTAGTAACAGCTGCTACCTGTTCTTCTAGGAGTGACTGATCTGCTATAGTATTTATCCCCTCAAAACCCACGAGCGAAGACGTCAGCCTATTTAGGTATTTTGTTTTATCCGTCTTGCGGGGATTTCTCCATGGTGGTGTAGAGGGGATATCGATCTGTAGTGCGAAGCAGATCCATCTATGGTCTGAGCATGAGGCCTCTTTCGACACATGCCATCCCGTAATTAGTTTGGCTGCTCCTTCTGTTGCAAGTGTGAGGTCGATTATAGTGCGACAGCGTTTGTTTATGAAAGTAGGTTCAGAACCTATGTTTAAAATGTTTAGGTTAGTACTAAATAAATATTCAACTAAAACCTTACCCCGTTCATTTGGTTTTTCCATTCCCCAAAGGGGATGATGTGCGTTGGAGTCCGTCCCGATCACAACCTCTAGTCCGGTCCTCTCGCAGAAGTTCACCAGCCTGCCGAGGTCATGAGGAGGAGGAATGTCTTCCTCCGGTATGTAGACCGAGGCGACGACTAATCTTCTCTCCTGTGTGTATTGTATTGCTACGGCATACATGTCTCTAGAACAGAAATCTGTTAATGGTTGTGCACAGATATCTTTAGTAGTGTAAATACACGCTCTAGGCTTGTCGTGTTCAGAGCTGTAGAATAGCTTACCTTTAAGGTTGTTTAGGCCTTTAATTTTACCAGCCCCAACCCACGGCTCCTGGATTAAGGCTATGGCAGTCCTTTGAACCTCCAACCACTTGCGTAATTGAGCCGACGCAGTTTCGCTGTGGTGGAGGTTGGCCTGCACTAGGCTAGTTTTGGACGAAGGGCACGCCATCATTGATCGCGTCCTCCCCGTCCCCGCCCAAAAATAGGCCTGCCAGAAGATCTCGGGTCTCATCGTCAGCCACCGAGTCGGAAGTGGTCGGCAAAATGTCCTCCTCTTCGTCACTCAGTGAGCTGCCGCTGAACCCGATCTCCACTGGGGGCTTCGGCTCAGTTGTGCAGGCCGTTTTTCACTGGGCTTGGCCTCCAGTGATTCCGCTGTACCGGTAACCGTGGCTCCGGTATCCATAACTTCCGGGTTGTTTTCTACCTCTTTGATCGGTGGAGTGTCAAAGAATTTACCTCCACGACCCTGGAATTTTACGTATACCGCCCCGCATACACATGCGAGACGGCGTCCAGCCTTCAACAGGGTCGGGATATGATCCTCCGGCACCGAAACAACGAGGAACCACCCGTCCGTCTGCTTATCAGCCTTGAGTAACAGCCAGTCCCTGATGTTAACCCAGCGGTTCTGGTATGCCAGCACGTGACCAATGTCACGTGAGTCTTTCCAGGCTCCTTGGGCATCAGAGATTAGGATACCACATTTGACTCTTTGTGGTAATTCTGACTGTTTCTTTATTGTCAGCAAGGTGTTGGATTTGAGATCGAGGGTAGCAATATTCCCCTTCAACCAGTCCAGAGCCTTCTGATCGTCGCACCACAGTTTCAGGACACCCTCCGTATAAACGGGTTTGCCCCTAAAAACTGGGCCCGACGCATCAGGGTCCTGGCTACTCCACGCCTCGCTGATTATCTTCCTCTGTATTGCTACGAGGATGTCGTCTGCTACTTCCTTCGTAATGTGACCTGAAAGCGCACAAGTTAAGGCCACACCCAAATATGCTCTAGCAACGGAAGCGTAGCTCGTTCTTGCAGCCTTTGGTTGCTGTTCGAGTCGCACTTTTTTGTGTTCCCCTCTAGGCGAGGTGGACTCTTCCAGCATCCTTTTGGCTGCTCTTTCTTTCTTCCCAGGACGCTTGGCCGCTCGCAGCTTTCTGGCGGATATCCTAGATCTGGTTCCCGCGGCCGCGACTTCCACTTGGGTTGGATTTTTAACCTTCCCAGCTTCAGTGCGGGCTTCAGTGCGGCTACTGGTTCCAGCTCCAAGCACCCCAGTCGCAGTAGCTTGCCCAGCCTCCTTGGTTTTAGTTTCGGAAGCAGCCAATGCGGCTCGTTCTCTTCGGCCTTTTTCCCGCTGCTTCTTGTTCTTCTTATTGGCCTTTCAACTACTGCCTACAGGGATAGACCCTCCTGATGGTCCGTCAGGTCGGCAAGTTACCTTTTTGGATGCCTTGCCTTTCCCCTTACGGCTCACCACTTGCCAGGCAGCAGAGAAAAGGTCGTCAGTTCGTAGTGGCTCACAGTTTTGTTACTCGCGGGATCTTGTTCTTTTTTTCTCGTCCAGCTCCTTGGAACTGGTTTTGGAAACGTTCAGCGAGGTAGTTGTCCTTTTGATGGGGGCACCTACGCTGGACGGTACTGTCCGTGGAACCGTCGGTTTAGTGACGGTTTCCCCTTGTTCTTTGGTGTCTCTGGTAAGCACCTCTGACACCTCTCCCTCTTTCTTATTGGGCCTTAAATTGTCCATAATTTTTTGTTTTTTAAAATTCATCCCCCCGGCTTCCCACCCTCCATGGAGCCCGCACCTTTGGGAACGCCCTATTTCAGACGTTAGGATTACCTGGAGAATATAGGGACGCGAAGTTGGCTCACAGCGCGACATCGGAAGCTCGATCCAGCTGGTAGATGGGGCTGACAAGGCCCATCCCCACCACCCGAATAAACTGTCACTTGCTCCGTCAGCATGGCCTTTACCACCACCCAGCCCCCTTTTCAGGAAAACTAGGCAGCCCCCACATCCCTCGCCTGCGACCCTCTGACGGGGCGCTTGGCCATTTCCCTATCTGTGGCTAGCAGATAGGGCCACCGTTTAGCTTGAAATCCGGACCAAAGAGGGCGTGTTGCCTCTCGCCACTATATACCCCAGTGACGATCGGCTCAACCCTCCAGGACTCCTTAATCCCCGCGTACGGCGCTCGACTGCGTAGGTCCTAGCGCAGGTGGGTGTGTTAGTCCACCGGATACACCCACTCTCTCCGGCGGAACCGTCCCCTCCTCCTTTCTCATCCGGGCTTGGGACCGGCAATGGCGGAGTTAATTTCCTACAGTATCAGGTATTTATGTCCTACAGGATATAAATACCTTAAAATTGTCAACGGTCAGGAATGCGCAACTTATAGAGAAGCATGTGAAGCCCTGCATCTTTAGAAAACGATAATCACTGGGATGAAACCATGGAGGATGCTGTGCAGTGCCAGTCACCAGCCAAAATTAGGGATCTTTATGCAACTCTCATATCATCTTGCGGGCTATCTAATGCACAAGAATTGTGGGAAAAATATAAAGAGTACATGGCGGAAGATATTTTGCGAAGGTTACAGCAGACACACGCGAACATGACATACAAGGAACACATTTATAATGAAGCACTTGGAAAAATTGAAGATAAAGTAATGGCAATGGTAGGCAAAAAATTAAGCGACATTGGAATGATAGGCGCTCAGCGAACAACCGAAAATGAACTAAGTGATGAAATTATACGTGAAACAAACTACGATATACCAGCTTTGCAGCAGCAAGTAGCCGAATTTGTACCCCGCTTGCTTCCCGAACAAAAACGAGTTTTTGACAAAGTATTAGGACAAATTAAATCTGGAAATGGTGCACTTTTCTTTTTAGATGAAACTGGGAAGACATTTTTGTTAAATTTATTATTAGCGCAAGTACGGAAAGATAAAAACATTGCTGTGGCCGTAGCTTCCTCCGGTATAGCCGCCACGCTGCTAAGCGGGGGCCGCACTGCACATTCTGTTTTAAAACTCCCTCTAAATCTAGCCAGGAAAAATCGCCGATCTGCAACTTTAGTAAAAATATTGCACGAGGTTATAATGCTACGACAATGCAAACTTTTAGTGTGGGACGAAAGTACAATGTCGCATAAAAAAGCTGTAGAAGCACTAAATCGAACGCTCCAGGATTTGCGCAGCAATACCGATGTAATGTGAGGAATGGTGGTTTTACTGGCTGGTGACTTTCGCCAAACTTTACCTGTCATTCAAAAGGGCACACCTGCAGATGAAATTAAAGCATGCCTCAAGTCGTCTATTTTATGGAACAAGGTGACAAAATTCAGTTTAACTACGAATATGAGAGTGCATTTCTATAATGATATCAATGCTGGAAACTATGCTGATACACTATTAAAAATTGGCGATGGGCGGTTGGAAACGGATGCTGAGGGCTGCGTTAAATTGACGAGAGATTTTTGTAATTTAGTACAGTCATTCCGAATAAATTGCGAGCGTTTATTCAGATTTAACTAACAACATGCATGAAGACAAATGGTTATGTGAAAGGGCGAATCTTGCACCAAAAAATGAGATAACGCTAAGAGCGTTAACAAAATAAATTCAGATATATTAAGCGAAGTAGCAGGAGAAATAACAGAGTATTTGTCAGTAGACACAGTTATGGACACAGAACAGAGCACTTCATATCCCGTAGAGTTTCTAAATTCTCTAGAGTTATCAGGTGTGCCCTCCCATAAGCTTCAATTAAAATTAGGCGTCCCAGTCATGCTAATGCGAAATTTAGATGCTCCTCGGTTATGTAACGGGACAACGCTTCGTGTGACACATCTTGGACGGAACATAATCGGTGCTACAATTTTGACAGGCGTAGGAAAAGGTGAAAATGTTATTATACCACGGATCCCTATAATTCCCACAGATCTTCCCTTTCAATTCAAAAGGTTGCAGTTCCCTATTAAGCTCAGTTTTGCAATGACAATTAATAAAGCGCAAGGGCAAACGTTACAGGTAGCGGGGGTCAACTTAGAAAAACCGTGCTTCTCTCATGGTCAGCTATATGTAGCATGTTCGCGTGTGTCAAATGCCCAGAATCTCCACATTCTTTCACCGAATGGAAAAACATATAACATTGTGTTCAATAGCGTCTTAAAATAGTGTTCAGTTAGTTTTTTTTCCAAAATTCCCACAATCAATTAATCACAATTCCCACAGATCTTCATTTTCAATTCAAAATTTCCTATTTAGCTCAGTTTCTTTTCAATTCCAAATGCTGCACCTCTGACGGACCTATTAAGCTCAGTTTCCTTTCAACTCAAAAGGCTGCATCTCTGACGGATCTTTTATTTGGCTCAGTTTCCTTTCAATTCAGGAAACTGCATCTCTGACGAATCAATTTAGATTTTTCTTTTCAAAAGTCTGCATTCCTGACGGATAATTATGCTCAGTTTCCTTTCATTAAAAAAATATCCCATTTCCATTTGGAATAAACAGGGTATTTTCATGCTTTCCCATACGCTGCGTTTCAAAACATTTAAATAGGCTGATGAATCAATTTTGCTCAGTTTCCTTTTAATGGCTGCATCTCTGACAAATCTATAAAACTCAGTTTTCTTTCAATTCGAAAAGCAATGGATAGTTCATTTCCCAGTGACCATGCGGGCGAAGCCGCGGGTAATAGCTAGTAAGTAATATAGGCGAATGGTGAAGAAAATTAATTAAAAAAAAAACTCAAACAATTTGTTTTTTATCACTTTAATTTAGAATGCGTGGTAATGCACTATTTTAACTGATTTATCATCATCATTACAGCCCTTCACAAGTCCACTGCTGAACATAGGCCTCCCCCAAGTAATGCCACAAAGCACGGTCCTGAGCCACCTGCATCCATCGACTTCCTGCATATCTTACCAGGTCGTCACTCCATCTAGTGAGGGGGCGCCCTACACTACGCCTACCGGTACGAGGCTGCCACTCGAGAACCTTTCTTCCCCATCGGCTATCGGTTCTTCGAGCTATATGGCCGGCCCATTGCCACTTCAGCTTACTAATCCGTTGGGCTATGTCGGTCACTATGGTTTTACTGCGGATATCCTCATTTCTGAGTCTATCACGCAGAGAATCTCCGAGCATAGCCCTCTCCATAGCTCGCTGAGCGACCTTGAGCGACCTCATACGGTCAGCAGTGAATGACCACGTCTCAGATCCGTAAGTCATCACTGGCAACACGCACTGGTTGTACAATCCAGTTTTCAGAGATTGAGGTATACCTGACGAGAAGATGTGTCGTAATTTCCCGAACGCTGCCCAGCCGAGTTGAATCCGTCGATTGACCTCTCGGTCGAAATTGGACTTACCTAGTCGGACTATTTGTCCAAGGTAAACGTACTCGTCAACAACTTCGAGCAATTCAATTCATTCAATTTCTTCAGTTTTAACTGATTGTCATTCATAAATATCTAACGCCTACTATTTTACTACGCACGCACATATTCGTAAGGGTCGCTCTGTCGACATTAAACGTTCTAAATTGAATTGCACATGCAGGAGCATGCGTAAGCGTAGTTGTCGCGCATAAATTACATTAAATTTAAAAATAAAAGTAGAAGCCTTATTTACTCGTATTATCAAAAACTTCAATAATGTTATATCATTATTTGTTTATTTGAACTTAAATATAAAATCTGGATAATCTTTGAAAAAATAACCCTGTATGTTATGAATTATGAACCAAGTGATTAATAAGGCATTATTCATAATGCCCCGATGATAGTTTGAAAAATGGCCAATATCATAAAAATTTAAATAAATTGACAGGGCTTTATGTCCCCATCCCGCGGGTTCCCCCGCCTTGTCGTGGCAGGGGGCTTAGTAGCTATGGTTCGGTCACCCATGATGAACTAAGAGGAACCTACATGGTCGGCCCGAGGTCCCGAGGTGGCTTGACGAGCCCACTTCGGATGTGTCTTAGTGGGCTGTGGCGAGAGAGTTGGGCTCTCCCTCTACCGCTGCAGACGTGATTGAGTTGCGGAGAAAAAGCATGACGAAGAATTCATGACGTCTCGCTACGATCGCCGAGTACGATTTCCTCATTTCTATCGATCTCAAATATTTTTTCATACACTTATGTTCTTTCTTCACCTCTTTTCCTCCAAAAGAAAAAATAAATATACTTGGAGGAGTGAAGGCCCTTCAATTTGCCTAGCATCCATCCTACACTTGAATACGATGGTCGCCGGTCGTCCTCCAAATTTTTATTTGATTTGGTCGCCAGGAATAGCAGGGCCGCTGGTGTTTGCCATAGATGCCGCGCTTAGCAGGCGAGTTGGTGACAATCGCAGGTTTCAGTTTCAGATTTCAGATAATGTTTTACTTTAACTAAAGTAAGGAAGATTATTTTCGTAATTTTATACGTGTATGTTGTATTGTATCATTACTTAATGTAATGGACTTCCGCAATGTAATTATTGATTTTTTTAAGTTCAATATAACTTTAATATTAGGGAAATAATTAGAAAAATAGGAATCAGTAAGATTTTGAAGGCCTTAAAAATTTTAATATATTTTTTTTGTGACAGTGCTTAATCCTACAATTCATCATACGAAAGCAAGATTATAGCTGTGAAAACACTAAAAAGAAATTTAAACATATAATGTCAGTAAATAACAATCTTGACGCGTCTAGTAGTTCGTATCAAATGAACCCGGATGACAGTGAAGATTTAGAGTCGCGAAAAAAGGAAATGGATTAATTTTATGATAACCTACGCAATAGGTGAATAGATTTTTACTTTGTTTGCAATAATGGTAAATAATCACCTATTTTCATAAAATTTACAGCTGATACTGTTATATGTCAATTTGAAATTTAGTTTTGTGCCAAGCCAGCCATTTAAGGTACCTACCTATTTATAAACTTCAGTAAATATGTACTCGTAATGATTCATTTTAATTCTTCTATTATTCGAGTACTCGGTCAGAACTTCATTGGATTCGAGATTATGTTTCTCAATTGCAAAAACATCATCTAATACTTACAATAACAAGTCATAAAATACTGTGTTTGGGTTATGCCGTTTAACTACGCTAAGAAATCCAGCCTATAATAGGGTGGATACTTGGAAACGTGTGTACGTTTATCCACCCAGAACGGGGAGGATAATCGAAATTCGTATATTATTTTTCTTCCGATTTTCTACCTCGCCTGTGTACAGTCGTTTATAGAAACATGATGGCTGTTTGTTAAATCTTTTTTGAATAATGATGATAATATGATGGCGGTTGTGACGAATGACGAAAATTATATGGTTGTTTGGAATTCATTCGGAGCGCCTCACTGAACGACTAACTCATTAGAATCGTGGCATTAAACTGTTTCAAATGAAGTTAAAGACATTTTTTCGCCAACACATCTGTGGTAACAAAGTTTGTGGTTTGTGGTTAATAAAAATTAATCAACAATATATTAAAGTATGAATACATTTTCTGTTGAACTATACTTCTAAGGTAAAAAGGTGGAACAGTGAATTCGGATTATCCACTTAGTCTGGGGTGCAACATGAACACGCCTTTCCGGGTATCCACCCTAGCGTGGATTTCTTAGGATGGATAAACGAAATAACCCTCTTTGTTTTATTGTTAAAAACCTGTATTTTACTGGTTTGTTTTGGGATTACTTGGAAAGTACAGGGCCTAATGCAGACAAACTAGTTCCGTGCTGGCAATCGAAATCGGCAAATGATCACGCGAAGATATACAATCAAATATATATTTGATCATAAAATATACAATTAAATGGCAACGACAAAGTCACGATTTTGGTACCTACTCGTTTCAGTATTTTGAGTACTAAGAATACTCGAAAAATTTTTTTTGTGTATCTGAATACCCACTTTAAGTTGAGAACTCGAGTAACGTACTAGAATCTCGGGTCTACGTGACTTGTAGCACCTAACCGGTATAGTTGTTTACTTGAGGTATTAGCTTTTTAGTGGGAACTTGACAACATACGGATAGCTGCTATGGTATTTTGACGCGACAACGTCTAATAAATCGACGAACGCCGACTACTTGGCCGAAAAATGATGACTCATTGTCCCGTTACGCTCCAGCCAAACCGAGCACGATGGGAGCGAGAGCGCACCACGAACGAGCGAAAGGCGCGATTGGCTTGAGCGTTCGGCCGAACGCTCAAGTCAATGTAGATTTCATTTCACTCCTTCTTTGTATCCATACAAAATAGTGATAATTCAATAAAAATAATTCAATTTTATTATTAAAAGTATGCAATCATTTCATCAATGTTTTGTTATGACGTTGTCACGTTAAACTGTCGTCCGTAAACTGACTTTACAGACATCCATTTATTTTTGTTGAAAAAATGCTTTGAAATAGGTTTTTTTTACCTCATCCTTATCTTGATAACGTCTAATAATGCACATATTCAAAAAAATATTGGGAAATATTTTAGCAGACTTAGACTAAAAATATATTCTATTTCGTTTATGAAATCCTTCTTTTCGGCAATAAAAATATTATTTATTATTATTATTTATAACTTATCTTCACGCACAATCCCTAACGGGGTAGCCAGAGAGAACAGATCGCCAAGTGTCACGATCCTTACATACCTCTTTCGCTTCTTTCAGGTTCATTAACTTCTTCATACATGCACGTCTAGGTATCCGAGTACTCTTGACCTTCCCCTCTTCGAGCAATTTGCTCACATGGTCTTCGAAAGTTAGTCTCGGTCTACCTCGACACCTTTTAATATTTACTTTCGCTCTATATATTTTCTTCACCATTCGGTCTTCACTCATTCGCTCAACGTGCCCAAACCATTGGAGTACGCCCCTATCAATTTTTGTGATAAGGTCATCTTTCAATCCTGCCATATTGCGAATCTCTTCGTTTTGCTTTCGATCGGCTATGGTAACGCCACACATTTTACGAAGAGATCGCATCTCCACTGCATTCAACTTGCTCTTATGCTTATTCTGGCATACCCAGGTTTCGCTGCCATATCACAAAGTCGGTACCAACACTGCGTTATGTAGTGCAAGGCGTGTACTCTTCACCACGCCTTGCCTTTTGACTAATGCATTCAGGGCACCATTGACTTTGTTTCCGGCAGCGACACGCCTATCCACATCTAAATCACATCTTCCATCCCGGCTGAAAGCACTCCCCAAGTATACAATTTCATTTACCTGTTCTAGACATTCCTGATTTACCCATATTTCACATTTCGTTCTCTCTTCGTCCTTTTCAAATACCAGAACCTTAGTTTTATTAGCATTCAAACGGAGACCTTTAATTTCACATTCCTCTTTCATACACGTGACTAATGCCTGCAGTTCTGCTTCTGATGGTGCAATAAGCACTGCATCATCAGCATATAGCAGACAATTAACTTTTATGTCACCCAATTTCACACCCAAACAGCTATTTTTCAGCTTCTGTAAACAGCTGTCGAGATACAGTATGAACAGCCAGGAAGACATGACACAACCCTGTTTTACGCCCGCTTGGACGCTAAACATGGGTGACAGGTCATGCCCTACTCGCACACAGGCTTTACAGTCATAGTAAAGTGACTGCACAGCCCTTAACAATCGACCATCCACACCATATCCCGGCAACAGTTCCCACATTTTCTTCCTTATAACCTTATCAAATGCTTTCTCCAGATCCACAAAAGCACAGAAAATCCTCTGGTTAACACTCAGAAGCTTTTCCGTGATCATGCGGAGAGAAAACATTTGATCAGTGCATCCGCTTCCAGGTCTAAATCCGCATTGTGCCTCCCATAAGAATCTTTCCGATTTCTCTTGCATCCTACGTGTCAAAACCTTCGAGTAAACTTTACTTGCTAAACTGGTCAAGCTGATCGCCCGATAGCACCCGCAGTCAAAATGTGAACCTTTACCTTTATATAAAGGCACAATGACCGCGGATCGCCAATCATCCGGGACATCTCCCGTCCGCCAGCACAAATTGCACAGCAGACGAAAGCTGTCCCAGACGCGAGGCCCACCGTACTTGACCATTTCAGCAGTAACTCTGTCTAGTCCCGCAGCCTTACCACATTTCAAACTTCGAATCGCACGTTCAATCTCTTTCATGTTGATGACCTCAGTGTCATCGAGGTCCGTGTCTGGCGTGCAGTAATGGCGTCACCCCCGGATCCTTCACTAAGATCATGACACGCATACATTTCTCTATAAAATTCACTCCATCGCTGCATGACGTCCGATTTTTCTGAGGACGTCATTGGTTCTCGAAAGCACTTTGTTCATTCTTAAGGCTGTCGCACCACTCCGGGACCTTCCAACCTCTTTCCAGAAGAGTTTGGAGTTCTCCTTAAAGTTGTGTGACAACCTCTCATCCGCTTCTATTCTACACCTTTCACGTACTTCCTCAATCAATGTTTTCGCATCAACTTTCTGCAGCTTATATCTTTTTTTCATCTTCTCTCTCATATGCTTAACGTTACTAGAGGCCAAGTAGTCTAGCCATGCTTTTTTTCTTCTTTTTTACAGCTTCTCTCACTTCATCATTCCACCATGCATCTCTTCTTTTACTACTACCTCTTTTTGTCGTTCCACATACTTCTTCCGCTGCACTTACCATTCCATCCCTAAGGTTCTGCCATGTTCTCTCCACACATTCTTTCCTGCCATCGATGGTGTCAAGCTTTTCGGCTACCCTCGCGTGATATTTGTCCCTAGTATCCGCTTCCTGAAGCTTCCAGCTTCGGATGCGACAGACCGACTGTGGTCATAATCATAATCATGTGGTACTAACATAATGGCTATATTATTTTTGACTGAAAGCCTAGTAACAAGTGCCACAGTATGACAGTTATTAAAAAAAACACTTGACAAGTGACAATTTGTCATTTTAGACACCTATTGTAGGTTATTTTGTAGCAAATTGAATAATAAAGCATATATTTTGAGAAAAAATTCAAAAAACGTCTAGTGTTTGCATGCTGTAATCGTTTTTATTAATTTTAGCCCACAATGGTATTTCTAACAATAAGTAATTTGATTCGTGCACGAGGGCCCGATGAGTTTTGGAGGAAGAGAAGGATTTTTAGATTAGCAGCACATTTCATAGGACGGCGAAGAAATTGTTATTCAGTCGCAGTTCGTAACGTACACCGTGCTTTAGTATACGCAACTAAAGCTCGCAAATTAAAAAAACAGGACATGAAAGACCTTTGGAATACTCGGATATCTGCTGCTTGTGAACAACATAATATAACAGCGTTTACGTTAAAAGAAGGTTTGGACCGCTCAAACATAATGCTCGATCGTAAATCTCTTTCAGACGTAGCTTCATGGGAACCAAAAACATTTGAATGTCTTGCAGCTATAGCTAAGCAAAAGTTACAATTGGATGGTTTTATTGATACTGTTGATAAAAAACACCCAACAGGAGTAAATTTAAATCTAAAGGATGTGATGCTAGATGCTTGGTTAAAAGAAAAAAAGTAACCATTTATTATCATTTAATAGTTTAGAAATAAATACTTTAAACTTAGTTTACATACTACTTTTATTTAAATTTCAAGAATTACCTAACTCCTTTTTTAATTGTTTTGTTAATTCATTTTGTTGTTGAAGTAAATATATGTTTTCTATTTTCCTTCTTTGCTGTCTCTCTGTATCTCTAATAACACCTTCATGCATTTTTTCTCTGAAAAAAATTATTATGATTTAATGTATTATGTAATCCAAGGCTGAAAATGAAATTAATAACAAAACAGATCAGCAATCAATGATAAAATATATTCAATATGTATTTTTCTATTGCCTATCCATATGAAATATAATAAGTTATACAACATTGCTGTGTCATCCTTTGCTTTGCTTTGTGTTAAAGTTACAGCGTCTCTTCATTTCTGAGATGATTGTGTACAGTCATAGCTGTTAAATTACTGTCCCAATTTTCCTTTGGTAGCTCGACTACCTGGCTGCACATTAATATCGTAGGAAGTATTAGACCTCACAGACTCTAACTAAGCTCCCTTTACCTTGCAGTGCCTAATACCCTAGCCCTACCACATAAATATACGTGCATAAATTATATAAGTTTGGAATGTCTGCACCATGAGATCTAAGGTAGCAGACTGACGGGTTACGTGATGGGGTACTCTCACTGCCAGTCAAACAGACTCACAATACTGATCATGGGTTCTGACTGCTAAAGTTGTCTTAGCCGCAATGAGAGTGAGACCTTACCAGGAGTCTTAGCGGTAGTAACAAAGATGTTGTCCAGTTTTTAAAGAGTTTTATTTACAAATCATTAAAATATATACATTTTAATACCTATACAAATTCAGATTGTACATTAAGATTACTCAGCAACACCTGTTAGTGTGCATGAATTTTGGTAATGGGGGCTGCTGTGTTGCAATGTTCAGAGATGAACAGGTTGTAGGCTAAGGAATTGTCCGCTAAGATGGTCCAATATGTGATGGTGGACTACATGTCTACAATATTTTTTTAATTCAATGTCACTGTGAAGCATGAGGTAAATCAGCAATGTTTGTTCTTGTTCTGTTTGTTCCCTTACTGTTAAATACACAGGAAATAGAGAGCTACATATTTCACTAACTACATTTACATATTTATTCCAACTCAAATAATATGTTATTAAAAAAATAAAGGTTTTTTTTTAAAATGCTACCAAGTGGTATCTTGGAAGATTAGTGCATACTCAACAAGCTGAGTACTACAATTCCATATTAAGGAATAGATTTAATGGTATTAAATCATTTTGGGTTATTCCGTTTATGCACCCTAGGGTGGAAATTCGGAAAGGCATGTTCAGCTATCCACCTCAGATGGGGTAGATATTTGGAATTCACTTATATTTATCCAACTTTTTACCCCAAGTACAGTTTCACTCATACACTTAAATTATTAATTAACTTTTAATAACCACAAACCTTATTATGAACCTTATTATGTATTGCCATTACTGTTATCGTTACAGCCTATTAAAGTCCATGCATTACATATTGCATTTAAATCAAATTCCCTCATTTAAAATAATATTATTACCAAATTTATAAATTTTCCAAGCAATTATCAACACTAATTTCATTGAATAAAATTATTATTTACGGATTTTATCGCATTTAATTACTTTAATTTATTTTTATTATTATCCTGACGTTTCGGGTGCTTTACAGCACCCATGGTCACAGGGGGGACTGAGATGTTTGACGGCCCAATGTCATTGTTAGCCCGGCTACCTTCAGTTTTTGAATATTAATTTTTGGTCCGATTTACGCAAAACGAACTTACAGTATCTTGAAGTCTTGCAGTGGTATACTTGGGTTTGGGTTTAATTTTGTTAATTATAGGATCCCAAGCAGATGGCAGCACCCAACCATCTTCTCTATTGAAATTAGGATGTTTTTTAATTTCAATAGCCTCGCGTATCATCCTTGGTAGGAATCGGTGTTCTTTTGCGAGGACTTGTGGTTTATCAAATCTGATGTAATGGTGGGGACGATCTCGAAAATGTTCACAGACTGCAGACTTCCCGGAGCATCGGTGCTTCACGTCAGCTATATGTTATTTCACGCGGGTTTTTATGGATCTTTTTGTTTGACCTATGTAAGAGAGACCACATTCACAATTTAACTTGTAAACTCCTGCATCTTGTAGAGGGATATTACACTTGATGGATGGTAAAAATTGACTAATCTTCTTCAGCGGCTTGTAGTATGTCTTAATGGACGCTCGCTTCAAGATGTAGCCAATCTTGTCCGTGACTCCTCTGACATATGGTAGTAGAGCAAGCGCGCGCTCGACTGTGGCCGGCTTCACTCGTTCACTGTGACGTAGCCGCGGGACCCGAAGCTTGTTGTCTTGCAATACTTGCTTGACGTGCTGAAGCTCCGCGGCCAGATGTTTTCTGTCACAGATCCCTCGTGCTCTCTGAAACAAAGATTTACCCACGGTAGCTAACTGTGAAGGATGATGGTGAGATTCACCATTTAGATATCGGTTGTTATGGGTCTTTTTCCTATACACAGTGTGACCAATAGTGTTATCAGGATTTCGGATGACTAAAACATCTAGGAAGGCTAAAGAGTTATTTGTCTCTAACTCCATTGTGAATTGTATTTTAGAGTTTATGGAGCTAAGGTGGTCTAAAAATGCAGTTACTTTATCAGATGGTAAAATTGTTAAAGTGTTGCCTACGTACCGCTTGTAGAACCTTGGATTTACAGGAGCAGTAAGAAGGGCTTTCTCCTCAAAGTCCTCCATGAATATGTCGGCGACTATGGGAGACACAGGTGAGCCCATCGCCACACCATCTACTTGCTTGTAGAACTCCTCCTTCCACAATAGATAGCCAGATGTGAGGCAATGTTCAAGTAGTATTGCATATTCTTGAGGCATGTTATTTTCTTCTAGCTTCCTAGTTACAATTGAGATGCAGTCCACAATAGGTAGGCATGTAAATAGTGACTGAACATCAAAACTGACCAGTTGTAGGGTCTGTTTTGACCTTTTTATATGTACTTTCGTCCGATAAAAGTTGTATTTTAAAATTATATTCCGACGCGTCCATTACTACCGTAGCATTTCCTTTATCCGCGCGGAGAATCGTGAGTTCTGGTCTGTTCCTATTTATTATTACTAATTTCATTACAAAAAAAAAAAAACATTCCAAAAACATTACGATTGGAAATTTGTCTTTAACTTCATTTTAAATTCTTTTATGCCAAAATTTCGATAAATCTGTAATCCTGTGAGGTACACCTTTTATTTCAGCATTGACCTTTCAAACAAGAAGTATGGATGTATATATTTTTATCTAAGTATCTTGAACCACTTTTTATCATGTTTACATGACTACCCAACAGACGGAGAAAATCGGAATAAAAATAATATATACAAATTTCGATTATCTACCCCGCCTGGAGTGGATAGAAGAACACTACTGAGTTTCCGAGTCCACCCTAGGTTGGAAAAACGGAATAACCCCTATTTATAGTTGCTAGTGTTATTTTGTTATTGCACCCTGTATTGCACGCAGACAAGGTTCATAATATGTACACTGTTGCTTTCATTTACTTTATAACTTGTGTTTGATAATGATATAATCAGATTATTACAGAATGTCAAAATTAGGTTTAATATAATATCACAAATTAAACATTAGAATCAGGCGACTTCGCGGAAATTCATTATAGTAAAGATTAATATCTAATTTGCAACCATCCACATTAATTAAATACAATGATGTCCTACCTAGTAAGACACATCACACACAATGTATTTAATTAATGTGGATGGTTGCAAATTAGATATTAATCTTTACTATTACTGAGGAAACTGTAATATAGATAACGTGACATTAAAAAACACTTTGCATACTAAATATTCTTGATTTCGATCTGTTCCGTTACATCCCATTTTAGTCTTTAGATTGTCTCATAGGAGGAATATTTGCCATAGTTGCCACGCTTGGCAAGTGGGTTGTTATTAGGAAGATGCTGCTGTCCATCTCCTGATTAGTTTCCCTCTGTCGCCTCTTATGTAACCAACAGAATGATATGGGGTAGTGGATATCATAATAATCTTGTTATAAAAGTATAAATATAATTGAATTGAATTGAAGCGACAGTAGTCTAATGGCAGGGCGCGGACCGCGAACTCAAAAAGGTCGTGGGTTCGAATCCGCCATTTGACTGCTGGCGTGAACCACTCGTAACACAAGCAATTTAAGCTTACCACAAGTGGTTAAGGGGAATATTAGTAATTTTTATAACATTGTTAATATTCTTATCAAACACCCTTAATGACTAATCAACTGTCAACAATTGAAACCCAACTGAATCATCAGTAAGAGCCGAATAGCTAGCCGCCACTTGGCTGACATGTTAGATACACACAAAGCTAGAATTTTGTATATTCTTAGTTAATAACCTAACAGTAAACTAAGAATACTTGGGTTTAGCATAGTCGTAATAATAATACCGATATTATCTCAGAAATTAATATAATAAGGTAAAACTAATAATAATAGAAATAACATGCCTTTACCAGCCTGGCAATTAAACATGTTTCAAACATCTTTATATCGAAAAAACATTCCAGGTATTTTGTTGGGTACAAATACTAGGTAAGTCTAGTTGTCAGAAAGAGAGGCATTAAATCATTGTTCAAAGTATATTGAAAGATCAGTATCTTTCAAATCTTTTATGAGGTTGAAATTTCTAGGAAATATTCTTTGAAATGTACTGAAAATAAAATAAACAAGGATGTAGACAGTTGCTAATACACCTCAGATCAGTGTATTTAATATTATATATATTCAATAGTAATGTGAAACGAAAAGATTAATTTAGATACACAAAAAAGAGAGGTATACTATTTTTTACACTTATTCAAACAACAAATAGATAGATATCTGAACATAGGGTTGTTTTATACCAAGGGAGTAGATTATAATATTAACTTGACAGTATATAAAATTGTAGCTTTGTATCTAACATGTTCAAAGTAGCAACCAGATGTTGGATCATAAGCTGAAGAGCCAAAATGAGAAATTACTAAGAAAGGTTCCTGAGTGGTATCTTGCTTTATTCTCCCTTGTGATCCACTTTTATTATATTCAAAGTTAAATTTAAAGGAAACAATTCTCACATACCACTGTTTTTGAAATAACTATATAATGTCCTCCAGACCGGATTTCAGTCACAGCGGCCAGTCTCAACGGAGACTAGACATCAGCACAGGACAGGATTATAGTGCCCAAGTATATGCGCAAGCACAGGTGCACTCTCTATTCCCACACTCTCATAATCCGATGGGACGGTAAACTGACATGACTGCAGAGTGATCAAGTACAAGACCAACGGCTTTACGTGCTTTCCGAGGCACGGGGGTGAGACATTGCCAACTTCCTAACTCCGGGCAGCTACTGAGAATTTCCTGATGGAAAAACTCAATAATTGAATTTTTGGCCCGTCCCAGAATTCAAAGCCAGGACCTCATGATCGCAGTTGCATACTACAACCACTAGACCAACGAGGCAGTCATATATATATAAATATATTGTTGGACCAGAATTTTGTTTTATAGAAGATTTTTTTATATACATAATGCACTGTAGAATGGGTCATAAGGAACAATAAAAGATTTTAAAAACATAGTCAACAAATAAGATTTTTAAAACATAGTCAACAAAATACAGCTTGTTAGGCTTTTTTACACTAAATGTATAAACTTTCCTACACATCCTTTATTATCAGTTAAGACAGAAAATTTACAAAATTACAAAAATTTAACAAATGCAAACGAAACGAATTTAACCTTTTGAGCACCACGCCAAAAACGCATTACAGTGTACTGTACGCAAAAGCGAAAAGTAAACAAAAATACCTACGAAAAAAATAGTGTTGCCAAGAGTTGATATATCGATAACACGAAATAACTTGATTGACTTGATTTTGTTGGTTCTTTATGCAATAAATGACTCTTTACAATCAGGTATGTTTTATTTAATGTTGTGCTGTCTTCCACTCTTTTTATATATGTACTTTACATATAAATAAAAAACAAACAACAATAAAATAGTAGTAAACCACAGCACTACTCTTCCTCATGATGACGTCACTATCACGACTGGACGACAAAGGCGTAGCTGACCTTCGTTTTTGAAAGTTTCTTAGAGATGTAGCCGTGTCGCACATTGTGTATTGATTTTGAAATCGATCTAACCAAAACATACAGAAATTGACTCAAAATATTTTAAGTGTCGGGGGAGGCGTAGGCTAACTGAAGCACAGAAGAAGTCTTACGCTCTTATGACAATGGGGGTTTGATATGATGCTGATGCTACTAGATGATTTTGAGATTGAGAAAGAAAATCGCACAAGACAAAATGTAAAATTGCTTTTCATACCTTAAGAAAAAATAAACATTTATTACTTGTAATTTTATATTAAAATAAAAAAATCATCATCATCGACACTTTCCAAAATGCGAATGAGTTCTAAAGAATCATTCATGTTGCACTGCACTACTTTTTCCATTATTCGTTTATGACTTCATCAGGGTGTCATCTATCCTTGACCACAGCGCCCAATGAACTGATAATCGATGACACGCCAAGGATGCGCCAGCGTTGAGATGTCAGATTAATTATTCAAAGTTGATTTGATGAAATTTTCTTTTATTTATGTAGCTGATGATAGTTTTATGTTTCTTACCTTTTCTTTTATTCAAATATCAATAATAATTTAAAAAATAACACGTTTGCATTTAATTTTGAATAGTTTTCAATAAATCTATGCCTAACACATTACAACACTAGTGGTCAAACATAGACGACTTTGGCGTGCTGGACATAGTTTTTGCTTAGATAAAAATCCACTTTTTTAGATCAATGTTTCTTAGTACTTGTGGCTCTAGGAGACTTGTTTTTTTATACTCACATGTTACTGGGTTATTCTTTTTTGAGTAGTGTAGAATTAAAATACCAGTAATAATTTTCTAGTATCTATATTTCATATTTTTGTGGGCCGGGTTTTTTGTCAACTATAGACGTCGTTGGCGCTCAGGGCCCGCAGGTGCCGGTCAAGTATAGGCGACTTTGGCGTTCAAAAGGTTAATATCACGACTAATATGTAGGTATTTTAAGCATCTCCTTCATACCAAAAGACAAGACAAATGATTTTGTACTTGATTATTAGCACTAACTTCTTAAAAGGTACGGGTCAAGTTTGAAGAAGTTACACAGTTATACAATAAACATTTTAATATTATATGTACTAAATTTCTTTAGAAACTATTTACCTATCCGCTTGTTGTTTTACATGAACATATGTAATAATAGCGACCGTGATAGAACATGATAAACCTAAAACAATTTTTGATGTTTGGGACGACATTTCACAATTATCTTATTTTTACTTCATTTGTCGAATTTGTAGATCAAAGAACAAAAATACAAAATTCAAAATTTATGTTTTGATTTTGACAGTTTTGACAAATGACTTGACTTCTATCTTCTATGAACTTTTTTCTTAAATGCAAAAGGGATTAATTACCATACAGCCTAGTCCGACGTATTGTTCGGAAAATTCTTTACAATAAATCTTAGCAACATTACGAAGTTTTGTGTGATTTTGAAGACAGATTAACACAGCGGACTAACAAACTAATTAGACAATGACGAAAATATCATACGGTGCAATCCTTAGCGGAAACGAGGATTGTATCACCATCAAAGCTCTTGTTACGTCGTTATAGTTCACATACGCAAACATTTAATACGCGTTAGCTTATTTCATTTATATGGGGATTTTATCTCTTCTAAATATGACTTTAAACAATAAATTAGAGCAACCAATCCACCGACTTAGACTTTTACCGTTTAGACTTCGTAATTAGTGTCAACAAAATGGAATGTTAGTGATAAGAGTGAGTGAATTGGTGACCGATACTCGGTGGTAGCGTTTCGGTTGACGCTCCCCTATGACGGCGCCCCGCCCAACGCCATATCATTTCGGTAATAGTGACGTTAATAACTGCCGATCGAATTACCAAAATTTTTGACACTTTAATCAAAACACTTAACATTTTAGTTCACTTTATTTCGCTTCTAAGTCTTCACTTGTATCGCCAATTGAATACTGCCCCGGTCAGGCCCAAACGGCTTTATATAGGCCTTTTCCATCGAAACATCTAGAATTTTCCAGCATATATCGATCCCGACCGACTAGATGTAAAAAATTCGAGTGTGGAGTTTTCTAGAAAGCTTAGTTCTTCTATTCGATACTAAATGGCGCTAGTGGGAGAGTTCTAGAAAGATCTTGACGCTCCTATTTCTGCTGCTTGATACCAGATGGTGCTAATAATCACCCGCCATATACCGGGCGCTAAATATAGCGCGCAACAATATCAAGGCGCAGTGCATAAGCGTTTGACTGCCGTGCTGCGGGCCTCATGTTCGACTCCCCAGCACGGAATAGGTTTTTTTGTAGCCTACACATAAATTTTCCCGATCTGAATATTTGTTCATGTCCAATTTATTGTTTATAAAAGCGTCCATGATCATTCTGTATAAATCAGAACGAACCGTGCAACGAAGAGATCGTTATCGGTCGTGTACCGTCCGGTGAGCAAAAAATATCGGTACGTTATACGAACTTATTCAGAAAAGGCAATGTATAGTAAAATTAATATAATAATAGTAAAACTAGTATAGCCCTGGTGTATGCCCCTGAATCACATACATATGTGTAAATAGATCTAGGTGTCTATGACTTAAGTTTCTCTATACTCGTAGATAAGATATATAGACCAGTGACCGTTTTTATAGCTAAACCATAATGTACTCTGTGAGCTAAACTATGGAGTGTAGAAGTTAGGAGTACAGACTGTGTATTAAAAAGTGTCCATAAAAACCTTTAAATAGGGTAGCACTTTTGCTACGGGGTAAATTTTAAAGAACGCACCGAAAAATATCAGTGGGATAGACGACTTTTTCGAGGTTATATTTACTAAATAAAATTATTTTAGATTTTAGAGCTACTGAGCAGTTTAGCAGCACACTTAAACCGTCGACAACTGCTAAGTTCATTTCATCTCAGTAGCTACTCCAGCGCTGTTGTGGAGAGTTTTTGACCTGTTATTTACTGCTTACAGATGACCTCTTTTTCAACTATTCCAGTATGGGAGTTGGTACTCCTTACTTTTACACTCCATAATCTAAACGCTGGTGGTGATTATTATTTTAGCCTTTACGCTATAAGTCGCGTGTAGTTGGTAAACATTTTAAAATAATCTATTGTAGTTGTATTAACTACATTTAGTAATAATGGTTTGATTATTATTTATATCAGTTAAAATAATACAACAAAAACGTAAAGAATTTTTTTATGAATTAAAATTGTATATTACATACTTTAAGTAATAATAAATACAATTTTAAATAAAAATATACACATTTTTTAAATAATAAAAATGCTTAAAAATTAGCCTTAAAATAACAGAGTATTTATACAATTCCTATAGTACTTAAGTACTAAAGGGTTACAAAAGTTGTTCAAAGTATCACAAAATAATTAGAGAAAATATCTCCACGCTGTAACATCTTTATCATTAAAATACCATGTCAGAATAAAATCTTCAACCACAGTGCGGACATCAGAAAATGACGTCAGTCTCAAACGTCCATTCGTATCACTTAAAGCTCTCTCCTTTATTTAGCCACAAATAATAAAGCGCGTGTCACAAAATATGGCACAGCTACCTCCCGCAGTTATCATAGAAGCTTGCAGAGCCTCGGTTTGGAATCTCGGCAAATTCACGTTTTGGCGTGCACAGTTTGCTACTGAAGTCTACATTTCTTTTCCTGTTGAAAAGATAGAAGTTTAGTAAAACAGTTTTATTATACAAGACAATTTTTGCTGAGTAAATATTATTTACCCTCTACTAGGCAATTCCATTTGGTCAACGAGAACTGATTTTACATAAAGACGATCATTGCACCAGAGAATACACAAAGATCGCGGTTCCAGTACATTCATGTCGTACTCCCACGATAACTCAACCTAAAATATTCAAAATATTTAATTAAATTTTTACGTACTTATTACTGTTATTTAATTATTTTGCTATATTTATTAAACATACTTTTCTTATTTTACCACCCAAATCCATAGGATGAGTGACTACTATTGTATAGGTAGTGCCGTGCTCTAATCTGTAAAAAGTAAAATATACTTATTGAAGAATTGCGTGTATTAAAATGTTTTTAAACGTTTAATATAATGTGCAGATCGCTTACCTTACATAATTGTTTGGAGTCAGATCCATTCCTCTAATAACTCCTCTTTCAGACATTAGAGTTACTTTCAAAAAGCCCTGTTGGTTTTAAAAAATACGTTAACAAAAATACTTAATAAAAAAAGCTTTTTTTAATATTCTAAGCAAATGGCTACACCGTTTGCTTTTGCTCATGAGTCATGACTATTTTTTTATAAAACTGAAGTGATAAACGAACGTGCAGTCCAGCTGATGGTAAGTGGCTACTGCAGTCTACGGACACCTGCAGCCAACTTCATACAAAGAATGCTACAGATGCGTTATCAGTTATCACCTATCAGGATTAAGATGGGATTTTTTTTATAGGAGAGTGGGCAAACGAGCATACGGCTCACCTGATGATACCCGCCGCCCATGAGCAACTGCAACACCTGGGGAATTGCAGATGCGTTGCTGGTCTTTAACCCTCACATACTGTAAATATTAGTGGCTCTATATACTCCTCAGACTGTAACGCAGCAATTGCAGTACTGTTTGGTGGCAGAAATAGGTAAGAACGTGGTCCAGACGCAGACGGACTTCCAGGCAAAATAGGAACCTACCAACTATAGTACGCGAGGGTAATCCTGTTAATATGATTACTTTCTTATAACTCAAAAACTAAAACCTTGTTTGCATAGATGGCTTTGTGATACAATAGCTCTTCATCGGTCAATAAAATAATAAGGGGTCAAAAGACCGCTGCTTTATCGACGCTTTTTTGACAGTTGACATTATAGTAAATGTTTTAGTCGATTTTAGCATCGAGATACTATGTACTAAGCACTACAATTTAGTTCAATGGATTTTAGTATGGTGCAGTGAAGTGAGTTTTTTTGAAGTTGATTTTTCGAAATGTTCATAACTATTGCCAAAGTTTGTTTGATTTTTTTTCTTAACAAATTATTAATAATATACGACTTTGTGTTTTTGTCTCCGTCCTCCTCCTAGTTTTGGTTTTGTAGGGCAGTAAAGCTTAAAGTGACCATATTACCTTCACGTACCTTACATGATAGACCGGTCTAGGTGCGACTCGAAAGGTCCACACGACTAACGTCCCAGTGGAAAGAATAAAAAATATATGTTTTAATATTTTATACAATTGGTCATTCGGCACAAAAAACGACATGACCGATTTTGCTCAAAATTTAATGATGTGTACGTTACATAATTATGCGTTAAATGAAACTGACCCCATGTCAATATCACTCTTTGTTCTCGAGAATACGTACATGTGCACACAAAGACATCCTCTTAAAAACCATTCTATTCGACTCTAAAGACCTTGAAACGTGGAGATATGTTAAAATTTCTAATTTGCAAAATCGGACCTATTACAATACCTTCCCACCGGGAAGTTAAAAAAGAACTATTTATATCGATTGAGCCGTTTCTGAGAAATCAGTGAACACACGAGAAAATACACGTCGAATATGAAATTTCCACGTTTTTATTGTCACTTTCTCGTTTGTCTATCTGTCTGTTCCGGGTGGAATCTTGCAACTCAAATTTCGAGCACTTAACACTTAAACTTCTAAATATATCGGACAATATATAAAACGTACAACGTACAATAAATATTTTTTAGTAAAAAATTAAAAATAATCACTTGTTAGATCTTAGTAAATTCTTAAAATTGTTAAAATTTGAAATCTGGATTCTAAGTTAGGATCAATTTGTAGGTATATGTTATGGACGACTCACAAGGTCAGTTGAACTGATCAATCCAACTGATCAGTTCAAACTAGGACTGTTGATATTTTTTAAAATACCGGTTGTACGATATATCGATAATTATAAATATAAAAGCCGAAAATTTTAATAATATTTAAAAAAATATCAACAGTCCTAGTTTGAACTGATAAGTTGAACTGTCCGTGTGTGTCGTCCATTAGATTTTATGATACGGTTACATTAAATAAATTACCTGAACCCAAGATTCAGCACCTTTTGGATTGGCCAGCTGTATTGCAATTTTGTAATGTCGATCTGTAATTAAAATGGTGTATTGCGTTTATTTTCATTTCAAACATAAAATTAAAATTTAGTTTTATAACTTACGGCAAAAGGGTTGCTCTTTTCCAGTGCTTAAATAGTATTTGGCCCCGATTGTTTCTTGTTCTTCAGAAGGGAAAACTTCGTTTTCAGTCTGATTGTTTTTGTTTGTGATGAGACCAGGTGAACTGTCTGCATGGAATCTAAATGATTTGACAAAATTTTACATTAAATATTCGTTAAAGTTTTTAATTTTGTTATTTTCATATATAATCTATGATTATTAATAAAATATTAAGAGTTTAAAAAGCTCTGATAATCCTAGTGAATATACTAGATCACAGTCATGAAATTATTGTATTATCATCAGTTCTAAATACATCTTCTAAATTACAGATTATTCAGACTTCTGGAAGTAGATAAATTTGAACTATAAAATTCTATTACATTAATTAATACTTACATAGGTACATACACACATAATCGTACTGGCCAAAGTAATACAAAACGTATAAAAAATAACATACCCCATTATTGCACAGCCATGGCCGCAATGAAAACACTTTCCAGAGAGAAAATGTTGATACGATGGACACTGATGTCCTGTAAAAAACGTAAAGAATTAAAGTTAACAATTGAAAATAACAATAAGTTAGTATGTACCAGATGTTTAATTTAGGTAATCTTACAATTAACAGCTTACCTATGTATGGGCATTTTCCATTAATTGATTCTGTGAACAGTTTGATGGCTCTGACATGATTGCAAGCTACTAGTACCCTTGATGCTTCTTCCAAGCCCTGTTTTACTAGGGTGAGCGGTATTAACGGTCCTTCAGTTAGATCACAACCAGGTTGCTCCTTTCCATTGTTCGGGTAGAAATCTAGGTGCCCCACAGGCTGTGACATCCCATATCCTGCCATAAACACAAAATCTGTCGCACGCGTGGAATAAACGGGTGGAATATTAGTGGATTTACGCGATAAATATTTATGAATCAGAATATATATTTATACAACTACATGAATGATAGATATTTTATTCTGGGCAATAAGCACATAATATGTACAAAATATACATATATTACAGAATTTGTTAGTGTGTTAATTTACGAAAAGCTATAAGCGAATTTTATATATAAAAATAATTTAAGTTAAAATGGTACAACTACACAAAATACTTATGAATGAAATAGCGAGTGCAAATATTTGAAATAACGAACAATCATTTGTTTTACCTAATAGAAAAATGCTTTTGCCGTCGGTGTGGATAACATCTACAAATTCAGCGTCCGTTGGATCCAGCCTTACATGTGTGGGCATCCCTTGAAAATATGGTTCGGCAGGATCAAGACCTGTTATTCTTCCTAGCCCCTAAGAAATAAGAAGCTAAATCAAAGACAGCGTGAAGATCGTGTTATAAGATTATTAGGTTTCAAGGCGAAATATATGCTTTTCATTTCTCTTAAACTTACTTGTATCCTTTCTCCGGCGTAGCCAGCAGTGTGTGCACCCAACGAGTGACCAATAATATGTACATCAAGTGGACTCAAACCGTGCTCTTTCTGTAATTTAATATTAATATATAAATACATTTGTGTAATCTTGTTTTAAAGTTTTGAGGTATGCCTGATGAGATGTGTCGTGATTTCCCGAACGCTGCCCAGTCGAGTTGAATACGTCGACTGACCTCTCTCTAGGTCGAAGTTGGACTTACCTAAACATATTCATCAACAACTTCTACCTTAGTGCTCCCAACAACTACTCGCACAGGTGCGACATGGACGTTGCATATGTCTTTTGTTTTTTCCATGTTCATCTTAAAATCGTATTCGTTGAGGTCATTGAGTATAGTGCTTAGGTCCTCCAGTGATTCTGCCATAATAACTATATCGTCGGCAAATCGAAGGTGAGTAATGTATTCGCCATTGATATTAACACCGTATCCTTTCCAATCCAGTAGCTTGAAAGTGTTTTCCAAGGTCGCGGTAAGCGGAGTTTCAGGGATATTACGTCACCCTGTCTTACACCTCTCTGCTGTTGGATAGATTTTGTACTCTGGTTCTGTACTCGGATAGCCATCGTTTTCCATGTACTACGATTTTACTATAAATTAACTGTTATGTCGTTAAATTAAGTTTTTTATAGTTTTATTTTTAATGGTGTTTCCATTAGTGTTTGTTTTTGAAAGTATTCTGTTGTCTGTAATTAATAAGTGAATGTCATAGTAATTACCTGCAAAGTATTTATAAAGTGCGCTACTTCCAAGCCTACAAGTCTTGTGTTTGCTGTAGCTTGTGTATATAGCGGCAGGCTCCCGCCCGCCCAGTCCACAATTATTACATTGTAGTCATCTGCTTTCACCAATTCGTCTTTCATCTCACTAACCTTGAAAAATAAAAAGGAAATATTTTTACAAATACAAATCCAAATAAATTTATATAAATAAAGCATGTACTTACAGAGTAAAATTTTACAGAAATTTTAATCCATAGAGAAATAAACAACAGCATATAATATCGTTACAGCTTACTTTATTATTTAACTATTGACCCCACACTAGACCCACTGTTCTGTGGCGGTCTGATTTATTTATATTTGCCAAAAGTGAAGCTGGCGTTTACGTACAAATCATTACAAAATTCTAATTAAGTTTTATTATAAATTTTTAAAATATTTTTCTCTTGTGCATTGTAACATGTGCTATGTAATTTAACGCGTCGTGTGGTGGCGTTGTCAGAATATCCACAACCCCCATGTCGTCCCATTGGTATCGTAAAAAGCGACAGAGGGAAATTTAACTAAAAAAAAATGAAAGCAGCGTCTTACTTATAGAGTACTATAATACATACACAGTTTGAATAAAACTAAATTTACGGATTTTATCGCGTTTATTTCACTACTTTTACTTATTTTTAATTCCCGACGTTTCGGGTGCTTTACAGCAACCATGGTCACGGGGGGGGGACTGAGATGTTTGACGTTCCAATGTCATAGTTAGTCCGGCTACCTTCAGTTTTTGAATATTAATTTTTGGTCCGATTTACGCAAAACGAGCTTATAGTATCATGAAGTCTTGCAGTGGTATGCTTAGGTTTGGGTTTAATTTTGTTAATTATAGGATCCCAAGAAGGTGGCAGCACCCATCCATCTTCTCTATTGAAATTTGGATGTTTTTTAATTTCAATAGCCTCGCGTATCATCCTTGGTAGGAATCGGTGTTCTTTTGTGAGAATTTGTGGTTTATCAAAACGAATGTAATGGTGGGGACGATCTTGATATCTTGATAAACCACACGATCTTGATGGCTGTAACGATAATGGCATGTAAGAGATCAAAAAGTTTTTGTGCTTACCCAATTTGATAACGGAGTATCAATGAATCCATGAATTATCATTTTGGTCAGCCGCCGTGGGTTGAAGTTAGATTTAATTATCGTTTTATTCATATTTACATTTAATATCTGACCCTCAGTTGGATTTTTCTTTGTGTATAAAATAAACCTGTAAAAAAACATTTAAACAATTGAGTGCAATCCAAAGTGTGTAGGTACTGATTAAAGGCGTAATTTATTTATAACAATTATGAATGTTTATAGCACAAATTAATTAAAAAGTAGATAATAAATTAGGGGCAAAAAAGTAAAATATTTATATATAATATTTTTGTATATATATATATATATATATATATATATATATATATATATATATAATATTTTTGTAAAGAAAACAAAAGACAAATAATAAAAACCTAGCAGATCCTTTTATGATTGCACACATTCACATTTAGGTTGTTGTTAAAACTAATTTGAATATTGTATTTTATTATAATTAATGAAAAGCCATTATAATTTGTTTATTTCAATTAATCATGAAAATCAAATCCCCAAAAATTTCAAGGAGCGGAAGTGCCATTGCGATTCTGATGGAAATAGTGATTAGCTTCGTTTTAAATTTAGATTCGATATATGTTTATTTAAAATGTTTAGTAATTTCAAAGCTACGTCGTCGCGATTGGATAGTGGTTACACTTTTTTCGACACGCGGTAGTGTGGTTTGCTCCTCTAGTTATGTATAACTCAATGCAATCATAAGGAAGGTGACATCATCACAGTCACCTTAGTTTCCAACCTCCGTCAAACGAAATTACAAACGTTACATGTTACGTATCATTATCTATGAACGCTCGGAAAAAAAAATGAAGGGATTTGAAGACGATGAAGCAAAAGCAGTAGCCACTGCAGTACAGGAATTTTTAGGTGTTTTTTTTAATCTAAGCTTAGAACACTAGACTTACTCAGACATTCCTAATGTATTTTACTCAAAGATTACGAATGAGAAACACAGTGTCAAAAAATAAAATTACATTTTGTAAAATTTGTCAATAACAAATGATTCAACCTTAATTTTTTTATTAGCGTACACACCCTAGATAGATATACACACCCAGCCGTGCGCGCACGCGTTGATACCATATTAACATATTACGTACTCACAACACATTTGGTCATACCCTACTTATAGGCACAGTTTGCATAAAAATTTAGTTTGCAGTTTGTAAGAAACTACTTTTTTTTTAAATTTTCTGAACCTTTTTATAAGACACTTACAAAATGGGAACTCATACTACAGTCTTAATGGACTGTAAAGCGATATATTGGTGTAAACGGCTTAGGGATCTGATAGCTGAAGATTCTTATACAGACACAGGCTTTCTCCCGGCGTTATAACATTTTACCCCGACCGATGAGAGTTAAAAATCCCAGGGAGAACTCGGATATAATCCATACTTTCAACACTAACCAATAAATTGTCACAAGCTGCTTATTATTATATAGAATGAAATATGTGAAAATTAAAAATATACTAAATGTGCCAATCATAACAGTAACGTTCCGAATGATTATCGAAAGAGCTAAAGGCTAAAATTGTGATTAATAAAATAATAACCTGGTGTTGATTACGACTCTTGGCAGCGGAAAAACGTTGAAAGGCCGATGGATTAGATGATACCAACTTCTTGTGATGTTTAGGCAGCCTAGTTCATCGTAACATCTTGTTTCATTTTCAACTGTAATAAAAATAATTCATTTAATACTCAAGTATTAGTTCACTAAGTACACGTATTAATGTCTTGAAAATCTTTATATTAGGGGTAAAAGTATAATGTTACCGTTTTAATGGTGTGGCCACTTGGAATTAAAATTAAACTAGATTAGATTAAAACTTTTTCTACGCAAAAACTACATTCCAAATATTTATTTTTATGAAATTCCATAATTTGACTTTCAGTTGTTAATATTTAGTATTTGAGTTAAACCGGACACTAAAGTAGTGATTAGGTATATGCTCTTTGACCGATATCTCAAATATTGGTAATATTATTATTTCCGTCGAGATGGCAGAAATGTTTAGATAATGAGGATAAACACTTTGCCCTTTATTAAAAAAATGTTTTTGTTAAGGCTTTGGGTGACAAGCGAACACACCATTCACCTGATGATAAGTGGATGCTGTGGCCCACAGACATCCACATTTATCCTCAATCAAGGATCAAAATGCAAATGCCTTGTCACCCTTGAGGACAAAGATGGAATGCCTCGATTCTAGTTAAAAGGGTCTACGGTTCTCTACACTCACCACACGAAATACAGCAGTATTACGCTAGTATTCTGTGAGAGCATGGTTCTGCCCCGGTCGAGCCGACTCATTCGTGCTACAACTATAATATAGCTGCAGCTTGACTTGTTCAACTTAAAACATCATTCAATACCTTCATCACTAATATATCGTAAATTAGGTACATACTTAACCGTCTTTACTTTTACAAAAGTTTATTTTCTTCACTTTTAGTCATGCAAAAAATTCTACGGAGATTTAAATTAGTTAACAATAATTGTATTACGTATTCATAAAATAATCCGTGTCATCGGATTGTGACACCACATGTCCACTGCTGAACCTAAGCTTCACCCAAGGAATGCGATAAAGCACGGGCCTGAGTCATTTGCATTCATCGACCTTATCGTCTTAAATAATCCGTGTAGTGGCGGTGAAAATATCCTCAACCGTTAATCATCCCGTGGGTGTCCTAACAGTCGACAGAGGGAAATAAATCAAGAGATGGGCGGCAGCGTCTTACTAATAATGACTAAATAAAAAACTGCGGTTACCAACTCGCTTGCTAAACGTGGCAGCTATGGCAAATATCATATATTATATATATTAGGAAATCCATGGGAGGAGCCTACGTTCAGTAGTGGACTTTGTTAAGTTGTAACGATGACGATAATGATATTAATAAAATAAAATAAAAAGTGTTTATTTTATCACTACAAAACCACAAGGTCTTGTTGCTGGGATAATAAAAATAAAACATAAATAAAAATGTATTTATTTTTCTTACCGCAAAACCGCAAAGGCTTATTACTGAGGTTAACATAATAGTTGATGTAACAAAGATAGCCGTGGATCGTCGCTTTTAAAATAGAAAGCATATTCGAGAATTTCAAGAAGACATCCTGTTTTAGTGTACGATGGATAAAAAGCAATTCTTTAAAAGTGCATTTAAATTTAAAGTATAAAGGAATGAAACGAACACTTTTTGAAACAATCTATTATGGGTGGCACACACGCTACGAGAAATCGTTACGATCGCACCGTACCGTTTAAACTGCACAGATCATCGAAACATGTGTGTGATAAAAACTGTACAGTTTTTACCATTTTTTGAAACTGTACCATGGAACTGAGTGGTATGAAAATTTTAATAGATAAAACGGAATCGGAGGAAACTGTGGCGATAATCGTAACGTGTGTTCCAAGCGTTCAGTTTTCGCCATTTCTCATAAAAGTGTTGCATTTCGATTATTGGCGTTACTATACACATCAAAAAAAAGGATGTATTACTATCGATTCTTAAAAAATCATGCCAGTCTCTTGGAAATGTCTTAAATTCCTTTAACAAATTTACATGAGTATGAAATTCTCTTTTCATTATCCAATCTTTACACAAGGTACTACGATTTTTTTGCCTCCTGATTTTTTTTGCCTCTTGTTTATTCATCAACAATAATGCAACAATACCTAATGCGTCGTCTGTCGATGCCATCGCGGAACGAAATGAATAAACTGCGCAGTTTTAATTAAACCTGTGTGGACTATAGGGACATACGATTTATCTTTACAGTTCGACTGCACAGTTTTATCGCAGAGATAAAACTGAAGGTGTGTGGCCCCCATTATTAAAAGAGAGGGCTAAGAAAAACAAAACGCTATGACTAAAATATGTATTGAGAGGAATCAATTAAGCGACAAGATGATTAAGACATGTAGAGTCATTATTCAATTAAGGAGTGCTCTATGAGTGCCGTAAATAGAATAAAAACTTTCCGTATTGTAAACACGAGGTAATTCTAATAAAGATTTTCTTTGGGATTTAAACGAGGTTTAAAATAGCACACTTTAAAGAGAAGCCCTTTGAGCACGTTCAATTTACATAACGATTGTTTTCAGCAACTCCATCTCAGGTTCACTGAAGCTAAGTTCCTCTAATTCTCGTTTAAACATACACGCTTAAATCACCAAAATCTGAAAGACTTATTTTAATACAAGGTCAACATTTGTTTGTTATTGATAAGCCATTTTTGAAGAAATAACAAGATTTATTTCTAATTTCCTCTTCGAGTATAAAATACTGCACATTTTGATATATGGATGTATCAAAAATTATGATCAAGCAATATGAAATCAAGACAGAAAACGTTCATAGAAAAAAAGGGCACTTTTACTTCTTACTATACCAATATGAAAACTTATTCATTTTCAATTTTCTTTTAAATTGGCCTAGTGTTCGAAACGTTTCCGATCACCTAACTTAAAAATTGGGTGTAAAAGCCATGCCAGTGCCATCTCAAGCATATCCAAGAAAATACTAGTAGTTAAGCTCAAGTTACAGATGTAAGTGAGAAGAGGATTATGATATCTTTGTGTTGTTGGAGAAAATGTACGTCTCATACAGTACCATAGTCACGTTTCAAAGATACAATAAAGCGTTTCATTTTTGTTTCGTTAATTTCGAAAGATTAGCCTGCTGCGCAAAATTTGTATTAGGTGGTATTTTAAATTTACTATTTTATATGCTGTTCTTCTGTAAGTTACCTCTTGTCACCAGCGAAATTGAATTTCGGGGATCTGTTCCTTTTAGATCACTAGGTCTTGATTATAAATTAGTTACACTACTTAGTTATGTTTGTGATATTTCAAATGAATTCCGATAATTTAGTTAAAATTTTACCAGCTTTTCCAAATTTATTTTTTCGTATTCTCTCTTTGCCTTTCGCAAAGGTGTAATACAAATATTGGGGTACATTAAAATGTACCATAATAAAGACGACATTTTATTTTTTCCTTGTATAATTCAAAAATTTTAAACAATTTAAAGATATTATATAACAAAGTAATAAGATAACCAATATTAAATTATAAAGAGCCATTATCCTACTAATTATAATTTGTCAAAACATTTTTCTGTACTCCTTATCCTTATGAATAAGTGATAATCTAATCTTAATTCCGTAGTAATATAATACATACATAATAAACTGTCAATTTGTATATAAAATTCTATACTTACATGGCAGCCAAGGTATATTCACTTCTATGCGATCAGACCTAGCCCAGTTGAAAGGGTCTAGAATTCCGGCAAACGTTGGTTGTATTACCAGAAGGATGCACCATAACATAACTCTCAGATGTCTGTCAGTCAAGTAAAGGCGACGCATTTGACCTGTAATAACGTTATTACGTTATTATGTATATTTATAACATTATTATTAGAATTACTTAAATCATATAGCGGGAGAGGCCAACGGTAGACTGTTAAGGACTGATAAAATAAATACTTGTTATTTAAATGAAAATGAAAGATAAAAAAGATACAAAAATAAAAGATGAAAACAATTGTTAAATGCCGCAACAAAAATTAAATTACGAGTACATATTTAAATTTTTGTAATATAACACTTGGATGCGAACTTAGATTCAATTATAACTCAAAAGAACTTATAATACCAGTGTAGTAAAGTACCATGCGGTTTTTATATTGTTACGCACCTAAGTCGACGGCACTAGCGCCATCTAGTGTCAGAGACGAGAGCGAGGGGAGCTTTCCAGAAAATGACATCACTAATCTTTCAACCGACAGCGCCATCTAGTCTCGAACCGAAGAACTAAACTTCTAGAAGTTGAAACTCGAACTCTCGGTACCTTGCGCGTGTTTACTTGAATATTCTGGATATTTCGGTGCTAATTTATATTTATAGGCGCTGCAAGATGCGATCGGTGAAGTATTGAATTTGGCGAGACAAGCGAAGCTTCGGAGCGAAATAAAGTGTTTTAAGTTTTAATTGGTGTAAAGAAAATTAAAGTGTTAATTTAGGTAATTCTATCGGCAATTTTTATTATCACGAACCTCAAGCTCGTAACAATTGGTGTCAGAAGTGGGATAAAATCATGTCGATTTTACCTAAAGAGGAAACGGAGGGTGTCCGTACCCGCAGTCAACGCCAGCATGAGACGGACCAGAGGAGATTTGGTGGTGCAACGCCGCAGACGTCGGAGGGCCAACTGCCAGCTACGGAGGCTGCGGGCCCGTCAGTAGCTCCTACATCTGCAGCACCTTACTTAGGTGCTCTGATGGCGATGCTATAGGAGCAGCTGCAGCGCGGACGAGAGGAACAGGCCCGTCTGTTGAAAGAGCAGCAGGATGAACAGGCTCGCCGACAGGATGAACAGGCCCGCCGACAGGAGGAACAGGTCCGTCGTTTGGAAGAGCAGCTGCGGGGCGGACAAGAAGAACAGGTCCGTCGTTTGGAAGATCAGCTGCGGGGTGGACAAGAGGAACAGGCCCGTCGGTTGGAAGAGCAAATGCTCCTCATGAAGGATCTTCACGCTACCTTCGGGAAGGAGATAAAGGAGGTTAAGGAAAGGGTTGCTCAGCATGACAACCGCCTGTTGGAAGCTGAAACCCAAATCGCGAAGGCTGAAACCCAAATCAAGGAAGCTAAAACCCAAATCGACCAAGTGAACAATCGGGTGGACAACGTGGTGGCTGATGTGAAGAAAACGCTGGACGATCTCAAACTGGGGGATGGAACTACACCTCCCGTGGTAGCTACAACACCTTCAGTACGTGGATGCAAAGTGCCGCCGTTCGACGGGACTTCTTCCTGGGCGGCCTACAAAATCCAGTTATGAAGGCAAACGGCTGGAATAAAAGTCAGGCCGTGCTCTCACACTAGGCTTGCGCGACCGGGCCGTAACTGTTCTAGAAGCTCTCGGTAAAGAAGTGACTTACGAGCAGCTCCTTGAGGCATTGGAGGCTAGATATGGCGACGCTCAACTGGAACACGTCTTTCGAGCGCAGCTTAAAGATCGCGTGCAGCGCATCAACGAAAATCTGCAGCAGTGGGCTCTTGAGGTGGAGAAGCTGGTGCGAAAAGCATACCGGTCTGTACCTGCGCTCATAAAAGGGAACCTGGTGCAGACATTCATCGACGGCATCCGCGACCTGGAAGTCAGAGCTGCTGTGAGGCTCGGGCACCACGAGACGCTTAAGGACGCCTTGGCCCATGCACTGGAGGTGGAAGCCGTGCGGCAGGATCATCGTTCCCATCACGTCAGGGAAGTTGCAGCAGCTACAGTTCGCGACCGCAATAAAGGATACAGCCCTAGGTGCTATGGCTGTGGGGAAAGGGGCCATCTTCGATCCAGCTGCCCTAAGCAAACCGTAGAAAGGGAAGTTGATCGATCTCGAGAGAGTAGTGCAGCTAACGGCACCGCCTGGCGGCGTCAGGATCATCGTTCCCCTCACGTTAGGGAGGTTGCAGCAGTTACGGTTCGCGACCACAATAAAGGATACAGCCCTAGGTGCTATGGCTGTGGGGAAACGGGCCATCTTCGATCCAGCTGCCCTAAGCGAACCCTATAAAGGGAAGGTGAACGATCTCAGAAGGGAAGTGCGGCTAACATCACCGCCCAGCAGCAACCGGAATACGACTTTACTATCAGATATCGCAGCGGGAAATCTCATGGCAACGCAGATGCATTGCCAAGAAGACCTTGTCCTGAAGATTGGAAACATTGTACTAGGCAAGAGAGTAAGGAAGTGCTATCCGTGAGGATGCTCAGGACAGACCACCTCAGCAACGAGTGGAAGGACAGCCTACGACATGCACAGCAGGAAGATCCGGACATCAAGCCGATTCTGGAATGGATGAAGGCCCGTGCTACCAAGTCTAAGTGGAGGGACGTCTCAACGATGGGTTCCACCACGAAAAGCTATTGGGCCCAATGGGACAGCTTGCTGATTCAGGATGGAGTCCTGTGCCGTAAATGGGACAATGATCGAGAAGACAGCTGTCGTTTGCAAATGGTTGTCCCTAAAGCTAAAGTGCCGAATGTTCTACAGCTGTGCCATAATGGTCGTTCAAGAGTCCGAGTTAAACGAACTCTGCTGAAGGTCCGAGAACAGTTTTACTGGGTCCATTATCGTGACGATGTCGAGGCTTGGTGTCGTACATGTACAAGTTGTGCGGCCGTGAGGGGACCTCGGACATGTAGTAGAGGAGCACCGAAATTGTACAATGTTGGTGCACCATGGGATAGGACAGCCCTTGACATTGCGGAGCCGTTACAGAAAGGCGCAAGAGGGGCTTCTAAGATCGTCCATGTGGATCGCCTGGCGCGTTATTATGGGGCCGATAATGCTCGGGACGAGCATGTCTTAGGAGGGGGCAGTGTTACGCGCCTAAGTCGACGGTACTAGCGCCATCTAGTGTCAGAGGCGAAAGCTTTGCAGAAAATGACATCACTAATCTTTCAACCGACAGCGCCATCTAGTCTCGAACCGAAGAACTAAACTTCTAGAAGTTGAAACTCGAACTCTCGGTACCTTGCGCGTGTTTACTTGAATATTCTGGATATTTCGGTGCTAATTTATATTTATAGGCGCTGCAAGATGCGATCGGTGAAGTATTGAATTTGGCGAGACAAGCGAAGCTTCGGAGCGAAATAAAGTGTTTTAAGTTTTAATTGGTGTAAAGAAAATTAAAGTGTTAATTTAGGTAATTCTATCTGCAATTTTTATTGTCACGAACCTCAAGCTCGTAACAATATTATATATTTTGATTAATATAAATGCAAAATAGTACTACAGATAAAATTTTGATGTCAGTGCGGTTTAAGTATCTTTATACTGTTATCCCTTACTGTAGCTTACTAGTAAAAAAAATTATTATTCCGATGAAATGTTGTTTACATTTACAGATGGTGATCGAAGACACCTTTTAAGCAAATGTCTTGCCTGTATTAGGTGCCTTCGCTCTACCATAGCTACTTAAAAACTTACTTTATAGTATAAACAATTAATACGCATGCATTATTAATTTGTTATACTATAAAGTTATAAAATGATTCTAATTAAGTTCAATGACAAAAAATACTTGAATGTTTCGTTATCTTACTATCGGGTGAAAATGTGCGCTTGTATGTCACTCATACTTCTTTAGTTGTTAAGTGCATCAACTTTTGGAAGTTAAATTAAAGGTTTAATAATATGATACATTGATACATTATCCCTCGGAATTATTTCTAAGCTAATGTCACTATTCTTCTTCTTGATCAGTATTTAAAATTCAATATTATTTATGAATAGTTAATATAGATTAGCTTATACCGTTATAGGGAGAAATTGGCGGTCTCAGTACCAGACGTCTTGCACATTAAACGCTGCAGCGGCTCGTCGCTAGTGTGGATATTTTACGTCTGGCGTAAACGAGATGCTTATACAGCCATCTATCGGAGACCATGAGAATTTTCCGGCATTTTCATAGTTTTTTAAAAATATAGACTAAGGGTGACAAACGTGTACACAGTCCACCTGATGGTAACTGGATGCTGTGGACATCTACATTTGTCCTTGATTGATTGATTCTTGACTTGATTCTTATCAAAAGGCAGATGCGTTGTCACCCCTCAGCACTAAGATGCATTGCCTCGTTTCCAGTAAACAAGGGTCTCCGGATCTCTGCACTCACCTTACGAAACACAGCATTATTAAGCTGCTATTTTACGCTGGTATTCTGTGAGAGCGTGATCCGTCCCCCGTCGAGCCGACCCATTCATACTACAACCATAATATAACTGCAGCGTGGCTCTACCACGTATAGTGGTAGCTTACGGCAACCGCGGGATGGGATAATCATTAGTTACTAAATATCAATAAACGCGTCTCGTTTAAGTGAACCAGAAATGTTTATTATTTAAGTAATTTAAATACATACTACGCATTCGACGAAAACTGTTTGCTTCGTGGTTCTTAATACGACCATCGTGTGTAATAATTTTGTCTTTACAGTTTATTACAGTGTGACTGTTTTCAAAGCAAGAATTAATAGCCTTTTGACATTGACTTATATGTTACTAGCGTAGAAATCATTGCCTTTTGATAAGTTAAGCCAAGACATTTTACTATGTTTGCCTATAATATTTCCACTTATCTTAAGAATATATTTCGTCATTCAATATTATGTCATTATGGGATACTGGTCAAAAATAGTACGGAATCCGGCTGTAAGATTACTACGATCATGTAGTTTTTAATCAAATCTAATTTTAGTATATAATTATAAGTGGTGGAACACATTTTTCCTATCAAAATTTGAACGCAAGTATTTTTAATTAAAATAATATTAAGTAATTGCTGTTTAAAAAAATATTCACTTGTTTTTTAAATAAATTATATACCACTTCTCAGTAAAGAATTTGGAAAGGTTTGGTGTGCCGTCCTCGTCTAACGAATGATGTAGCGCGCTAATTCCCTTTCACTTTAACCTATCTTTAACAGCTAGTTACCCTTATTTTCGGCCACTTTAACATAGGCAACCGTATTGCATCGTGCTCAAAAAAATAGCTTTATTTCATATATAAATAGTTAATATACGTCATGAATGTACAACTGTAACAAAGTATCAGAGTGGTCTGAAAAGTTTCTGATCCCAACGTGAAGATGGCAGTACTAGTCAATAAAAGCTAGTGAATGTAGTTTTGCAACTTTTGACAGTTGCGCACCAAAATTTCAGCCATTTTGGACGCGTACTTTCCCCGTGAGGACTAAGATGGAATGCTTCGTTTCCAGTAAAAAGGGTCTCCGGTTTACTACACTAACCATACGAAACACAGAAGCGTTGAGCTGATAGTTTACGTTAGTATTCTGTGAGAGCGTGGTCCTAAAACAGTCGAGCCGACCCAGTGCTATAACTATAATATAGCAATACGCCTACGCAAATCAAAGATGAGTTGGACTCTGTGTTTGGAGACTCTGCACCATCATTTACCATAATGAAATTTAGGTCAGCTGAATTTAAACGTGGCCGTGAAAGTAAAGCAAAGCGTGAGTGCTTAGGAGACGAAGAACGTTCGGGACGTGCAATAACTGCAACTACTGAAGATAACATCGCTAAAGTTCAGCACATGGTACGTGACGACCGCCGAATTAAAGCGAGAGAGATAGCAGAGGCTATGAAAATATCCATAGAACGTGTTTATCACATATTAAATCAAGATTTAGGCATGAGAAAGCTGTCAGCGCGTTAGTAATGAACAAAAACGTATGTGTGAATAAAGATTTCCAACACTCCGTTAGCGCAGTTTAGGCGCAATTAACCCGAGTTTTAGCGCCGATTAATTATAGTGTAGTGATAAATGTAGATCAAATTTGGATACACCAATATACGAAATAAAAATATAGTCAAAACATTGGACTGCAAACGGAAAACGGCTCCAAAAAAAGCAAAAATGGTTTTTCGGCTGGTAAAGTGACTTTTTTTGGGATATTACTCCATGAAGTTATTTTAATCGATTATATTCAAAGAAAAAAAACCATTACAGGAGCATACGCATCATTATTTTACAAACTGAAGGCAGAAATTGCGTAAAAAGGCCATATTTGCAAAAAAGAAATCCTGTTTCACCAGTACAACACGCCGTCTCACACCTCAGCGGTTCATTATCATCATCACAGCCCTTCACAAGTCCACCGCTGAACATAGGCCTCCCCCAAGTAATGCCACAAAGCACGGTCCTGAGCCACCTGCATCCATCGACCTTCTGCATATCTTACAAGGTCGTCACTCCATCTAGTGGGGGGTCGCCCTACACTACGCCTACCGGTACGAGGCTGCCACTAGAGAACCTTTCTTCCCCATCGGTTATCGGTTCTTCGAGCTATATGGCCGGCCCATTGCCACTTCAGCTTACTAATCCGTTGGGCTATGTCGGTCACTCTGGTTTTACTGCGGATATCCTCATTTCTGAGTCTATCACGCAGAGAAACTCCGAGCATAGCCCTCTCCATAGCTCGCTGAGCGACCTTGAGCGTCCTCATACGGCCAGCAGTGACGGACCACGTCTCTGATCCGTAAGTCATCACTGGCAACACGCACTGGTTGTACACTTTAGTTTTCAGAGATTGAGGTATACCTGACGAGAAGATATGTCGTAATTTCCCGAACGCTGCCCAGCCGAGTTGAATCCGCCGATTGACCTCTCGGTCGAAGTTGGACTTACCTAGTCGGAATATTTGTCCCAGGTAAACGCACTCGTCAACAACTTCGAGCATTGTGCTCCCAACAACTACCGGCATATGTGTGACATGGACATTAAACATAATCTTTGTTTTGTCCATGTTCATCTTAAGACCTATCCGTTGGGAGGCACTATTGAGGTCATTGAGCATAGTGCTTAAGTCCTCCAGCGATTCTGCCATAAGGACTATATCGTCGGCAAATCGAAGGTGAGTGATGTACTCGCCATTGATGTTAATACCGTATCCTTTCCAGTCCAGTAGCTTGAAAACGTCTTCCAAAGCAGCGGTGAAGAGTTTCGGGGATATAACGTCACCCTGTCTTACACCTCTCTGCAGTTGGATAGGTTTCGAGCTCTGGTTCTGTACTCGGATAGCCATCGTAGCCCTACTGTACAAACACTTCAGCACTTCGATATACCGACAGTCAACTTGGCACCGCTGAAGGGACTGCAGCACCGCCCAAATTTCGACGGAATCAAAGGCTTTCTCATAGTCCACATACGCCAGGCAAAGTGGCAAATTGTACTCTTCAGTCTTCTGTACAATCTGCCGCAGGGTATGTATGTGGTCTATGGTACTGAAGCCTTTTCGGAAACCGGCTTGTTCGGGAGGCTGGAAGTCGTCGAGTCTGCGTGCGAGACGATTCGTAATGACTCTCGAAAACAGCACGTAGACGCGGCTCAGAAGGGAAATCGGTCTGTAGTTCTTCAAGAGAGCGTTGTCGCCTTTCTTAAAGAACAAGACCACCGCACTTCTGCTCCACGCCTCTGGAGTAGTGCCACCATGGAGGACGGAATTGAAGAGCTTCTGAAGGACTTCAAGTACCGGTGTTCCACCCGCTTTCAGAAGCTCCGCTGTAATTCCATCCTCGCCTGGGGCCCTGCCGTTTTTAAGGTGCTGGAGAGCCATTCTAATCTCGCTTAGACTGACGAATTCAGCGGTTGCCATGGCGAAAATCCACGAATTACGGTTCGTACTACTTGACCATCTACCTTACTCACCAGTTCTAGCCTCTAGCGAATTCTTATTGTTGCTTTATCAAAAAATTGCTCTCGTAGGACACAGATATTCGTCAAATAAGGAGGCGATCACCTTCGTGAACAATTATTTTGCAGAGAAAAACGCCGCGTACTATTTGGAGATGGTAGCATCGTTGGGAGGTGTGTAGAGTTACCTGGAGACTATGTAGAAAAATAAAAATAATTTTTAAGAAAAAACGTCTTGTATCTTTATTAGGTCGGAAACTTTTCAGACCACACACGTATTACCTGTTTACACCTGGTTGCAGAGAGGTTGCGGCCAAGTGTGCTACTGCAACCAAACCTTTCCAAGTTCTTTATATATATTCTTGTGAAGTGGTATATAATTGGGTGCGTTCGGCAGAAAAAAGCGCTAGGAAGCGCTTGTAAGCAAAATGGCGATCGTAAGCGGTCAGCGCTGTCAAATCGTAAGTAGCTATTTTCCTCCAGGACACGATGTTAGTTTTAACCGGGGAATCTAACCTAATTTAAATATATGTTTGTAAAGTATTCATATTAAAAACTTACCAATCATGAGTTTTTAATAGCGTGTATATGTTTATTCATGTCATTATATTACTTAAAACTAATATTGCACAAAACAACTTATAAACTCTACTTCAAAACAAACAAATTAAATAAGCAAAATGGCGGATTGTGTCAGCGCTACTGAAGTAGCAATTGTGTCCTGGCCGAAAACTATTTTAGCGCTTATAAGCGCTTGCTAGCGCTTTTTTCTGCCAAACGCACCCATTTATTTTAAAAACAAGTGAATGAAGTTTTTTCAGAAAAATCAATTAATATTAGTTTAATTAATAAATACATGCGGCCACATTTTATGGGCACCCTACCAAAAATGTATCCCCCCTAAAAGCTACATGAACGTAGTAATCTTGCAGTGGATCTTAGACTAGGAGAGGTTTACGATATGAATAAAAATTTATAATTTTCTTTCTGATTGTGATCTATTTGTATAGATAGACATAACTATTAAAATACATAAACTCACGAAAACAACAAAGGTTGTTTAATTTCACAAAAGAAACGCGAACTTTTCTTAACTATTGTATTATACAACAACGGGTTCTTAATTTAATTTTGTTTGTGGTACATAATATAAATAATTTATTTAATTCATTATACAACAGTGAAATTAGATTTCTTAGAGAGAACAAATTTATTTGCCTGTATGTTGCCACTCATGGTTGAAAAGAATAATGAGAGAAATCTAGGAAATCTAATTGGTATGTATGTCGACAAAAGCTTCTGTATCTAGGTATTTTGATAAATAAAAAACGTCGCAATTAGATTTAATTTACAACTAAATAATCTAGAAAATCTATTTTTTATTGGTTTTATTATTGAATTGGTTATTTGCATGTATAGGTTATAAATTACCGTATCTTAAAGGTTAAATGTTTTAAATTATCGGACGAATAAGTATTTTTTATTTATACGATTATCGTATGAATAATTGTTTTTTAATCATACAATATCGTTTTATAGCAAAATTTATTATATATTATAGTAAAATTCATATATATTATAGCAAAATTCATTATATATTATAGGAAAATTCATATATATTATAGCAAAATTCATTATATATTATAAGAAAATTCATATATATTATAGCAAAATTCATGTTTAAAAGCCTTTATTTTGAATCCGTACTTATATGATTCTTTATTTTTATGTTTAATGTAATTGATATAATTTCGTAATAATTATATCGGCAGAAGTGTCACTAAAGAAAATTAACAATATCCGAAAATAATACATAACATAGCGTAAGGATTTTTTTATAAAAACGTATTACTACGTAAAACAGCATAAATAATAAAGAAAAATGTTTAAAAATAAATTATTTATAATCTAATTATTATGAAAAATCTAGGATATCATTTAGGCGTAATATGGAATACTACATAGCGTACGATTTACATCATTAGCATTTTTTATTTTTGTGAACGTTAAATCATGAAGCACAATGCGCATATTTAAGGTTCTATAAATATGAGTTTCTATAATTTCTCTTCTATTTTACTACGCATGCACACATTCTTAAGGGTCGCTCGTTCGGCAAAAATCACATAAAGTTGTTAAATCTGTAAGCCGTGGACACATTGGGATCTATATCTTACGATAATATTTTTTCTTACTTAGCGCATGTTTCGTAACAATGAATTATCAAATACCAAAGCGACAAACTAAATCGGTCGAACAATGCTTTTTAAACACATATGTAAATTGAACCCATGCAAAGCCGGGTAGCTGGTAATATTATAAATGTGAAAGTTTGTTTGTTACGCTTTTACGTCAATACTGCTGCTACGGATTTGGATAAAATTTTGCTGACCGGATAGAGCTCGACCTGGGTAGACCATAGAATATTTTAATCCCGGTAAAAAGATCCCGTGGAGTAGTTTTCTGTGTTGGTCCACATGAGGCGAATGAAGTCGCGGGCGGAAGCTGGTAAAATAAACAATGACTAAGTAGATTACAGTTAATAATATAGGTTAATATAGGTTAACTTAGACAATAAAACGAAATAGACCATTTTATTGTAACAATGATTTTAATGTTCTGGAGATGGGAGAAATTTTGTAATTTCAGAATTGGCTCGACCTTTCGAGATTTGTAGGTTAGAGGTCAAAAAGTTAAAATTAAAAAAATTGTATTTCAACTACTATATTATATAATTTTTCGAACGTCGTTCATGGAGGTCGAGAGGCCACTTGAACTTGGAGCCCCGGGGCACCGCCCAGCCCCGAGGCAGACACGCCACTGGTCGTGACCGCAATGAACAGCTTGCTGACGGTCACAAAGGATGGCAGAAAACCAGTCAACAAAGCTGGAAGAAAATCTTAGATTTTGTAGCATATTTAAGAGTTTTAGAAATGGTTAACTAACTATCTCTAAAACATTAGTGCAGTCAATTAGTAAAAGAACCTTTCTGCTCTTCAAGTTCTCTCTTATGTGTCCTCTTATATGTCTATGTGATTTTAAACTTTGTGATTGCGCTGTGTTCTAGCTGAAAGAAACCGCGTGAACAAATAGTTTTAAAAATAAAAGAAGACACTTGTTGATAAACTATAGATTCCAGGAGTTTATATGTAATAATCTATATACCAAAAAATTAAGTAATAATATTTCATAAAAATAATCTGAAAAATAAAACAATATTAAAACTTGTGTAGTTACCAAAGTATTTTAGTAATTTGTTTAGTTCCTTTACACCTTTTATGTTACCAGTGCTAACAATCTTACGTCTACATTACATTACAACGGTCATTTTAGGCTTGAAGGTCGATTTTGACTGTTTAAATTTACATGGCTTAAATAAATATTAGTGTATCAGTATGTTTTACTAAAAGGATGCCAAGAAACGAAACTGATGCTTTAATATTCAGTTTTAATTTGAGCACATTAAAATAATATGGGGCATTTTTCGGGGTTGGCCAGTGTGAAGCCGTGAATTTTTATAGACGGTAATGGATGGAGAGATGAATGGAACTTCATTAAACTATGTGAGTTTTATTTTAAATCGTCATCGTTTCCAAGTACATTGTTTGATATACTCCTAGGTCTTTTCAAACGTGTGTTTGCCTGACTCGGCCGCTCCGATTTGGCAATTGAGGTGTATACTAATTAAATGAGCCGTGGTAGCTCAAACGGTCAACGCTCGCTTCAAGTATAACAGAACGCGAGTAACCCGGGTTCGATCCCCGCCGGCACCAATGAAATTGTTACTTGCAATTTTAAGTGCTGATTTACCACGTGCTCGGCGGTGAAGGAAAACATCAAGGGGAAACCTGCATGTCTGAGGAATAAAAAAAAATTTCGAAGACATGTGAAGTTCGCCAACACGCATTGGGGCAGCGCGGCGGACACTTCCTTGTCCTAAAACCCTCTCAGAAATGAGGGGAGGACTGTGCCCAGCAGTGGGACTTATATAGGCTGTAACTTTACTTTTAACTTTACTAATTCAATGTACTCATCTCTAGGAGTTATTGTACAGCTTCCTTTCCTATTTCTCCAAAACTGCAACTAAATGTTGCTATGCCAGCCAAACGCTTACAACAAGCCTCCTACGTAACATTAAAAATACAGAATTTGGTCTGAAACATTATATATCCAAAATCTTCTTACTCCTATAGAATACACTCTATTAACACTATATATGTATGTACCACAACAGACATTGTGAGTTATTATAGTAGTAAGTGATATATTTTTTGAACAAAAGTTGCTTTTGTTGAACGAATGTACTTAACTTCCTATTTCTAAGTACAATAATAGTCACCGCACTAGTTGTCATATAGGAACTAAGAAATTCAACTTTTTATAATTATACACATGTAAGATAAAAAAGGTTAATCTAAACATAGTCGTGCCGAATAAACGAGCATGGCCTAATTGTTTAAGTTTATTAATTTTTTTGAGAAATCCAAGCGTTACATAATGTATTATTTGTCAAAGATTATTTATTTTTTGTTAGGTTTTAGACGTATGTCTATTGTATTTTTTTCAATAATATGTCATGATTTTTTAGCACGGCCCCATATCAACATCAATTTGTCATTTGGTATTACAAATTCACAATATCTATTGCGGTGCTATAATATCATGTATTTAGCTTTTGCCCGCGACTTCGTCCGCGAGACCTACAGTAACTGTGCAGTTTTCGTGATTATTTTATCTCTATAGTCCGTCAACCATCCCTAGGGCTGATGATGATAGATGCTGCTCCGTTTTTGGGTCAAACAGAGACAGAACCAATCACATTCGCATTTTTTGCATTAGTTAGATTTTTTTAATATCTTTATTTTTTTTTTAAATAATTGTAGACAATTTTTGACGTCTTTTTATATTCTGGTTGCAAAATAATTCTGTTTTGATAAAGTAACGTATTATATATATAATTGCTTATGAGAAAACACTATTACGTTGTGAATATTCGTCCTCTGTTGTCTAATATTGGAATGCCTTTTTGTCTAGTGGTCGTAAATGCGACCGATGATCATGTGGCCCTAGGTTCAAATATCTGGTGGGGTCAAAAATCAGTTATTGAGTTTTCTGTCAAGAAATTCTCATTTTATTTACCGTAGCATGGCACTATCAGAATATAGTGTATAAGTAGTATAGTTGTAGCACGAATGGGTCGGATCGACCGGAGAAGGACCACGTTCTCACGGAATACCAGCGTAAAATAGTAGCTTAATGTGGCTGTGTTTCGTATGGTCAGTGTAGAGAACTAGAGACCCTTTTTACTGGAAACGAGGCATTCCATCTTAATTCTCACGGGTGACAACGCATCTGCATTTTGATTCGTAATCGAGGATAGATGTAGATGTATATGGGCCACAGCAACCACTTACCATCAGGTGGACTGTGTGCTCGTTTGCCAACCTATCCTTTTTTTTTTTTTATTGGATATGATAAGAGATCCTATATATGAAAAGAGACTTGTGCGGTCGTGCTGGCCGCAGCGACTGGCAATCGGTCTGCAGGATGTTATTATTTGCCCCTGGGCCTTATTAATAGTCAGTGCAAACCGTTTTTACCACCGGAAATTGGAGTCACTAGAAAGATACCAGCATAAGGTCCTTGGGAATTATTCAGGTTCTCGAAATGTGGGTTAGTTATCCTTGTCCAATTAGGATGGTCGCCATAATCAAATTATCTTTTTAAGTTTTTTATTAGTCGCAGTGGGCCATTTCACTGTCTTAATAATCGTAAAAGTATAATAGGCATATCGATTCTCGAGAGCCAATAGTAGTTTATGCGGTAGACCTCCTCCTCTGCACATCCAATCAATTAAACGAACGAATGAATAGAAGAGACAATATGCGTTAGACTTTAGAAACAAATTTGAAACTATTTTAAGTTTTAACTAAGACACGTTCCTAACGACGAAGCTGAATCAATCGATTTGTAGTAATGTGATGTCACCGTTACCGTAACAGTCAGTCAAAAGTCTACTGCTGAACATAGGCCTCCCCAGTAGATTGCCCTACAGGAGGCAAGGTTTTCTTGCCAAGTATTTGCCAAAAGCTTGGCAAGCGTAGTTTTTGAAGTGAAAATTTTAGAATCGTTGTGATTAGAAACATAATGAAACGAAAAAGCGACATTAAAAAGAGACAAACATATACATCTATAGAATTTGTTCTGCGAGAGAATGAGATAGATATATTTCATACTTTAATTACCGAAAGTCACTCTTGTCATTTGTTGAAATTCAAAACTTGGAGTGTATATAATATGAAATGTAAAATATATGTGGAATAAAATTAAAAATAAATTTTAATTTAATTTTTTACTTTGTATATATATATATATATATATATATATATATATATATATATATATATAATCACCTAACCAAACCAAACTATATTACCTGACATAATATTGTAGTCATATTTATTGAGAGAGTTGTTCATACTCTTAATACCCAAATGTGGGTTGGTGTTGGTGAGGGTAGAATTGAAACTCACTCTATCACGTTATATTGAAACAGCATATATTTATAAGCTTAATATATAATTGAACGTCATTTATTGCGTGACTAACGGTAATTATCACTTGGCCCTATCTTTGATCGAAATCAATTACTATGAAAGTCAATAATTAGCATGGATAAGTTATAAAAGTGAAAGTTTATTTTTAAATGTAGTTACGAAATGAAATTTCTAAAAAGTCAATGACATTAACAATAGATCGAAGTGTTCCAGATTTTTATAATAGAACCTTTATTAGATGTAGTATCCTATTTCAAGAAAGAAATGGTCAACAAAGAGCCTTTATGGGTGAAGTTCCTTCTAAGGCATCAGTCTACCACTGATAAAATAAATTTCATCACAATCGACAAACTTGAAATAATGGATGAAGAAGTGTTCGCCCTTTGACGGCTGTTACGGAAGGAAGTATGCTAGCAGTGAAAATTTAAATAAAATAACCCGAATTACGTATGAAAGGACTCAGCTCATATTGCAGTCACCACTTAAACCCTGATTTGGCACCGCGTGACTTTCTTTTTACCCTAAAACAATAGCAGCTTTTGAGAAGGCCGTAAAAGGGATGTCTATGGCGGACTGAAAAAAAATGTTTAAAAAATTGGTTCATAAACATAAAACTTTGTATAGATGCTGGAGGAAACAGATTCTTTGAAAGGTAAATATTTTTTTCATACAACTTTTTTTTTCTGTTTCGCCAAACATGCGCTGAGTCACCAACGTATAGTAACACATGTAAAGCCAAACACCGCTTGGTTAAAATTCGGCTAAATTAAAATCTCACAGGAACTGTGCATTCTATAGTTAAAAATTACTATATGACCTAGGGAAGCTCTTATCCGTCCAGCCTTTTTATTTTTAAGGATTTTTTTTTTAAACACAAACATACAATATTATCAAGTCTCCCAGTAGAACGTTTGTGACGTTTGTAAGACATGCTGACAGACAATGAGGAGACCTCAATAAATATGTCACTAAAGCGAAGTCCACGCAAGCAAGGTCGGGAGAAAAAGCTGATTGCGTAATTTGTATTAAAATACTATGATTCTAATGGCCGTGCCATGTCAAATCCATTATCATTGCAAGATATTATGAAATGAAGTAGAATTATTAATTGAATGGAACTTGTGATTTTCATTTTTAACATACTTCTTGGACTGACGAGGTTGACTATTATATCACCTTATAGTAAGTGTGAGGCAGCCGAAGATGGTAAAGCACACTGTCTTAGCCATAGTATACTATAATACACAATAGAATGGCTGTCAACATTATTTTATACCGAGGTTCGGCGTCGCCGGGAGCACACATACAAGCAATTACATCGTATTATCAGTTAATCCCTACTACAAACCCGATTCGCTGTGTTGACAGACGGATTTTGATACATATTTATTTGTAAATAGCGTGCAATTTGGCATTTTCCAAATAATTTGCATGCGAAATTTGGAAACAATTGTAACGTCAAAACACATCTCGAGTTGACATTTATACGTGTGAATTGACGTGTTAGTGGCATTTTAGTGGCTACACGGGCTCCGCCCACACCCCCGTTCTATTATGTATGTATTATAGTATTCTATGGTCTTAGCTAACCAAACGCCTTTTCAATCTTACCTTGAAGACATCCACACTAGATGCTCGATAAATATTCCACTAATTTGCTGGGCGCATGACCACAGAACACAGAAAAGCTGTTGCTCAGAGACGCATGACAAACGACAAAGCAAACCGTTCGATTCAAATGAGTTGTAAATCAAACAATGAACGAACAGAGATCAATCTAGTGTCTGGTTGTCCGACGGTGGAAGGGAGGGAGAGGTATTAAGTTATGCAATTTCTGTGCACAATCTCCAAAATGTACCCACCATGTGGACCATCGAAAGACTGGATACTTTGCGACTATGTTCGCGATTAGTAAGGTTGACTTTAATTAGAGTCAGGTCACCAAAAAGTCGTTCCATTGAGTCTAAGGCGGCTAGGTGGCATTTTGCAGAACGAGTTTAAAGAATGGCAGCAGTACTTCATGCACAACCGAACTTGCGCTTATTATAGAGTAAGCAGCTGGCCCTAGACTTAATGAACTGCCCAAAGTTTAGGTTCGAGGTAGTCTCAATCCCTATCGGTAGTCGGTGTATCCTAGTGATATACCTCGGAAGGAAAAGAGGCGTTGAATTTCACAAGATTGGCATCATCAATCCGGAGTCTACCTTTAGTGAGAGGTTCAAACGTTCAACTATATATTTTCTGTTAGTCTAGATTTGATCTCGACGGGCCCGAGCATTTGGTTGGTATCTCCCTATAGCTGTCATCTGCGTACATACTCGTATATGTTGGTTATAAGCAGCTGGTAAATAGTTGCAGAGAGAACGGATTCATGAAGAATTGGAATTAGTCGTCATAGGCTCGCAGGCACAGCCTTCGATAACGACTCGACTCACTATTTTTATTTGCCTATGCCCAACTTCGTCCTTACTTTTGATCGTGTTTTATTTTTGCCTTACCTTGACCGCTTTACAACACGATTATCTGCTAGTCTGCTACTAAAGTTCGTGTAAGTTTACAATCACAATATACCTATTTTATCTCTGTGGGTTCCATTTAAGATTACTGATTCCGTGTAATGTCTCAATGTTATTATAGCATTTCAGATTTTAGTTTTATTCATTCCAAGGTAAACGAGAGGCCTGTATACTAAAAAATGTTTATGTTACGTAAACAAAACATATTAAATATAATTCAACAGTATAGTTTCAATAAACTGCTTTATCCATGTTTTATTTACTGTTATCCTAGAAGAAGTTAAAGTATTTAATTAGTTATATGATTTGCAAAATATAAAATATATAGTAAAAAGGTGTTGTATGAACAATCTTTATACGTGGTAGAGCCATGCTGTTAAAATTAAGTCACATTCTGCAGGAATTCATTCATTTTAATTCTATTTTATAACGGTTGTGAACACGAATTTCAATTATTTACCATTATCGATTTTCAATTATTTCGATCGATTTATAAAGTTGCGAACACAGTGTACTTTTGCATTCGCTATGAATCAGTGATGGTTTAAAATTGTTTGCGGCCATATTGACCTGTTGAAATTATAGTGGCCTTTACGTAATCATATCAATGAACCTGATATGGCGCGGCCATGTATGTCCGGACTTACTAATGATTTTGTCTTGTTTAATAAAGACATTGGTGAGTCTGTGAGTACTGGTAATTAATATTGAAAATAAGATTATTGTGTTTAGACACTTTTTATACATCTTACTACTTACTTACCTAATACCACAAAAAGTATAGTGCTCATTTCATAAACAAATTTAAATTTTTGATAATCATTATCCTAGAATAATTTTTGTCGAATGAAATTGCAACAGTTATATGTTGATATTTTGATTAAGAATATAATATAAATGAACAATAGTGTATTCAAAACGGTCTCAGCTCACGACGACTTTCTTTTTGGCACTGTTTTGTTGTCCTACTTTTTTTTTTTATAGAATAGGGTGACAAACGAGCAAACAGTCCACCTGATGGTAAGTGGTTGCTGCGGCCCATAGACATCTACATCTATCCTCCATTAAAAATCAAAATGCAGATGCGTTGTCACCCGTGAGGACTGAGATGGAATGCCTCGTTTCCAGTAAAAAGGGTCTCCGGTTCTCTACACTCACCATACGAAATACAGCAGCATTAAGCTACTATTTCACGCTGGTATTCTGTGAGAGCGTGGTCCTTCCCCGGTCGAGCCGACCCATTCGTGCTACAACTATACTACTAATAACTGCAGCATAGCTCTACCACGTACCAAAGTACCACTCTACCACGTACTTTGAGTGAAAATAGTGTTACTTATGGACCATGCAATAAGCAAAGCGTAATATTTATTTACACAAAAGTCAACAGTATCAGTTATATCATACATTGCAAATTGTCGACAATAACATTTTATTAATATTTATTGTAATGTTATTTTTATAGCCCACAAATTAAAAAAAATTGGACAGTGGTTTTCAATCGATCAATTATTTAAAAAGAGCATAATATTAAGAATTGACAAAAATATTTTAATAGTGAATTTATTCAATTGAATGAATGAATGAATATACTTTATTGCACACCACAAACAAATTTACAAATAACATAACAGAGAGCAGATTACATGTACAATTTGGCGGCCTTATCGCTACATAGCGATCTCTTCCAGGCAACCAAAGAATTGTTACTTAAAACCAATTGTTACTTTATTTAAATTTTTGGATTATTACCTATACACCTTTTTGAATATTATACAATTTTTCGTCATAATGTGACAGTGATGAGTTAAATCATTTCCTCATTGGGCGGTACGACAATACCTAATGCAATGTCTCAAAATATATAATAGTAACTTTGACGAGGTGACCACCACACATGAGGTAACTTTTGATTTGTCAATATTATTCAGCACATTTTAAGGGCATTCATAGTTACGTTACGTACGTAATTGTAAATTATTTATAAATAATTGGTAGAGCCATGCTGCAGTTATATTAGATGTATAGTTGTAGCACGAATGGGTCGGCTCGACCGGGGAAGGACCACGCTCTCACAGAATACCAGCGTGAAATAGTAGCTTAATGCTGCTGTATTTCGTACGGTGAGTGTAGAGAACCGGAGACCCTTTTTACCGGAAATGAGGCATTTCATCTTAGTCCTCACGGGTGACAACGCATCTGCATTTTGATTCGTAATCGAGGATAGATGTAGATGTCTATGGGCCACAGCAACCACTTACCATCAGGTGGACTGTGTGCTCGTTTGTCACCCTATCCTATATAAAAAAATACGTAAAAGGAAATTATTACGGACTAGTATTTACTAATTGTTGTTAGAATTTTTAAAACGATAAATGGTAAAATATCAGTAAGATAAAAATAAATAAAACTGAATTAAATATGCGGACGCGTTGTATCGCTGTGGAGCCTTGTCGAAGTAAAACAGGTATCTATTATTTAAGTAGAGATCCGCTTCGCACGGGTGATTTCTGGATCTAGAACTGGAACAACAGCGCCACCTACCGGGTCCAAACGCGAATCTAAAGCATTTAGGAACCCATTAAAATACACAAATTTTTTGTATCAAAATCGTTTTTGAGTTTTAGCGAGACTAACGGATAGCAATTGATTATATATATAGAAGATACGTAAGTACCCTACATAGACTTTTACTCAAAATCAAGAAACAGCCTTAATTATAGGCTGACATAAAAAATCCGGTACCTATAGAATAGAGCCGTGGTAGCTCAGTGGTTAACGCTCGCCGTAAATATAACAGAACGCGAGTAACCCGGGTTCGATCCCCGCCGGCACCAATGAAATTGTTAATTGCAATTTTAAGTGCTGATTTACCACGTGCTCGGCGGTGAAGGAAAACATCGTGCGGAAACCTGCATGTCTGAGGAATAAGAAAAAAAATATTTCGAAGACATGTGAAGTTCGTCAACACGCATTCGGGTAGCGCGGCGGACACTTCCTTGCCCTAAAACCTCTCAGAAATGAGGGGAGGCCTGAGCCCAGCAGTGGGACGTATATAGGCTGTAACTTTACTTTTTTTTTACTTTACCTATAGAATGTAACATTTTCTTTTTTTAGGTATGGTAAAATCAAACAAAAGAATTAAAACTTCGAATGGTGGAAATAATAAATATAAACTAAACAATACATATTAAGCTAGGTTGGATTTATATAATTTTAGTATAAATCTAATATATAAAAATTAATGTTTGTTTGTAGCCTAATATATAAAATTAATGTGAAAGGAAAATACGATTATGCGCTGGCATACCTTTCTTCATCAGATTGCAGTAAAATTTTAAGAACTAATTGTTTGAACATGCGCGAAGGTCATATGCATAGTACAATTATCTTACAGTAGATGGCGCGTGTATCGTTCCGACAAATTTATATAAATGTCAAAATTTACCTAATTAAACATTATAAGTCTTCCAAATTTAAACCGTTATTATCACAATTATTTCTTCTACGGCAGCAAGGCTCCGTGTAACAGCTAGTTGTTAATAAGAATAAGAAAAAATATAACATTATTTATCGGCAGTGTCGTTAATATAATTCTATTTAACTATTCATCATCATCATCATAGTTATAGACTTTCGTAAGTCTGAAGAACATAGGCCTCCTCCAAGGAATGCCACTAAGCTCACACTATGCTTACGAGGCAGTCAATGGAGAACCTTTCCTTACCATCTGTTATCGATACTTCAAGCTGAGCTGAAGTGGCAATGGCCGGCCCATTGCCACTTCAGCTTACTAATCTGATGGGCTATGTCGGTTACTCTGAATCTCCACTGCGGGTATCCTCATTTCTAAGTCTGTTATGGAGAGAAACCCCATATGGCTAGCAGTTAAGGATCACGTCTCAGATCCACATGTCGTCACTGGCAACACGCACTGGTTGTACAATTTTGTTTCAAGTTTGCTATTTAACGAAGTTATGAATGTAAAAAATTATATAATCGCCGTTTTCTAAAAACTTCCAAAGTTTCTTGTTGGTCCTTTCCGTAGAGTTTTTGAAATCGGTGGTAGATTTTGACGTTCATAGAAGCTTCAAATAAGTCTTATCTGAAGTCCTTAAAGGGTATTGTTGGAAATACGGCAAAATATTATGTAAACGACTCTGACAGATTCATTGTTTGGTCTGAAATATCTTACTGTCTGATGAAACAGTGTTGATGAACATGTCGATGTTCTCCTTGCCCATTTCGATTAAATCGCTAAATCCTAAATATTTACGAAATCTATCGACTGCATTTACTCATTCGCTTGAAGTACCTGTACCTATACAATATCTTTCGAATGAAGAGTAATATGGTAACAATAAATAATTGTTGTCTCCGACTATGATTTGCTGACCACTGACCACTGAGCTGCGTTTCTGTCAGAATAATATGCGTTCCTGATGTAATAGCGTAACAGCCCATCACCGTATTTAATCCCGTGGATGCCATCGTCACCTCGACTATGGGAAATGGTCAAAAAAAGATTCTTGAGATATCCAGACCGGCTACGAACAACAGCTTTAATGGCGCAAAGTGCCTAGTACTAAAATAGCCACTCCTGCTATAGCTATTCCTATAACGGGATTCTATTAAAATCGGTAGTGGAACTAGATGATGAGAATTTGAAATGGATCGGGATACTAGTATGAACGGGTCATGACCAGCTGTGGACTATTACGCGCTGATAAATAAAAGAAATAAGCGTCAGGCTACTGATGAAAAAGTATGCTGTACTGTTATTGTACGTATGTCAGCTTAATACGATACAATATGTTACGAAAAACTATCCTTCGTCATGCCTAATTGCAATATTTTTAATCAACAGCATTGAGTTTATCTGTAGTTATCACTACAATGTTATGCCAATTGAATTAGTTCATTGTCAATAACATTTTAACGTTATTTAATTACTATAGCCATTTCGATCAATGCTAACACCTTTCAGAAACTGCAAAGCGCTTTAATAAGACGAGCCGTGTGTAATATTGCTCAACGATTATTTGCTTTAGACAGTGCTATTATTTCTCCAGAAGCACTGTGTAGTAATGAACATAAAATGTTTCTTTAATGCTCGTGATGAAAGATTTCGATGCAACCTTCTGTTCGAGTAACTGACATTTATTACAATTTGCCTATATGTTACAAGACGTATCTGACGTAAGTTTAGAATTAATTAATTGACTAAAACTTCGCGCTTAAATAAATAAATTAATGTTAATGTCTTAGTCGATACCTTTGATTGTGGCTGCCGGTCGTCAGCTGTGCAGAAATTCAATATTTACAATTTTTTTATTTTGGAAAAGTAATTAAGTACACATTCAGTTACTGAAATGGTACATATTTCAATTATTCAATATTTCGAATAAGCACTACGAATCGTTATCCATTTTAGGCTATTGTCGCTCAAAATAATAAAGTTTTTTTGTACAAAAACTCAAAATAATATTATACTTGTCAAATTTTTAAAATAAAACAAAGGCGTACAATTTCATTTAAAATAAGTGAAAATGTGTGAAATCAGAAATTTAATTTAATTTTGTCAAATTAAATTAAATTTCTGATTTCACATATTTACGTGATAGGCAAACGGTACTGTATAATCCCTTAATTTTTTCATGATATTTAAATAAATAATTAATTAACTTATGTACGTAACTCGATGGTTATATTAGAAAAGTTTATAAACGGGTATAAAATTATATTATATACCACCAATGAACCCTAACTCAGAAATAATATAAATTTATAAAAGATAAAAACTTAAACTGCTATAACATAACGGCCCCTTAAAAATATATAATTAAGACTACAATGTCGTTTTAGAACGAACATTAAAAAGTCATGAAATAATATGTATTAGACAAGTCGGGTTAAATAAATAGTATAAATAGAAAAAAGGACTAGATGATTTCTGAAAACGAATATTTTATAATGATATTGAAACGGCACCATTCAATTATCGGAAGGCATCCTTAGATTAATAATTAGATTAATAATTATTATTACATATTCTATTTGTATAATAATAATAATAACGTCCTCTAGACTGAATTTCGGTGAAATCTGCGCACCCAAACACAATCGTCATCAATACGAAACTCACACAGAACATTTGAAATTTACATGCACATAGATATAAACATCGCTCAGTGACAGCGAAAACTCGGATACTTACAGACTCGGATCAGACGCTCGATCGATTCGCGTATTGTATGAGGGCAAACGCCTGTATTGGCAAGAACATTCGAGACAATACGATAGATACTATTGTAATTTTTAAGTTTAAAAAGAAGTAAATAATAATAATGTGATTAAAAATGACATATATAAAAGGTAACGCCATTTTTTTGTAAATATGATGTGGCAGATCTCTTTCGGCATTAAATAACTAGAACAATTTGGCATTTTTGTAGGACATCGATTATCTTATTATTTATCAAGATACAAAAATCTAAATATGAATCTAAACCATCTAGGGACCCATTCAAAAACACATACAATTTTTAATTAAAAATCAGTCGAGCCGTTTTTGAGTTATAGCGATTTTATTTTTTCAATTTATTATAATAGTAAAATTATATTATACAAAACAACTTTCAATGCAGATTTAAAATATCAAAGGTGCTTGACAGGTATTGCATTCCAAATAGTATGTATGTAATGAATAAGGATAGTTTGCGAATTAACTTATCAAATGTACGTAAATTGCAACGTGCAAACCACTTTATATCACAGCGGCACACGCATTCAGGAAATGTCGTGCAATGAATTGTTAATTATTGAATTATTTACATGTTAACGTTCCTTTTTTGTTTACCTCCGGTATTGTGTAACAACAAAGATATATCGACCAGATTTTCGGCGATCAACTTTGAATAATAATACAATGATTTAGTTTATTTTTATTTTTACACTTTAAAAATCGGATTATCCAACACGTTACCTAAGTTCAAACTTTTGTGATACTCTTACGAAACTTATTTGGAAACATATTTGTAGATCAACTGGAGTATTTCAATATGATTATGAATTATACATTCTCATTATCATCACCTCGCAGTTCAGCACAAGTGGTTTACTGAACATAGATATTAAAATGATTTCTTAAATGTACGCGAACACTACACATTGAATAAAACTATATATACGGATTTTATTGCGTTTAATTAACTTATTTTAAGTTATTTTTTAACTTATTTTTAATTGTTGACGTTACGTTTCATGGCCATGGGGGGGGGGGACTGAGATGTTTGACGTCCCAATGTCATAGTTAGCCCGGCTACCTTCAGTTTTTTAATATTAATTTTTGGTCCGATCTACGCAGTACTAGCTTACCGTATCTTGAAATCTTGAAGTGGTATGCTTGGGTTTAGGTTTAATTTTGGTAATTATAGGATCCCAAGCAGATGGCAGCACCCCTCCATCTTCTCTATTGAAATCAGGATGTTTTTTAAATTCAATAGCCACGCGTATCATCCTAGGTAGGAATCGGTGTTCTTTTGCGAGGATTTGTGGTTTATCAAATCTGATGATCTTCACAGACTGCAGACTTCCCGGTGCGTCGGTGCTTCATGTCAACTATAGTTCTTTCACGCGGGTTTTTATAGATCTTTTTGTTTATTTGTGATCGCAGTCGCAGTACTAGTAATCTCACACCTTTGACAATGTTCCCTGAATCCGGTATGGGTATTTTACATCTGTTATTTGTATGAGACTAATAGTCTCGACGCCCCTTATCGGATAAGTTTTTTTTGGGTCTCCTTTATTCACCTCTTACGACACAAACGAGACGATATGGGGTGATGGATTCTTACGTCATCACCACACTGGTTTAACATTTTATATCTCAGGTATCGTGCTGAGTCATTTTTAGGACACCTAGAGATTTTACTAAACAATAATCTAAACAACATAGCATCGAAAAAATTGTTGAATCTTAAATAACGGTTATTTTCAGGATTATAACACCAGCGATTATCAGAAAACTTAGGCATAATACGCGCTGGTTTATGGTAAAACCGGACTATCAATAGTTTTAAATTATTAATTTGAATCAATTAAATGAAATTTGTGAAAATAAGTATAAATTGTAAAAAATAGTTTTCTAAGGAATCATTACCCTTAGTCCTAACTGACCGAACATACGGTTGAAATACTACTTTTAAACGATTTACTAAAGTCGTGTTTTAATTTTTGCGCGACGATGAACTAACCAAATAAGCTACGACCTATTTGCGCAATGTGTGCAATTGTGCCATCATGCCACCGCTCATGCACGCAATTATACATTCTTCTTTTTACAGTCACAATATTACAGGACATCTTTCTGGGCCAACCTTGTAAGGAATTCAATTACCGAGTTAAGATTTTATCGCGTTTAAATTAAACTTTTTTAATTCTGGTCTTTTCGCTTGCCAGCACCCAAGGTCACGGGGGGATTTCTTCAACTTTTAACTATTAATTTTTGATACATCTGCACAAAACAAGCTTGCAGTATCTAGAAGTCTTCATCATCATCATCATTATGATGATGATGATGAAGATGTGCATGGCATGTATATATGATATCATTATTATCGTTATATTCTTCTTTATAAGCGTTAAACTTTTTAATTAATCGCGTTAATTAAATAAATGCTTTTTCAAGAATTATCCAAGTGCGTATATTTATAACTTTTTGATAGAAATAATATCACGCTGCACTAGCCAAAAGGGTTGGAAATGCAGAATCGGAACGCTTGCACCTAACCAGTGGAATTTAGTTTTGGAACAGATGGATTTACCGCTAGCTATCAGATGGTTGTCAATGTCATGTGCGACAGATATCAGAATGCAGATGAGGTTTTTAGATAGGTTGAGGATTTTTAGAAAAAAAATCACATTTTCCCTTCAAGCACTATTTTCTTTAAGAAGTTTGGTGTACTTTGTTAGTACTAGTCAACCATTATGAATAGAATTAGCGATAGTAGCCAACCCCCGAGTCCGCATATTACTCTACTACGTACTACTACGAATAGTACTTGTGACATTATATTAGAAACACATTTCCCGTCTTATGAATTACTTTTAATTTTTTTATAGATTTTCTGTCAATAATTGTTTTATAATGACAAAGTTTGACGAATATTTATTTTTGAAAATATTGAAATAATATACAGAAAGCAGTTCCTTCCGTATTTTTAGTTTAGTTTAGTAAGTTTAAATTTTATTTAATGTGCTTACTAACACAATTACATTTAAATATTTTTTGTATATTGTACCTATAGTGTGAAGTAATGATTGTCACATTTTTTTATTTTAAGAAAAAATAGATTTAAAATATACGTGTGTATTGATGGTGCCGACGAGGATGAAGGTCACTTCAGTATTTTGATGACGTTTTAAATTTTGTATTCAATATACAGTTGGCTGAGATGTTTGGGATCTTTGATCCCTTGTAATATCCAAAATAATGATCTACATTAACTTCTCTGAATCATATTCTAATATAATATTTTAAGTAGTGGAGCCGTGCTGCAGCTATATTATTGTGGCACGAATGGGTCGGCTTCACCGACGAGGGAGGACCACACTCTCACAGAATGTAAGTTAAGTTTCAGAGTGATAAGACCGTACATACTTTACATACTTTAATTTAGTTTTAACTGTAATTGATGTTTCTGTATTATGGCGTACAAAAAAAGAATAAATAAATAAATAAATAGTGTAAAATACACGCTTAATACTGCTGTGTTTCGTATGGTGAGTGTGGAGAACTGGAGACCCTTTTTACTGGAATCGAGGCATTCCATCTTAGTCCTCAGGCATGATAACGTATCTGCATTTTGATTCTTAATCAAGGATAGATGCAGATGTCTATGGGCCACTACACCAATTACCATCAGGCTCGCTTGTGTCCCTTATTCTAAAAATATTCAGCAAACTTTAGGACAAAATTTTAATATACCCTTAACATCAATTGCGCATACAAATTAACGAGATAAGTACCTACTAAATTCCAAAACTTTCAGACAAAAAGCACCCCAAACTGGACCTTACTGACTTTTTACTGTTCGCTGTATTACATAAGTGTCTTTAGAACCTTTGGATTGCTTCCTATAACAACGACCAGAATATGGAAAACCGTATCGAAAATGGCTGATTTGTATAAAAAATATTATCTCAGTCTCTGCCGATATTTTCTTTTGCCAATTAAAATATTATTTTTATAATATGTCCTTCTTAAAAGAACTGTTTTGGTAATACACTTTGACTTATGATCTCATTTTTCCGGTTGCCTTTTTATCGCCATGAGTTTTTAATTATATATTATGTATATTAAAAAAATATTCCTTATTTTGAATATTTTCGATTAAAATTTAAATCATATATCTCTTAACTGCTTGTTATAAGTTTGCTTTATATTATCTTATTGCCTGAATCGGTCCAGTGGTTGTAACCGCAGTTTCTTATCATAAGGTTTGAGGTTTTAATCCCTCTAATCCTGAAGAAATTCTGAGTAGCAGTCTGAAGTCAGGAAGTTGGCAGTGTTTTCACCTCCTTGCTTTGGAAAGCACGTAAAACCGTAAGTCCTGCGCCTAGTTACTCTCCGGTCGTGTTGGATTACCTTTCCATCGAACTGCACCTGTGCTTGCGGACAGCACACACAGCACACATGGCCGCTATATTCCTGTCTTCGCAGATGACATACTATATATATATATATATATATATATATATATATATATATATATATAATATAACATCTTTAAAATTATCGACGTTTTTCACAGCTTTGTACTATTTACCAACTTTTCTTCGAGCAGATGCTGGATTGTTTAATTTTGGTCCTTTAGAATGGATGAAAAGCGACGCAGTTTCAAATCATTTCACGTATGCGGAACTCATTATTAATTAAATCCAATCGCCATGACACAGTAACTTAAAAAAACACGTTCACTGTATCGCTATGTAGACCTGCTCGAATGTAATATAAAAATCGCGATTACTTTATATTACTACTTATCGCGATATCATTTTGTTCTTTTGGCATAGACTGTAAGTCCTTGATCATTGGTGTTAAATTCATTTAGTGGTTCACACCTGAGATTACTTTGTATGAGAGGTAAATTAATTTGATTAAATTGTAATGATAAATATTCAATTTGCGGCGTTTGTTTTGCAAAAAAATATTTCTAACAATATATAATAAAATAATATAAGAAAGTTAATTAAAGTTTTATCTAATGTTGTTTTTGCTCCAGTATTATTTTGGTGTCGGTAGAATAAACTTATACTAATCGATATAGTAATATATCAATATATAGTATATATATATATATATATAAATATATATATATATATACATAATATAGTACCTACAATTATTCTAGAATACCAATACATTCTGACTTTTCTTAAGCGTTCGTGTTGCACCGCAATACGTTATAACCGATGTTGGATAACGCCAGTGAAAGACATCAACGCGAGCTCCAAATAGCCAACTACGTTAGTGTTGGCTTCTAGTCTCCTAGTTGAACGTTACAGCAAGTTGTTATATAAACATAATTACATATTTACCACATTCTATATTTTAACGGTTTCGCGTTTTGTAGCACTTCCTACGTATTATTATAGTGGATTGCAATTACATAAAGCGCTATAATTAGGTAAAAAGTATAAGTTGATAACATACGTTTTACCAGTGCTACGCATTTAGCTACATGTGTTATTAAATAAGAAAGGAGATGAAGACAAGTTTTGTAGTATAAGAATTAGCTATATTATTTTGACATCTTTATCGTTTGATCTTAATCTAACCGTTTTATTTTTGTTATACTTTAGTATTGCAAATTTATATTAACGATTATACTAATATTAATCGATAAATATTAAATACTAATTATAAATACATTACATATATATGTTATAAATATACATATTTTTATATTATAAGACATTTGATGAATTTTACGTTTAACCTCTCAACCCCCAAGCGGTCTCATGAGACCGCGGCCATATTCCGTCAAATCCCTAGCATTCTCATGAGGTCGCACCCAACTTCAGCACTTAAACCCATAAAAACTTAGAAATATAGAGACTATTTTTCTATGATCATATATTCGCGGGAATGTTATTGTGTTGATTTTTGGATTTTTTTAGTGTTTTATTATAAAATTGTAATGAAAGTTTTTGTATGAATATATTGAAATAATTGTGATTTTCATGCTGCCGACATTCGCTTGGTATGTTTATTTTTTGTTATCAAAATACAGTAAAATCTTTTTGTAATGAAGTAAAACCTGACTGTTTGTATAGACCACAAGATAGAGAATTTTGTATAGATTTTATAGTGCTAAACTTTTTCATCAAAAAGTAGTCTCTAAATATAAGTTTTAATAGTTTGAAGTGCTGTTGGTGGGTGCGGAATTTGCTAGGCGCATGCGACTGCATAGGATTTTTATGGCACTTGAAGGGTTAAAAATAAATCTTTAGGTTTTTCGGATAGGATATAGCCTATATCCATCCTAGTTCTATTAATGTGGCGTAATTTCGGTTTAGCGTGAACAAAGTCCATTTATTTTTATGAATTTTTCGTTTTTTCTTAAAAAAAAAAACTGCAGTTTTCGTGGATAAAATTTAGTTTACATCAAAATCAAAATCCAAAATTGAGATAAATGACATAAGCATTTTTACCCGTTCGTAAAGATTCATCACAATCAGTTCATCCACTCAAGATTAGCCCGGATAAACCTACGGATAGGCAGACAAAATTTTTAAAAATGGTTATTCTTGTCCTAATAACATGCAAATAAAACTGAGCTTAATAGAAATCAGTTGTTTCAATACATTATATATTACTTACAGACACATCAATTTTATTTATATGTATACATAACCTGATTAAATATAAAAGTGAAATAAGCTATTTTAACATTACAATTGTATTTTTTTATGTTTGATTACATTCTATAAATCAATTTTATCTTAAGATTAAAAAATTGGCCCTAAATAATTAAAGATATAACACTAAATCGATTTCATTTTTTAAGTGTAATCTATATTAATTAACTATAGCACGAGAACGTGAACAGGTCTTTGTTGTGAGTTAGAATGGTAGAGATAGCTAGAGAGTATCTACATTGATTAAATGCAAGTAAAAGTTGTCAAACAAGTTCCAAAGCTTGGCTACTTTACAATTTTCTCGGTTGATCTAAAGGTTCAGATTCTCACAAAATTGATTTGTTCTGTAATGCACTGTACTAACTATGCACTGACTCGCGCTTTCTCCTGCACTTGTCAACGCGACCACCCGTTTTTGTGTGCATTATACGAAAGCTCACAAAACCGGTGTACAATTGAGTTTTCAGGCTAATAAGTCAATGTTAGTGATAATGGAAATTAATATCATGTTGGAGTTGAGATCGTGCATAATATCAATTGTGTAATTTTTTTTGTAATTACATATTTTTACCTCCAATAATTATATCTTCAAACTGAATCCGTTAGTAATTCAGAATTTTATATAATATTATCTTTATTGGAATTAGTTTAGATTAGTGGTTACAATAATAATTTATACAGATATCGATTTTATGGTTTATGAGTACAATACCCTGAATAATTATAATATCCAGTTACCTCCGCTAGAATGGAAAATACCTTTCAATGAAGCATTTCTTAGTTGAAAATATTGTAATATTAAACTATTATAATACATGTGAGTAATATTAGTGACAAATGGATAATTTTAACCAGATTAAAATAATTTCCAAGCAACTTATGAAGTTATTCATATTTCTGTGCATATAAATAAATATATTAAATTTAAATTCAATAAAAAGAAAACATTTTATAGTTGTACAATAATAAATTTTTATGTACTCGTATATAACTCCAAGCTTAGTGAACTTTCTTGCAATTTGATGAAATTTGCTAATTATGATTTTTCTTCAAATATTATTTCGATACTCGTATTTATTAAATTATGACAAAGCCCTCACTAAAACGGATAATATATTGTGTAAATTATGTCCATCTAGTTTCCGCATTATCTTCTTATGTCAGTCAGGCTAAGTACTTATCAATTATGACCAACATAATGCACTAGACTTAATGACATTAATTAACTTTAGGCGTTATGGTATATCTTAAACATGCTTCGCCTGTGATTTTTTGTTTCTGCATACAGAAACATCCATGTTATAGCAAGTGGAAAAATTTAAAAAAAAATTAACCGAAAGTCAATATAAATACACATTAATTAAAGATAACTCAAAAAATACTCATCACATTTTGATCAAATTTATTTGGGACCACACGAGAAGCAATAGATTTCATATAAAAATATTTTTTCAAGGAATCATCAAAATTGGTTCATCTAGAAAAAAGTACTGAGGTAACATACATAAAAAATACAGTCAAATTGGGTATCTCCACCTTTTTGAAGACTCAGGGCAGGTCCCAGGGCACTACCAACTTTAGGCAATTAATAGCCAAAAGTAAATAAAAAATGTTTATCTCTTAAATTATTTTTAATGCTAATAGAAGTATATAGCACAAAGGAAAAATAATATAAAAAACTTGTTTTTTAAAGTATTTTAGGGGTCGTACTTGTTTGAGTACAGTGGTTACTTATAGGTGAAATTTTTTATTAACACTATTGAGTAGTAAATTACACGTCGTAAATGTTTCTCAATTTTTTTAGCATAGTGTCCTCAGTCATCATCGGACAATCCCTTGACTAACAACAGAAGATGGTCCTTTTTTGCATTTCCTGTTGTAAACACTATAGAGCAACACTGCGCAGAAACAAAAGTTGACCCTAAAGTTGTCTTTGCTGAATGCCTAATATCTAGTGAAAGGGATCTATGGTTTTCTAAACTCACCGTCAGAAAGACATCAGCATTAAGCTACTATTTTATGTTGGTATTCTGTAAGAGCGAGACCCTACCCCAGTCGAGCTTACCAGCAGCAGCAGGCGCCAGAATGTGCAAAAGTCATATCCACCATGTGCGCAAATAACACCCACCGTTATTTTTGCCAAGATACGTGGCCCTATATAGACTGATATTATTCATAAACTCTAACCATACTTTTACTATAGTTTTGGAATAGCAGTGAAGTAGCTTCACAAGCCCCATGTGTTCATTAGCGTCGTAGTTAGTTGCCATGGTACAAGCGCTGTTACTGTTCCATCTTACCTTCATAGCTGTGCTCAGAAGTAGGACGTTTTTTAAATTAAAATTCATGGTTTCCTTATCCCGATTTTTCAGCTATTTATTATTATTTGTTTTGCGTGTTTATTCAAGATCCGTTTTTCGATATCAGGTATATCTATTTGAATTGATAAATTTTTCAAAGGTGGTAAAATTCTTGAATTTAAAATAATAATAAAATAACTAAATTCGAAGGAGGATGAAGCACAGCTCCTATTAGATAGCAATATATATAGCTGGTAGAAGCATAGTTGATAACCACTTTCACATTGGTCAGGCAACTAAATTATTAATGATAGGTGGCTAGGTAATGCAAGTCAGAAATAACTGCTTAATAAAACACGTTGATGAAACTACAGTCGCATATCGAGGATAACCTAATGATTGCCAAATAAATGTTAGAATAATAATCGGGTTTTGGAGCTCAAGGCGAAAGTTTCAACTGAACACTAAATATAATTGAGTGTCTATAGATAGATACTCTCTTTAAAAAATAGATAATGTCTAAGTATTTTTTTAGCTGAACAACATTCATCTCTCTGTTGATTTTTCTCACATTTATTTTTTATGTCGCCGAAAATTTTAATGTAAAGGATTTACATACACGTAAACCTGAAAATATCAACAAACGACAAACATTTATTATATAGAATACTATAATACATACAGCAGTATTTTATGATCCCACCTGATAGCAAGTGGTGAATATTTTTATGTTTGTCGTGTGGTAGCGGAGTGCGAGAAACGACTACGCTATTCTTTCCCGCAAAAAAGGAAAAAACGAAAAAAAAAAAGACCTCTAGATTACCGATAAATGGTATATCTCACATTCAGACAGGTGATGGGGAGCAATGTCAAAGAGGTGAAACGAAAGCAACTTCAATCGCCAATCCTTCTGCCAAGCGTGGAGATGAAGATAAATGCACTCCACGACGGGAGAAAAACATGTTTATCAGATGACGATTGTACGAACAGATGATGTTAGGATTTTCCTTAGACTACTTTTAGCACACCCAAAAGGGCAACGGCGTTGTGATTTTATTTATACCGCCATCACAAAGCAAGTATTAACCTTTATAAAGGGCCCTTATAAAAACCTTCATAAAATTCCCATAAGGGCAGATAACAGATACGCGTTAAGAGTAATAAATTCTCTTATGCTGTTATGTCAATCAAATCTCATCAGCAAAAATAGACATTCTTTTGAATTGATTTTTGACAGAAGAAACTCAGATGGACTTCTAGATAGAAAAGAAGCTGTTGAAACTTTTCATATAACGCCAGAAATAGCAATCAATATCTTGATTTACTAAGATTGTTAAGCAACATTTGTTTCTTTGTCGAGAGGGCTAGTCAGTGAAGTGAATCGCGATACAGAAAATATTGCTGGTTTCCCGCTTATTAAAGCAAGAGTTGGGTCAAGTATCAATATTTCACATTAAAATAAGTATATCGTGTAGTAAAATAATTAAATTTGCAACAAAGTAGCTTATTTTACTGTATGCGAACAACTCAAGTTCGATTGGCGCTGGTAGTACCTAATGAAATAGTTAATTTTTTTCGTGGTAGAGCCGTGCTATAGCTACATTAGTAATATAGTTTAGCATGAATGGGTCGGTTTGACGGGGGAAGGATTACGCTTTCACAGAATTCCAGCATAAAATAGCGACTCAACGCTGCTGTATTTCGTATGGTGAATATAAAGAACCAGAAACCCTCTGTACTGTAATTGAGGCATTCCATCTTAGTTCTCACGGGTGATAACGCATCTACATTTTAATTCATAATCTAGGATAGATGTATATGTCCATAGACCACAGTAACCACTTTATTATATACTAAGTCATCTTTTACGATACCCACAGGATGGAAGAGGGTAATGGTTTATTTTGTGCTACCATTGCGAGGTGTATGCAGCAGTGTAGTTGGTACAAATAGTATTTTGTGGTTATGCAATTATACTTGTACCTACATCACGGATCGCAAACAAAATATGACGGTTCATGTTTCATATATATTGTAATAACATAAATAATATTAGGGATTGGTAGAGTCAAACGGTATGAAAGCGTACACTCTAACTCAAGAAGATACTTAAGTAAGTAAGTGGTTTCAGGTGATGTAACTATTCGTGTGCCAAAATTTGTTCCCTTGTGTTCTACTACAGCTTACATATTTCTCGATTAACACTGAATGACAAACAGTCAGCCGAGTTGCTATTTAAAAGAATAATAAAAAATAGTATATAAAAAAAACTTAGCACACATTAATCATGAGTTGTGATAATCCTAGTGAGAAAGGTCATTGTTTTGAAATTATTTTATTGTCAGTAGTACTTATGACAAGGACATAATTAAGGTGGATGGAAACTTAATGACTAAATTCTATTTGATTCATAAATACAGATCAGGTTCATTAAAAGCGTATAAAAAGAAAAAAGTCGTATAAGGTTTGTATAAATAAAATTTGACGATCAGCTAATGTTACCATCACACGATTGCATTGCACATTAAGGTTGGGCAAGACAGCGAAAGTTTTGATTTTCTCTTGAGAAACACTCCATGATATAGAAACTCGTATTTCACCAGACACATGTTAGTTGTTAGGAAAATATTTAATGTTTTAAGAGGACATGACGAAATATGTCATGTTTATAAGATTATATTTATAAGAGATTGTAATTGAGAATATACTGACTTTTTCTAACGCCAACCTCACCGTGTATACTATACTACACGAATCTGTCGAGTAGAGTTGGAAGAAATAAATAAAAAAGTTTTTATTGCACTCAAAATAATTGGCGAACTTATGGTAAGATAATTCCTAATAACTCTAACTATAATTGATAGTAAATAGATCCGGATAGAATATAGATTTTTATACAGGAATGTATAGAGTTTTGTTTTTTGTTTGGTTATCGGACGCGATAAACGACGCTTGTGCAGAATACTAACGTCAAAATGATGCACAATGCTGCTGTGACAAGAACTAGAGGTCTTTTACTGGTAACACGGTCTTTAACCTTAGTTCTTAGATTCTAAATAGGTAATAGATGTAGGTGTCTATGGGCTACAGCACCTACTTACCCTCAAGTAGACTATCAATCTTGGAAAAGGTCATATCCATCAGTGGACTTGAGACGGAAGCTCATGTGATGTGTTCTGTTTGAGAGTTTGAGAGATTATTTTGTTATTCATTTAGTGTCTTAACAATTCACGCATACTTAAATGAACGACTGTTTTTATATATTGCCATAATATTGTGTAAATCAAGCGTGCGCAGGAATAACAAGATTTAGTTACTCTCTTCCATTCCACCATCGGACAACCAGACAGTCAGCAGGACTCTGCAACGTAATATATGTGATGTCGATATTCTACGCATTCGAATTAAAAGTATTTCGTACAGTAAAATAGAGAGTGCAATGGTGGAATTGTAATCAAGCATCGACCGTACAAAAATAGATTTTATATAAAATAAAAAATTTTGGTGTATTTGGGTTAATAAAAAAAAAAAAATTGTGAAGAAACACACACACCCACCCCCCCCCCCCCCAATAAAAAAAAAAAACCCCAAAAAGAAAAAAGAAAAAAAAAATATTAGGTTTGGTACATGAATTCGCTAATACCATCATGTACCAAACCACCGAGGTTGTATGGGTTACCGAAGATACACAAACCAAACGCTCCACTAGGTCCTATAGTGAGCCAGATTGATTCACCAACTTATAAGCTGGCACAACACTTGGCAAAAGTACTGTCACCACTGAGAGGACATACCAGAGCACACACAAAGGATTCGTACCATTTTGTTAGTGAGATAAAAGACCTACATCTCGCTGACAATGAAACTATGGTCAGTTTTGATGTTCAGTCACTATTCACATGCCTACCTATTGAAGACTGCATATCAATTGTAACTAGGAAGCTAGAAGATAATAACATGCCTGTTGAATATGCAGTATTACTCAAACACTGCCTCACATCTGGCTATCTATTGTGGAAGGAAGAGTTCTACAAGCAAGTAGATGGTGTGGCGATGGGCTCACCTGTATCTCCAATAGTCGCCGACATATTCATGGAGGACTTCGAGGAGAAAGCCCTTCTTACTGCTCCTGTAAATCCAAGATTCTACAAGCGGCACGTTGACGACACTTTCACAATTTTACCATCTGACAAAGTAACTGCATTTTTAAACCACCTTAACTCTATAAACTCTAAAATACAATTCACAATGGAGTTAGAGGCAAATAATTCTTTAGCTTTCTTAGATGTTTTAGTCATTCGAAATCCTAATAACACAATTGGTCACACTGTGTATAGGAAAAAGACCCATACCAACCGATATTTAAATGGTGAATCTCACCATCATCCTTCACAGTTAGCTACCGTGGGTAAATCTTTGTTTCAGAGAGCACGAGGGATCTGTGACAGAAAACATCTGGCCGCCGAACTTCAGCATATCAAGCAAGTGTTGCCAACAAGCTTCGGGTCCCGCGCCTACGTCACAGTGACCGAGTGAAGCCGGCCACAGTCGAGCGTGTATCTGCTGTACTACCATATGTCAGAGGAATCACAGACAAGGTTGGCTACATCTTGAAGCGGGCTTCCATTAAAACATACTACAAGCCGCCGAAGAAGATTAGTCAATTTTTACTATCCGTCAAGTGTAATATCCCCACAAGATGCAGGAGTTTACAAGTTAAATTGTGAATGTGGTCTCTCTTACATAGGTCAAACAAAAAGATCCATAAAAACCCGCGTGAAATAACATATAGCTGACGTGAAGCACCGATGCTCCGGGAAGTCTGCAGTCTGTGAACATTTTCGAGATTTTCCCCACCATTACATCAGATTTGATAAACCACAAGTCCTCGCAAAAGAACACCGATTCCTACCAAGGATGATACGCGAGGCTATTGAAATTAAAAAACATCCTAATTTCAATAGAGAAGATGGTTGGGTGCTGCCATCTGCTTGGGATCCTATAATTAACAAAATTAAACCCAAACCCAAGTATACCACTGCAAGACTTCAAGATACTGTAAGTTCGTTTTGCGTAAATCGGATCAAAAATTAATATTCAAAAACTGAAGGTAGCCGGGCTAACAATGACATTGGGACGTCAAACATCTCAGTCCCCCCTATGACCATGGTTGCTGTAAAGCACCCGAAACGTCGGGAATTAAAAATAAGTAAAAGTAGTGAAATAAGGGCTATAAATTCCGCAAATTTAGTTTTATTCAATGTGTAGTGTTCGCGTAAATTTAAGAAATCATTAGGAGTTGGATTAAAAAAACATTTAACGGAAAAGTGATCAGTTAGGACAATATTTGCGCGCTCCAGTAAATGCCAGCAATGGTTTTGAATTGCCTAGAAACACCTTGTCTATTGATGCGAACATAACGAACATAGCGATGCATAACAAAATCATATAATTTAACTAAATTATCTCAAATGTATTTCAGCCGTGTGGTGACTACGTAAGAGAATCTATCACCCTAAATTAGTTCCGTGAGACACTCACGGAACTAATTCGCTCCATAATTGCAATTTCATGAGAGCAGACGAAGATTATATGAACTTTACCATGAAAGATTATATAATCTTTCTAATACTTTCAGAGAATATGTCCAATAATCTAATACTTTTAGAGATATGTCAAAAATTATCCTAAAATGTTTAAAAATGACGTGGAGTATAAGTAATGTGACGTGCAGTTTCGTGGTCACTTGGAAGAGAAGGCCAAATTGGCCTCTAAAAAGCTTGGCGTGCTCAGCAGAGAGGGACATTATTTCATGCCGGCACACCGCCTGCAACTTTACAAGGCGCAGGTTCGGCCGTACATGGAATACTGTTCCCATCTCTGGGCTGGGGCTCCCCAGTACCAGCTTCTTCCACTTGACCGCATCCAGCGCAGAGCGGCTCGAATCGTCGACGACCGAGTGCTTTCCGATCGGCTCGATTCACTGGCACTGCGAAGAGATGTTGCATCTCTTTGCATTTTATTTCGCATATACCATGGAGAGTGCTCTGAGGAATTGTTCGGATTAATCCCAGCCGCCAAATTTCATGAACGCACTACGCGGCAAACGTCCCGATACCATCCACACCATCTGGATGCTTGGCGGTCCACCACTGTACGTTTCAAAAGGAGTTTTCTTCCGCGTACAACCTCTCTGTGGAATAGTTTACCACCGGCGATTTTTCCAGACAGATACGACCTGGGGACCTTCAAGAAAAGAGCTTACTCCTTTCTAAAGGGCCGGCAACGCACCTGCAATTCCCCTGGTGTTGCGGTTGATCATGGGCAGCGGTTGTCACTTAACATCAGGTGAGCCGCACGCTCGTTTGCGTTTGCGTTTGCGTTTGCTGTTTGCGTTTCTTCTATAAAAAAATAATAATAGTGAAACCGGTAAAAGCCACCTCGTAACACAAGCTATCAATTGAAAATTAATAACAAATTGACTGGATCACATCAAGAAGTTACAGCGGTGTTCGAGAAATATTTCACTAATGTTCCTACATTAATTAACAACAGAGTCATTGAATACTTCTCCAACTGTCACCAAGTCATTACTCAAACAGAATGTTAATACCCGTTTAAAATAATTTAGAATTGTAAATGTATCATCACAAGATATTGTAAAATATTTCAAAACTTGATATAAAAAAACCGCACATTACAGTTATTGCATCAATAATAGTTTTAATTGCACCTCATCTTCCTATTATTTTTAATACTAGTATCGAATCTGGTGTGTTCCCTGTTTCAATGAAACATAGGAAATACCTTAGTACAGTACCTATATTTAAATCTAGTAGTACATTGGACCCCCTAATTTTAGACCTATTTATGTACTACACAAAAATTTTAAAATTTAAAAAAAAATAATTTTGGCAAAAACAATTGTTGATCTTTTTTAATTTTCTTTTTTAATTCAAAACTCAAAAACTCGATAAAAATCAATTTGGTTTTACAAGGTGGTGGCTCGACGACTGACTCAGGCATTGAGATATATTTTCAATGCCTGGGAGAATTCACAAGATGCCTTAGGTATTTTTTTGTAATCTTTCCAAGGCTTTCGATTGTGTACATCATGAGATATTAATCAGGAAACTACATTACGGCGTCAAAAATATTGCGCTTAGACTTATATTTTCATATATAAATAACAGAACTCAAAGTCTTTATCAATAGTAAAGGTTCCTCCGAAGCGATAGTATCAATGGGCGTTCCTCAGAGCTCGATTCTTGGCCTATTCCTGTTCTTAATCTATATTAATAACTTACCTTATCTTGTAGGGAACAATCACGATATAGTATTATTTGCTGATGATACCTCTTTAATTTTCAAACCCAAACGGCAGTCAATAGTTTAACGCCAACAATTTGCTCTTAAACGGCAATAAGACAAAGTGTATTAAATTTCGAATACCAATGTGCCCTTAAATGGGGAGGAGTTGAGACTTGTGGATATATAGGATATAAATGCGAAGCTTTAATAGGGCCTCCATATATCTAAATTAGCAGGCAAACTTAGTACTGCAGCATATACTTTAAGAAAGATTAGAAGTCTCACCAATGTTGAGACAACTAGATAAGTTTATTATAGCTACTTTCGTGGTGTAATGTGTTATGGAATCTTGCTATGGGGTAATACGACTGATATTGAAGTCTTATTTGTTTTGCTAGAGTCGTACGGGTAATTTATAACTTAAATTACAATTTAAGTTATAAATTGTCTCTAAGAGAAAAATTTAAAGAAATATTAACTTTGGCATCGCGATATATTTATGGAAATGTAATGTATGTCCATAAAAAATATAAATAGCTTTCATAAGAATAAAGATGTTCATATTTAAACACTAGGAACGAATATAAGGTTGTAATACCAGTTACTAGATTACAATAACTATCCAATTTACAAAATTTGTCTTTAAACAAGTTTAAATGTTTAGTAAAAGAAAAATTGTACATAAAGGGTTATTATAATATCAATGAATACATAAATGAAAGTACCCCTGCGAATGAGGTGATCGCTATCACGCTGGTTCCACAAAAATTCATTCAAAAATTGTACAAAATAAATTATTGTAAAGTGAAATATGTTTAAAAAAGTCCCGTTAGTTTCTTGCTGGCTCTCTCCCAGAAAAGAGGTTTTTTCCGAACCAGTATTAAATAAAAGATAACCTTCAATAAGTATTATGCAATAATCTATATTGAATAAAAATCATTCATTTCAATTCTAATCAATCGCTGTCTAATCATCTTGATTATGCCAAATAATAAGCAAAAAAAGAACAAAAGTGATTGGTGCACTCCCTAATGACTTTTAAGGTGCATTTCCATAAAAGTGACAGATTCATGTCCACCAAGGGACTAATACTGGCTAAAAATAAGACAAAAAATTCTTAAGAAAATGTTACTCATGACAGTGACCTTTTAGCCAAACTCTTAAAAATGGATCGTTTGGGCTATTTTAAAAGTTATAGCCAATAGTGAAACCCTATTAAAAATATGCCTATCAGATTGAGCTGCATTTGGCCAGCGATTGGCTGTCAATGAGCTAAATATAGTCTAGATAATAGTCGTTTAGTCGAAACTTTAATATGTTTAAAAAATGACATAATTCCAAAGTATTTGTTCTCCTTTCGTCTTGGCGCTACTTTCCGTCACCGGGATGGTAACTTCCATTTGTCACGTATGAGATAGTATCAACTTCTCAAAAGTCTCAAGGGCTTTTTTCTGTTCGCATAGTCACCGCTAACGCTAACATCATACGGTTAATTCTGATATATGTAGATATTGAAAGAATGATAAATGATTTATCAGAATACAATCCGAATTCATGTATATGTAATTTGACAGTCGACAACTAAAAATTGTTACAAAGTAGTCTACAGGATACAGAGAGTCAGTATATCGCAAGCTGTGAGGCTTTCCATCTAGGTCCTCCGAAGTGAAAATGAGTCTATAGTATAGACAGGAGTCCTTCTTGGTTTGAAGTTGGCTTCAGATGTCCATGGACTTCAGTTAAACTACCTTTACAGCCTATTAAAGTCCACTTTTGAACTTAGGCCTCCACCGTAGATAGCCTCATAGGAGGTATTTGCCATAGTTTCCACGCTTGGCAAGAGGGTTGGTAACGGCAGTATTTTTCATTTTTAGTCGTTATTAGTAAGATGCTGCTGCCCATCTCGGGATTTGTTTCCCTCTGTTGCATTTCGAGTGGACACCGCCATTACATGGCAGTTGAACTAACCCCTAAAAATCAGGTGAAGGTCGTTTTGTGTCAGTGGTAAGTCCGTTTGTCATTTGGTATTTATAAAAACATAACCTTTTAATGTTTTAAGCAATATATATATATCGATATGAACCCGTTACAAATTTATTGTAGATTTTGTTACATATTTTACACAAAAATGATGTAGAATTTTTATCAAATTGTTTCTTTTATAAGCACCTTGTATTATATTATGCTTTTTCATTAAACAACCTTGGATTAATTATTATGCAAATGACCACGATATTTATTAATTAAAAAATAAAGTTTAACTTTGTAATATCTCATTTATTATTGTTATCTATATATAAGTTTAGTCATATACTAATTTTTTTAGTGCGAGAAGTAATTAATAAATATCATAATATCTTAAATATTATGATATTTTACACCTTTGAGAAACTCTTTCTTTTTTGAAGTCGACTAAATCAATAAAGTTGGTAAGTATTTTATTAATTCGTACCACGCTCAAGATTACCTAACCTGGAAACAAATTATTAATCAGTTTTACATTCATTTGGTTCAACGAAGTAAAACAGCATACAACATGTACGATAATTTCAATGCAATTTATGCAATAATACGGAAACAGGTACAATTCCCTGTTATTATGGATGCTATAAGACAATAGTATGGAAGCGACCAACTAGAACACACGACGTAACAGTTACGTCACTACGCGCATATTGAGGTCGGTGAAGTGCCGGTCATTAGGCCACGACTTTGGTGTCTTACCCATATTTTTTTTTCTCGTAAATGCTGGCGACAAATGACCGCATATTTATACACTGTGAAGAAATGCCAGTTTCGTATAGTATTGTGACGCAATGTTCAAACGCGATCTTTACCGTTCACGAAATTGCATGGCTTAAAGGACAATCTCGAAATGGATCCACACCTACAAAATATATACAATAATTATTAGGTATTTTTATGTTTTACATATCTAAATCGTAACAATCGAACATACTATAATTTATAGAGTGGCATCGACGACTATTCTTATTTCCGTTGCCTTATTTGAACGGAAACAATAATAAAATGCTTAGTCATGACTGATGCTACGGAGGCTTACGAAATCATATAACTTCTGAACTAATTGGTAAAAATAAACGATCGAAACTAATCAAATTAACCGAAGGTAATCTGAACATAAAATTGATTTTAGGGTAGTCCAGGTCGTCACTCCATCTAGCGGGGGTCGCCCTACACTTCGCCTACCGGTACGAGCATCTACGTATATATTTCATTAAAAACCAAAATGGAGGGGAGTTGTCACTCCTGAGGAAGAAATACCTTTTTTTTGAAAGTTTTTGCGCCGGGACTAGAATACAAGCTTTTAAACACACGGCAGGAATGATTTGTTAGCATTCCCAGTCTCACGAATTATGTAAGAAAAACGTCTATAGCAAATATAAACATGCCAGACGTCTTCCTACTAGGAGATTCTCAATTCGATTGTGTTTTTATATGTATGCGACGCGATATCTTAGAATTAGGCATTTTTATGCGGAAATTCCTAGTATTAGATGTCAAAAATTTATTAGCAACTTCCGTACTCCCTCAATTGCTCTTTAACTAGGTTTAATTGTTTTATCACGCGGATCTTAGCTGATAAATTTTTTAAATCTTTAACTCAGACGAAATAAAATCTTTAATAGTAGCATTTAGCTACCGGTATTCTGTGAGAATGTTCACAGTTTCGTACTACAACCACAATAAATAATTAAATTTTAAAAATTGTGAAATTATGAATTCGTAGTTTTATTTCACCCACTGGAGTTTTTGCGCTTTTAAATAAATATAATTTTATATAAAGAAGTTTATGATGGTACATATATAAGAGATATCGAAATGAAATATTAGTTTTACTTTACTCAACTAATTATCAAGTCGTTCATAGGTTCCATGAAATTAATATCTCCTTCTCCATTTAGGCTGGTTGCGGATAACTTGATATGTTGCAAGAAATTTGGGTCACGGAGATGTTATGTCCACATTTGCAGAGCGTCTGGCAAGACTGCGGGACTTCCTTGTTCGAGTCGTTAGGCAAGTTTATTGCATGACATGTTTTCTTGACCAATCGAAATGATTTTATTTATTTTATGTTGTTTCAATCAAATCAACAAAATAAGTAGAAGAAAATTGCATTGGTATTTGTTGATTATATTCGGGTTCAATACGGATTCAATAGTCTAATACTTGCTAAGAGTTCGCAAAAATACTTTGACCATCTCTTTTTTTAAGAATCTGTTTAACGGTTTTGCAATATTGAAAAAAGGAAGTACTTACTTACTTTTTTAAGGAAACGTTTGAAATACCTTCACGAGTAGCTAATGAAGTTGCAGCTTTTGATAAACTGCTAAGTTTTCACCAAAGTTATATATTTCTTAAGATCAAGCTTGGCTTTGTTGGCCATACGAGAAATTACCTTAACCAATAACATGTCTAAGGTTCAAATTCGCCTCTGTCAAAACGGCAGAGTATAGAGAAAGACTATATGCTAAAAGAAAGAAGGAGGTCATATTTATAGTCTAGGTTATTTCGGACTCGAATTAACTAAAACCCCATGGTGTTTACCCTACACCAAATGCAGAGACAGAGCCATTGGAACACTTTCGAACACATCTGCAGCCCCAGACGAACCGGCGAAATCTTAGAATAATTTCCTAGGACAAAATAGTATCTATAATTATATTGAATATCTTATCACAAGTCTACTGCAGTGCGTAGACCTCCCAAAGAGTGCCACAAACACAGTCCTGAGTCACTCGCATCCTACGCAATGGATTAGTACATTAAAGTACAGTAGTAGTAAAGCGACTTCCTAAAGAGCATTACTTGTCTCAATCATTCGAACATCATTAGGATAAATTATGTGATTATGTAGTTTTTGTATTTATTTGTTCATGTTATTGTTTGATGTGTGTGTGTGTGTGTGTGTATGTTTGTGTATATACGTATGTATATCATATTTTTAATGTATTTATTTATATGTTATTTTATTGTATGTATTGATATTATATTAGGTCTATTTATATTGCACCACCTACCTAGTATTCACTGTTTTATTTCTTTACACCTTTGGTTGCCTGAAAGAGATCGCTATGTAGCGATAAGGCCGCCAAATTGTACATGTAATCTCTTTCTGATTTGTTTGTGTTGTACAATAAAGTATATTCATTCATTTAAAGTACACTACTAATCCTTTTGCTATGCCGGTTATTCAAGTTCTGCTGTGGATAATATTGTTATGGAGAGAAACACTGAGCGTTGCCTTTCCCATAGTTTGCTTAGCGGCTTTAAGCTCGATCAGCGGTGAAGGTTCTACATGTAGATTATCAACGTGCACAAGATAAAAAGATAAGTAATTTTTTGTAGTATTACAGTTTCTTAAATGTACGGGCTGAGAGCAGTATTATAATACTCAATACGTTTTATTTGACCTTGGACAATTAATATTTATGTTGTGGCTAGTAATTTAAGACTGTTGTCAGTTCTGTTTTAACATAGCTGTAGTATCGCTTAATGTGACATTGTTCTATTTATTGTGGGGAATTGCAAAATTGCATCGGTATTTGTTGATTATATTTGGGTTCAATACGGATTCAATAGTCTAATACTAGCTAAGAGTTCGCAAAAATACTTTATCTCTTCTTTTAAGAATCTGATTAACGGCTCTGCAGTATTGAAAAAAGTAAGTACCTACTTAATTTTTTTGGTTTGGCTTCGTTGGCCATACGAAAAATTACCTTAACCAATAACATGTCTAAGGTTCAAATTAACCTCTGTCAAAAACGGCAAAGAGTATAGAAAAAAAATTGTGTTAAAATAAAGAAGGTCATATTTATAGTCTAGGTTATTCGGACTCGAATTAACTAAAACCCTATGGTGTTTACCCTACACCAAATGCAGAGACAGAGCCATTGGAGCACTTTCGGACACATCTGCAGTCCCAGACGAATCGGCGAAATATTAGAATAATTTCCTAGGACAATAAAGTGACTTTAACTATATTGAATATCCTATCACAAGTCTACTGCAGTACGTAGACCTGCCAAAGAGTGCCACAAACACAGTCCTGAGTCACTCGCATCCTCCGCAATGGATTAGTACATTAAAGTACAGTAGTAGTAAAGCGACTTCTTAAAGAGCATTACGAGTATTTGTCTCAATCATTCGAACATCATTAGGATAAATTGTGATTATGTAGGTTTTGTATTTATTTGTCCATGTTAATTTATATTGCACCACCTACCTAGTATTCACTGTTTTATTTCTTTACACCTTTGGTTGCCTGAAAGAGATTGCTATTTAGCGATAAGGCCGCCAAATTGTACATGTAATCTGCTCTTTGTTATGTTCTTTGTAAATTTGTTTGTGGTGTACAATAAAGTATATTCATTCATTTATAGTACACTACTAATCCTTTTTGCTATGCCGATTATTCAAGTTCTGCTGTGAATAATATTGTTATGGAGAGAAACACTGAGCGTTGTTTTTCCCATAGTTTGCTTAGCGGCTTTAAGCACGATCAGCGGTGAAGGTTCTATATGTAGATCATCTACGTGCGCAAGATAAAGAGATAAGTAAATTTTTTAATATGTGCGTATTACTGTTTCTTAAATGTACGGGCTGAGAGCAGTATTAAATTTTAGTAATAATTATTTTCAACACTAGAATAAAGACACAGACAGTTTTATAATACTCAATACGTATTATTAGACCTTGGACAATTAATATTTATGTTGTGGGTAGTAATTTAAGACTGTTGTCAGTTCTGTTTTAACATAGCTGTAGTATCGTTTAATGTGACATTGTTTTATTTATTGTGGGGATACACCAATAATACCATGGACATAAGACAGTAGAATTTTAATTTTTTTACGTTATTGTTGAGAATTACATTAAGAGATAATACTCCACCGGATGTAATTGTTCCTTCTATAAGAAAGACTGCAAGAGTTTTATTGCCCTAAGGTTGAAATGCTTCACAATCTGAAATTATTTTTTTTTTCTATAATCCTTTAGAGTGAAAGACACCAGCCTGTGCAGTTTCAGAATAGGTAAGGCGTATCCAGATGAACTCTAAGGTACAAAATGATAATAAAGTTTAATGCCAAAACCAAGTAATTCTACAACTTACCTAGAAAAAATTTGTGGTACACAAGTAATACAAATTAGAAATACCGTGCAAGCTTTATTTTCGTCACTGTTCATAGCAGTGCAGAAGCAAATATTAGCTGGCGAAGAAATGTGTAATATTAATTTAAATTTAAGGGATAAATTGAAATAGAAGTAGCCGACAATTAGTCTACGTACCAAATATCGAAAGAGAGGAATACTTTATTATACGGTACTAGACTACATAGTCATTATAAATTATATAAGCCATGATAAGTCGATCTTCAAAGTGTAAAGTTTAATAGAGTAGACCTTATGCAATATATTGCGTGTTTCAATGCAATCATCTTACTGTATCAGATGATCTCATGCAAATGATGACAATATTTGGCACTTCAAAGTCTCTTCCTGTTATCTATCACCTCTGAGCCGGGAGGACCGAGTTTTGCATTATATTGCCAAAGTCTTCACTTTAAATATGTAAGAGAAGGCATCTATTGCTATGTCGTCGTTTGTATTACTTTATTTTTTATTTTTATTTTATTTTATTTGGAAGACCAACAGCTATCATAATTAGGATAGATAGTATTAATAACAGCAGTAAGCCAATTAAAGATCCTCACTAATAGATACAAAGGTGAATTTACAACAGTGATAAATACGATTTAACACTCGAAAGTATCCAATACAACATATTTATACCAAATGAGAGCTAACCTAGTATTATACATATAAAAGACAATCAACTCATACTTAGGACAGTCAATAACACTACAAGCTATTTTAAGAGAAAAATAAACACAAATACAAAAGTAAATCATAGTTGTGTAGCAACGCATCAATATCTCACTTAGAGCTACCAAAAAATGCATTGTTAAGTATGCGCCTAGCTGACGCAGCACTAGTGTTAAACAAATCGAAGTTAAACTCATTGGCTAGCTTATTGAAATTATTGCTCGCTCGCCATATAAATGTATTTTGCCTATAATTTGTAGATGAAAACGGGAGACTTAAAATTTTGTTGTATCTAAGAGGTTTGGCAGGACAGCTAACATGTAGTTGAGATAAAAGCTCAGGACAGTCAATAGCACTACAAGCTATTTTTAACAAAAAAGTGAGGTCACCAAACTCTCCTATTACCTATGCAGTAGTCGCGTAATATAAGTAATAATTTGAAAAAAAAAATAACGCAGGTAAAATGAACTCTATGGTGGTTTAAAAAAAATTTAATTATATATATATATATATATATATATATATATATATATATATATATATATATATATATATATATATATATATACAATATGTATCGTAATTAACGCACACCCTCAGGTACCCCAATTAGTATATTATGTTATAATCATAATACATACACTGAATTTTTATTTAAACATTTTATGCACTGATTATTTATCAAATTAGTTGTACTAATTCCGCAAGAATGTTGTGGTCACAGTACAAATCCACAAACGCAAAAACTTTAACATGCTTGAAATAAAGTTCATTTTTCTTTATTTTTATTGAATGACAGAATTAGTAATAATACAAATAAAACTGCACTCTTAAAAGTCTTATTGCCTTAAGTTAAGGTCCATTTCAGTTTGTTTTGACTGTACAGATTTAGTGTGACTGCAATTTATATAGTTTTAATTATTTTTGGGATAAAAAATTACCTATATTAAAAATGATAGAAATCGATTCAGTAAACGATTCTGAACAAACTACTTTCTCAAAGTGCGTTAATTATGTTATGTGTTGTATATATATATATATATACAAAGTAGCCAGTTAACCGTTACCCATAGCATTAGGCCTCGTAGTTTTGTACGATGTTATGATTATTAAACAATTGCAATATCATAGCTTTACATGTGTAGCACGTAAATTACGACCAAGGATGACAGACTACACTTTTAGTGCGTCAAACATGGTCAATTATCTGACTGAAATATCTAGGATTCGACTGTCAATTATTGTTTTTACTGTTCTATTATGTTTTATATATATATATATATATATGTGTGTGCATATATATACCTTCATATATATATTTTCATATGTTTCTATTTTTGCAATCTATTTTATACAAAAAAAGCAATCTATATATATATATATCTATCTTCATTGAAAAGCAAGAAGATAGATAAGCGTACCAAAATATCGAAGAAAAATGAAAGGTTCTTTATTAAATTACTCGCATTGATTAATATCTTTACTAAGCACTTTTTGAATTAATGTCGGTACCACTTTGATGAAACAACAGGTAAATTCCTACTTCTCTTCATAACCTCTTTGTAATTGTGATAGATCAATGGAACTGCTGGATTACCTAAAGATATAACTTTGTATATAATTTTTAATTTTGGACACATTATTTGTTTAAATTACAATATGAATGACTGGTTTATAAGTTTTAACATTTTAAAAATTGAAAAAATATTCATGAGTTATATATATCAACGTTATAGATAAGCGATTGTTAAAAGAGTTTCTAATACGCTAGTAATGTATAAGTCAATGTTCTAAATGCCTTATTGGATTTCGTTTGTTAAAAGTAGCTGCAATTTTCCACATTTTCGAAGGTCCGAGCATTAGAAAGCGATGCGTTTTACAAGTGACCCGTCGCAGGGGCTTGGCGTCTTGCTTAATGTTCAACACGTGCTCGGCTTTCATAGTGAACGAACCAAGGCGACCAGACACTGATATTGTGTAATGCTTGTCGTGATAACAAACGAAATTTAATTGCTAAGTCTCCAACTGATGCTTTGTTGCAAATCGTATATATCGTCCATTGAGATAATTAAACGTAGTTTTTTTATAGCATTGGGCGATGAATGAGCACACAGTCCACCTGGTGGTAAGTGTATGCTGTGGTCTATAGACATCCACAATTATCCTCAATTAAGAATCAAAATGCAAATGCGATGTCACTCCGGAGGACAAAGATGGAATGCCTAGATTCCAGTAAAAAGGGTCTCCGGTTCTCTAAACTCACCATACGAAACACTGCAGCATTACGCTGCTATTTCACGCTGGTATTCTGTGAGAGCGTGGTCCTGCCCCGGTCGAGCCGACCCATTCGTGCTACAACTATAATATAGATGTAGCTTGGCTCTACCACATAGTATTTAACTGTATATAAATTTTTTACAAACAATAAAATATTGGATTTCATTTTTTGATGTTAACGACAGCATGAAGACGATAAAGTAGCGTGGGTGTAGGCCCTATTGTGTTTCTTTCATTCTGTGCTGAGTGTGAGTAATAACAATGGCCCATAATTGTATATCTCGATATGATTTGTGGAATGAAAATTTGCATATTGGGTTGTGTTGTGTTATATGCGTTATTACTCCTGAGGATCAAATGGTCTTTTAGGTTAGTTTCTCTAACAAGTTTTTAGAGTTAATCAATCAGAACTTAATGTATTGTCTATTATGCTACATTAAGTAACTTTTTCTCAAGATTATACGCGTTTATGTCTCTTCTTGTATTTTTAGTAGTGATGACAATGTTTTGGTAATATCCGAACCATATCGCTCTGAGCAAAATCATCCAGGACTCATCGTCATAGTCAATCATCATCATTAAATAAAATGTGTGTCTGTATTATTTGTTATATGTTAACTTGTTATACAGAATGGGTCCCACATATATGCAATAAATGAAACCACAAGTAATACTAGTCCGTAGAAGTGTAGAAAAATTAAATATTAAATTAAAACACGTAAAATAAAAAAGTGAAATTTTCAAACAAAATAAATATTAAAATAAATTCAGTAAAAGTGAACACTCTGTTTAGACAACGTACCTTGACCCCTTGGAAGAGTGACAACGTTGCACGTGGGTGGCACGCCGACAAAAGACACCGCTGTCGATATGTCGCAATACCAATAGTTTGCACTGCGTGGTAACGTCGCTTTTTAATGTTCAAGGATTCAAGTTCATTGAATCATTGACTTAGTGACCCAATTCTATAGAGTGTTCAAATTTGCTTAAAATTAAAACTCTACTTTTTGACCTTATTACTGGACCGATTACATTCATTTTTTTGTATATCGTCAGCAAAGTATAACAATGTGTATCTGGTTTCATTTATTCTATATGTGGAACCCATTCTGTATATGTAAAGTGGTGACGCGGGAGAGAAATGAAAGCCAAGACCGCTGAGTAAATACTGACTATATTTTCAACAATCAATCCTTAAATACAATTAAGTCACACAGTGTACCTCCACCGCAATAAAGAAAATAAAATAAATGTACAAATAATTTATTTTATTTTAGCTTATATAATTAGGCATGTTGATACAATAATAAGCCATATCATAATATTATATTACATTTTTAAAAGCTTTTTATATAGAAAAATAATTATAATTTTAAATAATAGAATCAGGCGTTACTTTGCGGAAACATATCCCGTTCAATAAAATAAAATGATGTGTCTTACCTAGTTTGAAGAGCAACTCTCGCCCTCCCTCAATTGTGTGCAATAATCCCGTCACCACTAATCCCGTCACGACTAATCCCAGCACCAATACTCCCAACACCACTACACTAGGAAAGACACACCATCGACTGTAATACGACTCGTGTTTCGCCCCTACACGATGCATCCCTAGGTGATGTAGACTCTACGGTGGCTGACCGTTAAGTAACTAATTCTAAGTTAATTATAAAGTCCTGCCATACTGTGGACAAGAAGGTAATACAAAACCTAAAACAAAATTCCTAACAATAGTTAAGTAATTGGTTTGAAATACATTTTTGTTCTCTTCACGTGAAGGATATAATTCTTATTATCTCTATTTCGACATTGGGCGAACAATCTCTTAGATATTACATTTTAAGGACCTGAATATATGCTCCTGAACTTATTGCCAGTTCATTCTTTATTAAATACAAATCATTCGCTTTATGTCACAGGGTTAGTGTTACGATCATACTTTGCTTTTCTTTTTAATTTACTAGTCATTAAATTATCCCGTGCTTCTTTTTAAGACGTCTGTATTCTAAATTTTAATTATAAATTAATTTAATTTAATACTCTAAATTTTAATTCCAAATAAAATTTTAATTCCGAAATGGTATAACATAGTTGTACAAAGGGTTAATTTGCCCTGATTGTAAATTAGACGGCAAAGTACATTTTTTACTGAACACCAATTCAAATGGAGTAAACATAATCTCTGTATGTAGCGCAGTATTATAGGAGAAACACTAAAATAAAAGCAACGTGCTCCATGTTTCCGGATAATTTTCTGTCTGTATTCGTAAATAGTTACCGATAATTTTGGGTGAGTTATTTTAGGCACCTATACTTTGATAATGGTATGCGGTAGGCTGCAACTGGTTAATATGTAAAAGTTTACAAACCTCATTCATTGTATTTGATAAGAACTCCGTTCCCCTGTCTGTTGCTATCTGTTTTGGGATACCATATCTAAGAATTGAATTTTTTACAAAGCTTTTGGCTAGTTCACTCGAACTTTTTGACATCAATGAGTAAGCTTCAATATATTTACCCAACTCACGCTCTATAGTTAAAATGTATGCATAATTATAGGAATTTCTATCTAACGGCCCTACTATGTTTAAATATATTTTCTCAAACGCTGAATTTGCCATTGAACTAATTGTCATAGGATCTTTGTATGATGTGACGAATATTTTTGTTTTTGATATTTCTCACACCTTTTCACAAACTCAGTAACATCAATTTCTAATTTTGGCGAAAATAATATTTCTTTTTGTAATTAACCATTCGTGTTATACCTGTATGGCCACTTGTGGGCAAAATACAAAAATAGTTCAAGATCACACGCTGATCATATTTATTGGTTATTCTTATTGTACACCTTTAAATAGATATACGTGGTCCGGAACAATTACTTGTGTTCTTAACTTCTTTAACTAATTTTTCCACAAATATATAACTTATCTCAATCTTAATGAAGTATACTTCTTTTATATTAATTTTCCCACAATATATTATTGGCTGAATATATTATTCAGCCCTCTTACAAATTCGCCTGGCTACAGTGATCGAGAAGCTTAATTAATAAAAACAGTATTTATTGAAGGCATATAGCTCAATCATCCCTTCTCATATGTTATCTCTTTCAAGTTACGATATCGATTTAATTCATAAGCGCTTACGAAACGGTAATTCCGTGAAATATTTCAGTTTGCTATATATGTCTATAACTTTATGTTGATCAGGCCAATCGATTCTAGAAATAATAGCATCTCGTTGTTGCCTAGACACCTGGCCATGCTTCGTTACATTCACCACAGTTTGATTTATCCCTTTCAATTTATCCGACGTTATGTGCAAGCGAGTAAGTGCATCAGCAGCGGAATTGCTTTTCTCTTTCAAATATTCAAGTACAAAATCATATTCTTCTAGTATTAGTTTAAATTTAATTTATCGGATAGATGGATCTCGCGTTCCGAATAGATAGATTATTAGCTTTTACGGTCCACACAATCACAAGTAATTCTTTTTCGATAGTCGGGTACCACTTTTTTGCCTTATAGAGACTACGACTAGCATACGCTACAGGCCTTCCGTCGCTATTGCACAGAACTCCACCTACGCCATATCCTAACGAGTCTGTTTGTAGGATAAATTGATTACATTTTGAAAAATCAGGGTACTGTAGTACTGGATAAGGTATAAAATACGCTTTTAATAATTAAAACCATTTTTGACATTCCTCATCCTATTTAAAGGTCACATTTTTGCGACACAAATTATTTAAAGCACGTGCTTTTGTAACAAAATTAGAAATAAATTTCCTATAATAGTTCACAAAAGCAACAAATCGATTGACCTCGTCGACGTTAGTAGGAACTGGGTAATTTTTAACAACCTCTATTTTATCAGAATCATGTATGACGCCCTCTGCTGACACTATATGACCCAAATAAAGTAGTTCCTTCTGTCAGAAAATACACTTTTGAGGATTGAGCTTTAGATTTACTTTACGTAATCTCTCGAAAATAAATGAAATTTTTTATACGACTGGGTAAATCCCGCCAGAAAAAACCAAATCATCTTGATAAACGAGGCACTTTTCGTAAGTTAACCCTGTCATCGCCATAGTCATCCTACGAGAAAATTAACTAGGGCTGGTCTTTAAGCCCATTCCTAGTTATCTGAAACTGTTTCGAACAAAAAGCAGTGTACTTGCGACTGTCTGGGTCTAAACTAACCTTATAGTAATCTTTATGTAAATACAATTATTTAATTATTGATTAATTTGATTATTAACTTCATTTTGTAAAGCATGAGGCAATCTATACGGTTTTGATAAAATTAGCAGAGTATCGGGTTTCACTTCAATTGTGTGTTGATAAATATCAGTGGTTGATAATTTGTTCCCTTCCAAATAAAAAATATCGGGATATTTCGCACATAAACTCTCTGTATTAATTTTTTCCTTCTTATTTAAATTTAACGTTGACAATAATGTTTAATAAGTTTAACGGGATTCATTTTTCTCAATTTTATCAAAGTTACAAATATGATATTCCTTCGAGCTATGTATATCAAGTTTTATTTCGTATAAAGTTATGTCTTTTGTAGTCGTATTCAAAATTCGGACCGGTATTTTATCTACAAGCAATAAACACGCCCTCGCGTATTTTTTTCGTACATATTACACGTTCTTCTGATGGATAATGGTTAATGAACGGATTCTGATCTGGCAGGTAACGATAATAAATTACTACACGAGTCTATTAATTGTAAAGTTATTTGATTAGATTCATTGAGCCATAATGATAGAGTATTATGTTTCATATCTATAACTGCTTCATATCCTCCTAAGAAGTCCTGCCCCAGAATACGGTGCGACTTACAAGGTAGCGTGTAAAATACATAAAACTTATGACGCATTGTCAACTGTAAATATACATATCCGATTGTTTGAACCTTACCATCTATTCCATTAATAATTATGGTTTCTTTGTTCATTGGTATATTAAAATCTAGAACATGCCTATATTTTATGGCCGAAATCGAAGCTCCTGTATCTATGGCCAATTAAACGCGAGTATGTTGTTATAAAATAACTACTATCACTGACCAAGATACTATATGTTATAGGCACGAAAAAATGCATTGTTCAATTTCGAATTGTGGGTTGATGAACTTGACTGAGGATGTGAATAACCAGTCACTGCTGTTCTAATTTGTCCCCTAAACTGTTTACGACCTCTATAATTATTATTAAAAGTTCTACCTAGATATTGAGCTGGAACCCGAGGCGCTCTTGCCAGCGGCTATGGCTGCTGAAATCACTGTCCGGTGCTGGCATGTGGCTGTTGCCAATTTTTGCTGGGGCCCCGCCAACGGTCAGTGTTGTATGTACCTTTATGAGTGTTCTGATACGGAGGCTGCCTAGAATTGTTTTTAAATAATTGATTATTATTGTGCTTTAGTGTTAACACTTCAACTGCCGAACTTGAACCTGAAATGTCCTGGTCAATTGCAGCTGGAATCGCATCTTTCAAATGTTCTAATCTCTGAGCCGTAATAATCGTACCAATCCTACGATTTTGACAGTCCGTCGCTAAATTACCTAATTGCTTATTTTTCTTTATAGATTTTAAAATATTAAATTTCTCAACATTTGTCTGGGATTTGGGAATTGTGAGATCGGCAAATAATTCGGATAAGATTTTCCCAAAAGCATCAACAGACAGACATTTTGTTTACAATTTAAAAATTGTTTTTATTTCGTTAAAGTATTATTGCTTAGATCCAGTAATAGTTTTATGTCATTTAAAAGATTAGACACAGTATCATAATTTGTTTCCAATTTTAGCTTGACAGATTTCGACAGTGTACTTTTCAAAACAAAAGAAATTAAATGTGTTTGTGACTCAGCATTGAGAACCGAAATGCAGTAGTCTACTACTATCGTTTCTGTGTCGTAAATAGGATAGTTCGTCATTCATTACTGGCAGTAAGCTCAAAGCTACCTTTAGATCGAATTCATCCATTGTTGAAAATTAGCTAGAACTCTCTGAAAACTGACACAACTGAGCTATTTCCTTATACAAATTCTTAATATCCTCACAATATTTTTCTAAAAGAAGAACCTCATTCTGTCTTAAGTTTTTCTTATCAATACTTCTTATTTAGTTATTATATTGCGCTCTGAATTCTCAGCACATTAAAAATACTGTAATATTTGTAATAAGGCATAAAGACATTTATTCCATCACTTACATCTACAACACTACACTTACTTACTTACATGACAAATTACAATTAAAAATAAAAAAGTAACTTATTACCAAACAAAAAACAGGAAATTAGAATAAAGGTAAGAAATGCATCAATTATATGTGTATGGAATGTGCTATGATGAAGTGGTGGAAGGGACCATCTCGGCATAAGCCGCGAGTTTGAACAAGTTCGGATGGTCGAACTTTATTCGAGCGAGTATTTACGGTCGAATACATAAGTAATTTTATACTTGCGAGCACAAACAGAAAAAAAAAAATTTTTAATTTTAATTCATCAACAAATTTATGATTAGAAGTACTAATTAAATAGGTTGGTCATTCTTAAATAAAGTACGATCAATTATTTATACTTCCCTTCTGTTCATTTAGTAAAAATTTCTTTAAGTGGATTTTAAAAATCCCTAATGTCTTTAGAGTACGTAGTGGTGGAGGTATATTATTCCAGCAGTGGGTAGCTGTATATTTGTAACTACCTCTGGAGTCCGAGGAACTATGTCTAATATACGAGTTTATATAGGGTACATTAATTATGATAGTCATTATTATAGTTTTTTGTTTATTTATAATACTAATTTAGTATATGATTATATATTTATTTTCTTTTTTATGTAAGCAATAAGTAATAACATTCATTTCACGTTAGGCAAATAATGCTACAGTCCACTAAATAATGATCGTTATCTTTGCAAACATTCCGATGAATATAAAACGCATGACCGTACACACTTGACACCTCTTTTTTATATATATATATATATATATATTTTGTTTTAACACTCAAACATTACTGTTATCAATCTTCAAATCGGGGTGAATTTGTTGTCGTCGAAAGGAAAGCCGACACACCCTGTCGCCATTCAGCTCGACCTCCTGCCGTATCCAAAGTAAATAACATTTCCTGTATATTCGGAATATTTCATATAAGAATAATAATAAAAATAATGTCCTCCTGACCCAATTTTGGCCACGGCGTCCTGCCTCAACGGAAGCTAGCCATCGATGCAGGACAGGATTACAGTGCCCAAGTGTATGCGCAAGCACAGGTGCACTCTCTGTTCCCTCACTCTCGTAATCCGATGGGACGGTAAACCAACACGACCGCGAGAGAGATCAGGTGCAGCATCAACGGCTTTACGTGCTTTACGTGGCATGGGGGTGAGACACCGCTAACTTCCTGACTCCGGGCAGTTACTGAGAATTTCTTGACAGAAAAACTCAATAATTGATTTTTTGGGCCAACCCGGGATTCGAATCCAGGACCTCACGATCAGCAGTCACACTACTACAATCACTAGACCAACGAGGCAGTTATTATATCATCGAAGAATATTAGATCTATGATTCTGGGAGAATCAACCAGACATCTATTATAGACATCAATATGCTTGTTGTTTTCAGGTGGTATCGCAATTCTTCAATTGGCGCACTATTTGTGCCCCCAGCTGCATTTAGCGCAATTACGATGTTTTCTTCTTTAGATTGTTAGTTCCCCATTTTAATGCACACTGCCGTCGATGCTAAAGCTTTTAAAACGAATCATTTTATTATTCGATAATCGATGTCAAAATATTCGCGCGCGTGAATCTAATCCTGGCACCATGTAAAGCGGTCACGCGGGAGAGAAATGAAAGCCAAGACCGCTGAGTAAATACTGACTATATTTTCAGTAGTCAATCCTTAAATAGGTACAATTAAGTCACACAGTGTGTATGTTTATATGTTATATGCTTATATCTATACCTTACATCTCATGTTTACTTAGACGGTCAAAGTATGTTTATTGTCTTAATTATATCTGTGAAAACATGTAATTGGCCTTCTTCTTCTACTTTTTTGTTATTACTTGATATTTTTAGATGTGTTTTTCTATTAAGCTCAGATGATTATTTGCATGCTATTAGAGTATAGATAACGATTTAAAAATAGTACAAGTAATTTCCGGGATAGCTAAACCGTTTGTGATGGAACTTTACGAACCAATAGAGAGCAACGTTTACTTTACGAACAATTTTTACGCGGTAGAGCCATGCTGCAGGTATACTAGTAGTATAGTTGTAGCACGAATGGGTCGGCTCTACCGAAGAAGGATCACGCTCTCACAGAATACAAGAGTAAAATAGCAGCTTAACGCTGCTGTGTTTCGTAAGGTGAGTATAAAGAATGAAGACCCTTTTTACTGGAAAGGAGGCATTCCATCTTAGTCCTCACGGGTAACAACGCATCTGCATTTTGATTCGTGATTGAGGATTGATGTAGATGTCTATGGGCCACAATCACTTACCATCAGGTGGAGTGTGTGCTCGTTTGTTACCCTTATCCTAAAAAAAACAATGCCAGGAGAGATGTAGGAGGGATATTTTTGAAAAAACTTTTTTTTTAATTAATGGTCTTTGATTATCATAATAGTACGTCTTTATTATTTAGTGTCTTGGTATAAGCAACAAATAAATTTTAAATTATAATATTTAAGAGGTTGTGGTTTCGTCGTACTTTTATTAGAAGGTTAAAAACAAAATAGTGAAAACTATAAAACTAAATTTAAGCTGATAAATAATATTTTTTCTACTAGGTTTTTAACATTGGTTTTTGGTCCTATTAATTGTGAGAATTTGCTTAATAGCTAGCTCGGTAACATGCTGTGTTGACTTTGTCATAAAAAACTTGACAGCCGACGGCAAATATATTCAAGAAGAAATAAATATTCGTTTCTTAGAAGACTGACCTGTGTATTCACAAACAAAGATAAATTTACATAATATAAGTACTTAAATTACATTAAGATTTTACTCGGATCTTACTGTTAAAAAGAAATAAATAACTTCATGCTGTATGGCTGATTGCGTGAATCATTGCAATACTTATTCAATAAAATCTTACTTAAGTTCAATGCAAAATGTAATAACTTGGTTTCGCTTTCATTTTATTTGATAAATTTATTGTTTCTATAGTTTTAACGGTATTCGTTCTGTATAAAGGGCAAACTAAAAGTTCTGTGCTAGGTCGCTCATAAAGGTTTGGATTTCGAATGTTAAATTTAAAAATAGAACTTCATATTATATTGATCGTAATACATAATATCTGTAAAGTCGCGTGTCAATTGATTTTTATCACAAGTTGAAGTTCATCATTCACAGCATAAATAGAAATAACGCGAAAAGATTTTAGAGCGATGATTTTTTTTTGATTTTAATAGTTCACTCTCTTTGCAAGATAGTCATGCTCGTCTGCAGTTCTTTTGAGAAGGAAACACATCGTTTGAGCACAGTAAGGTGTTGGCACGCATAATTTGAATGTGGCCGAGATGCTCCCCGTGATGAAATTCGTGAAGGTCGACCCTCAACTGCGATCACTGAGTAAAACGTGGCTTCTCCAGCTCCATAACTACAAGGAGATTCGAGGATATTGGGTATATTTAGTTAGAATAATTTTCTTTGAGAACTCACCCTAGAACAAAAACGGGCTGGAGTTGATTGGTGTAAAAAATGTTGTTAATGATTGATCACGGACGTTCAAATGCTGCGCATGACATTGTGACAGGAGATGAAATATGGATATATAGTTCCATTTCGGAAAGAAAGCAACAGTCTTCTGTATGGGTGTAGAAAGATGATAGCAAACCAACTAGGTTGAGGCAAGAGGAAGCGTGGGCAAAAAAAATAATGATTATTTTTCTTATAGAGCTCAATGACGGGCAGTCCTATTGTATGGCAGTGAAACATGGGCCGTAACTCAAAAGAATGTGCATACCATGCAAGTTGCCGAGATGAAGATGCTGAGGTGGATGTGCGGCGTTACCAAGCTCGACAAAATCCGCAACGAGTACGTGCGAGGAAGCTTGGGCGTGCGCGACATCGCTGACAAGATGCAGGAAAGTAGCCTGCGATGGTATGGGCATGTGAAGAGGAGGCCACCCGACTACGTAGGGAACTTGGCACTACAACTTTCCATCCCAGGTCGAAGATCCAGGGGCAGACCCAAAACACGATGGAAAGATGTAGTGGTAAAGGACATGAGAGAGTGCGAAGTCTCCGAAAATGAAGTCGAGGATAGAGCGAAGTGGAGGCGTAAGACAAGAAAGGCTGACCCCATCACCATGTGGGACACATAGCCAGGAAGAGAGAGAGACGGGCTCAATGATTTGGTAAGGATAATTAAATAATAATGCTGAGTAGTACACCACCAATTGTTTGGCCAATGTCTTTGAAAAAGTTAGGGAGAAACGACCAAAAAGCCACATCCTATTGAAATGCTATGCTATGCTATATATTACCATACCAAAGCTGCGGAGCACACTGCGAAGAGTTCACACAGTCCAGTCTTTTTAGCATGCGATTTTTATTTTATATTTATTTTCCCAAGCACGTGCCCTCAGACCAATGGTCCTTATCTCCCAAAATGGTTTGAACTAATGAAAAAGAGTTTGAAATATAGATATGGAGAATGGAGAATACTTTGGAAAGCAATAATTAATTAGAAAGTAAATATATTAGTTTACGTATAATTTTTTTTTATTTATGAGTTACGGAAAATTTTCAGCGTACCCCACGTAGTACACAAATATATTTATTTTATTTTATTTATTTAAAACTAAATGTAACACCGTAGGCTAAAGGATACATAAGGCGGACTTAATGCCATGTGGCATTCTCTGCCATATAATAAAATTTCTTATTTTTTTCATATAAACTATAAGATTTACAATGGTCTATGATGGATCGATGTATATCGGATTTTACTTAAAACCGTCTTAAAATCTAAAACCCTGAGATTCAGATAGATATATTACTGGATGATATTAGGTGTTCGATATTGTCATCGCCAATTTTTTATGCGCCCGTGGCTTCTTCCCGCAATATTGTCAAATTATGAGAGATCCTATTCTATAAGTATTACAGATTTAATATGTTAACCACAGCAAAACATAATGATTACACACTATTTGATATTGATTACGATAAAAATTCAGAAAGTCAATTTGACACCAAAATTTTTCATAATGTTAATTTGACTCAAAAATTTTAAACAAAATGGATACTAATGTTATTGAGTTATCCTATACCTACTTTATGTAAGCAATTATTGTATTTGACGGCTCGGTGGTATAGTGGCTTAACAATGAGTTACAGCGCTAAGGGCCGCAGGTTCGCACAGGACAAGGTATTTGTATGGCCTACAAGTAATTGTTCCGGGTCTGGATGTTTGTCGCTGTAAAATTTGTTTGTAATCTGCCCCCACGATACATAAGAAAATCCTAGTGTGGAGGTAACGTTTTAAAAAAAAAAGAAAAAAAAAATGTTCACAATAAATTGGTTTCTCGAAAACGGCTCCAACGATTTATGTAGAAAAAATTTTATATTTAGATAATGTTTTACTTTCCAAGTATAAACAAGTCATCTAAGTAAGTACTTAGCTTTAGTTTTGTAGTGAACGGTTATTAAGTAGAGACAAGCATAATTTTTAACTTTAAGATAGCTTCCGTAAGTTTAGCAATAATAGGAAATATGAGTGGTAGAGCTGCAGCGCGGCTAGTGATGCATTATGACGTATGTATCGATTCGATTGGGGAAGGAAAAAGCTTGCTCAGAATGTAGCTATTCATTTCTCCACAGCTATCACCTGCGGGACAATGCGGTTTAGTGGACTCTCTTACGTTACTACACGGCAATACATACTAGCGTCAAATAACATCAAAAGATTGCCGGTTTCGTCTGGACAATACGTGATTTACAGACGATGATGCGAATTTTTTTCTCAATCTAGTATTGCTTATGCGTCACGCTTTTATACGTGGTAGTATGTTTGCGGCACGAATGGGTCGGCCCGACCGGGGAAGAACAGTGCTCTCATAGAACACCAGTGTAGAATAGCAGCTGCTGCATTGAGCAGTTATTTTGCGCTGGTATTCTAAGAGAGCGTGGTCCTACCCTGATTGAGCCGACCAATTCGTGCTACAACCATAATATAACTGCAACGTGGCCCGACCATCAAATTCTTCTTAAAATAGTCCTGTTATTCATCTTTATCAACTCATAGCAGCTCACTGTTGAACATGGGCCTCTGCCACAGTGGGATTAATCGCCATGCTAGGCAGGCAGATCGGTGACTATAACGCAAGACTTCGCACCTTTGACCTTTGTAACCAGATTGTACATTTTTCGTTTAGCATCATTTAGCATATACGGCATAATATACCATCTGTCGGAAGCTGTGAGATACTTTTGGCATTCCCAATGATCCTACGACACCCACGGGGAGAAATGGAGTGATGGAGTCTCTTCAACCACCTTAGGTCTAAGATTACTAAATATCTTATAATGTAGTCAGGTAATTATTTATTAGTTTTAATGTAATTTAAATGAGGTTAATAAGCTGTCAAAAGTTTAAAGTGAAAAATTGGTCAAGCAAAATTTCAAAATCAATTGCTAATTTTTTTTAAGCCGGGTGTAACAACTGTGGTGTAACGTGACCAATATTATTTAGACGCGTGAAAGGCTGAATAATCGCTTCGCTTTCGCTTTCAGAGGATGCATATTGGCTAGATGTCTTATATTCTAAGCCTGTAAAAAATATTTTTAAAAGTTTTCACTTTTTTACCTTCCCCCTAAAAAAATTAAAAATTTTCAAAAATCGGGAAGTTATTGTTGCCCCGTTTTCCGAAAATTGAGTTTTCACAGGTCACAGAAAGCAACCATAACAATTTTTCGATGGTGTCTGTATGTATGTGTGTGTTTGTGTGTTGTCCTTTGAACGGCTTGATCTATTGAAATGAACTAAGCTGATTTCCAAAGTGTTTCATCTAATTCAGATTTACTCTGAATTTTAACTAATTCGGACCGGTAGATTTTAAGAAAGCTCAAAAATAAAAATTTTGAAATACTGTTTTTTTTTTAAATAACTTTTAAACGGCTTTACCGATCGATTCCAAAAACTAATCAGCTTTTAATCTCACGTCGATCGCCACCGGTCCGGTCAAAATCGGTTGATTCGTTCGTGAGATATCGTTAACGAAAAAATTTGAAAAAAATTGATTTTTTTTTAAATTGCTTCGATATTTTATATTCAACGCCAGAATTTGGTGAAATTTAGAAGGTTTTGCATTTGAAATTAGCGGGAAGCTCCAGGGATGGTCTGCAGGGTCATACAATTTTTTAAATGTTCTATTTTTTTGATTATAGTCAGCAAATAAGCAACAAGCGTACATTCCGACAATGATTTTGGAGCAGAGAATGATTGCCTACAGTGGAGTAGAGTGGAAAAATTTTAGAATGCAAAACATACATGAAGATTTTCTTACGATATTTTTCCCCGTGTCATGGAGGACGTAACCTGACACAATTTTCAGTGGGAGTTAAATTTTGATTGCACGATTGCTCTGATTGGATGGATGATTTGTTCTAGACACTGTGGACATTTTACTATTTATATTAATTCAATTTATTGATTACAGTTCTTACAATACTTTTCCACCGCTGAAACATAGGTTGAACATATACATTCTCCATATATTGCCTCATACGAGCCTCATACTTGCCATAGCTGCCACCTGCCACGCTCGGTAACAGAAACTTGTTTAGTATTATCGAGTCACTTTTAGAATTCTCTCTGTCGCCTTTCACAACACCTACAGGATGATATGGGGTAGTGTATTGTCTTACGCCACCTCTACACAAATGATTTTAAAGAATATTTCATTTCTGTGTAAGTTTATAAGTAATTTAATCTGTACACAAGAAAATAATTGAGTTTTGTAGTAACAACGACAGTCAGAATAAGATGTAAAAGACGTAAAATATTCACGATTTGATTCCTATTTTAAGCTCTAATAGTGCCCTAGAAGCGAGGCATCTGGTATTGCCATTGTCAATCCGCTTGTTATGCGTGACGATTTAGGCAAATCCTCTGTCCATGGTCTCTAGTCCATGGTCTAGCATTGGATTTCTAATCAATAATATGAAGAAGTAGAGGTGAGGTTAAATGTATCAGTTTCTGGATTACGCAGGTTGTTTTATAGATACAATCAGACATGAATGAGGTTACATTTATCTTGTACTTTTATCAGTTACGGTCTCGGAAGTGCTTAATCGCCTCACGTCTGATCTTACACGTAAACGTTTTTTTAGTGTCAATAGTACCCAAACCTTAATATAACTCAGCAATCTGAATCAGGAAACGATCAACCTTTTTTATGAAAAGGTTAACTTTTATTTTTTAACTACTGGAACGTATTATTTTAAAATAAGTCGTTGCAAATTCCATGTCTTATAGACATTATACAAGGTCATGATGTATACAAATTTGTTAATATATAAATTGACCAATATGGTTAACGTCCATGAAAATAAAACAGCACGATTGATATTGTATATTGAATGAAACATATATTTTTTAGGTTTTTATGTATAATTCGGCAAAAGTAAACAAGTGTATAATGACGGACTAGCAATACTGTATAATATCTAGTGTGTTCGGCTTATTAAAAATGGGTATGTTGACAAGACTTATATTATGTATGATAGGTTTATATTTTTAAGAAGAATCTCACAAAAGAAGGCCCTTAGCGGCGGCGCTACTGTGGCACCATTACCTTTGCAAACGTTAACATTTGCTGTTAAAATCTATACTTTACATTTTTGTTCGCCTATTTAAGCGGGGCGTTTTTCGTGAAACAGATTCTTTTATTACATTCTATTATTATAATATAATAAATATAATGAGTTCTATTTCGTGCATTAAAAATTAAACTCACCTGAAAAACTCGTTCTGTTCCTCGTTTTTCTTCCGTTTTTCTCACGTGTGAAAATATTGGCAGCAATGGCGCAAGTAGCACAAATAATCACGGGAATTTATGTACGTGAGTTCTGTTACTTAATGTAGTATAACTTGTATCCACTATTAGTTTTAGAGAATATCTATAGTAGTCACACTTTGAATGGAAATGTTCCTTAAGCGGAATCACGTAATTTCGGAACGCTTCCGAATGTTGTAAGATATCCCAACAGGTTGATGCGCGTGCGCAGTGCGGGAAAGTTCTTCGAGTACTGTCATTCGGCGAAGCCGTTGCCAGTGTCAGGCCGGCTAATGTATAAAAAGTTTCTCTGTGAGTCTGTGATCAATGTGTTACTTTCATTTAGGTTTTAATTTAGTTTCTCACAAAATCTTATTTTATTATGTAGGACCCGTCAAGATAATTTAATTAAATGAACAATGCAAAATATAGGCACACAATTTCAGGTCAATATAATATATTACTAACTGTATTAGGTACTTGTGACAAAACCCACTACCTACCTACTACACCGTTACCTATATACGAAATATTATAGTTTTTACGTGGTACGTAGTACTCAATAAGTTTTGAGATGCTCGAAATTTAAAAATGGAACGCACCCGTGTTATGTTTCTAAAAAGAAAATTTATTTAAAAATAGTACTCCATAAACCAATTGCTCAATATTAAAAAAACAAGGTTCTATTAATTTTCCTGCAACGCTTCCCACGCTTTTCATTTAAATCGATGGATCTTAACCGCGAACATTTGCGCGCTATGATCTATTATGATTTTAAATTTGGTTCAACCAAACAATTAAGTTTACAATGGTTACCATCAGAATTAGGAGACTCAGATCCAAGACTCGCAATAATTTTTAGGTGGTTTGCTGAATTCAAAAGAGATAAAATTAACCTTAAAGATGACCAAAGAACCGGTGCCCTCCAAATAGCAGTAACGGCAGAAAATGTATGGACTACTGAAATGTTGGTGCGAGAAGATCCACGAATCACATATACGGACATCGAAAAGATTGTAAGCATTAGCTCGGACAGCAGTCAGGAAGCTTTGTTGTCGATGGATCCCTCGTTTGCTCTCCGAAAGCGAAAAACAGACTCGTGTGGATTGGTGCCATGAAATGCGTCTACGTTTTGAAAACGGGGCATCTAGGCGCGTTTCAGAAATCGTTACTGATGATGGAGACATGGATCTATCAATATGATCCGAAAAGTAAAAGGCACTCATCGGTATGGGTCTACTCAGAAGGACAATTACCGACAAAACTGCAAAGACCTCGCAATGTCGGCAAAGAAATGGTGGCTAGATTTTTTTCGCGGATCAGACATTTGTCGACGTCAATGATGGAAATTTTTAGGTTAGTTTACTCTGAATGGTATACTACAGTTGCATTACCCAAAGCTTTTCAAGCTGTGCGGGAGAGAAGATCAAAGGCCGGGCTTCGGGGAATCATGCTGCATCACGATAACGCCTCTGCACATACCTCCCTTAAAACAAAAACATTTATTGAGGAATCTGGTGTTGAAACTCTAAGTCACCCATCCTACAGTCCTGACTTAGCTCCTTGTGATTTCTTTTTGTTCCCAAGAGTCAAAGAAAAAATAAAAGGCAAGTTTTTTTCTAGCGCCGAAGAAACCGTGGCTGCCTACGAAAAAGTGATTTCCGACCTGTCAAATTAAGACTGGCAAAAGTGTTTTCAGTGTTGGTTTAGGGTTTAGGCGAATGGAACTTCGTATAGAGCATGATAGAGAATATTTTGAAAATATTTAAAATAAATATTAATAGTATCCAGAATACTTTTTGTATATCTCAAAACTTATTGAGTGTCCCACGTAGAGCCACCCTGCAGCTATTATGGTTGTAGCATTAATGAGTTCGCTCGACCGGGGAAGGCCCACGCCTTCACAGAATATCAGCATAAAATAGCAGCTTAATACTGCTGTATTTCGTATGGTGGTGTAGACAAACGGTGACCCACTTCACTAGAATCGAGGCATTCCATCTTAGTCCTCAAGGGTGACAACGTATCTGCATTTTAATTCTTAATCGAGGATAAATGTAGATGTCGATGGGCCACAGCATCCACTTACCATCAGGTGGACTGTGTGCTCGTTTGTCTCCCCTATCCCATAAAAATATACATAAACTCCCACGCCTCACCCAAAGGGACAGGCGAGACTACGGACTTTCTTTTGACACGATCTTGACACACCTTTCTCGTCTCTTTCACATCCATTTGTCTACGCATAGTATATGCTTGTCGGTGGGTACTCTTAATTTGCCCCATCTTTAATATATCGCTAATTTCATCAATAACTTAAGTCTAGTAGAGTGGCCTTTGCCGACTTTACCACTCACTTCTACAGTGTTTGCTTTGTAACTCACCGTATTCGTTCTTTTAACGTGTTTAAACCTCAAACCACCGAAGCATTCTCTTCTTCATCCTGTTGACAACATCTTCTTTTAAACCACTTTTCCTTATCAAATTAATCTTAAAATTAATAATATTATATATGTATAATTTAATATATTATCAATATTCACAGCGATCAAGGAAGGAATTTTGAGTTTCAAATATTCCAGGAAACTTGCCGAGTTATTGATACTCATAAAACAAGAACAACTTCTTACCACTCGCAATCTGATGGAATGGTAGAACGATTTAATCAGACATTGGAGAGGTGCCTAGCAAGAGTTGTGGAAAATCGGCAACGAGATTGGGACAAGCACATACAACCATTTTTGTTGTCATATCGAAGCGTTGTTCAAGATAGTACATCAGTGACACCAGCTTTCGCAAACTGTAAAAGAATAACGGCTGCCTGCAGACCTGATCACCGAAATACCACCTGATGCCTCCACGATGTATAACCGATTATGCAAATGACTTCTGGAACAAAATGAATGACGTTTATGAGCACGTCAGACAATCGGGCCAGCAAACGTCTGACTGTATGACCGCAAAATGAATAACAAAGGATTCGACGAAGGTTCACTAGTGTGGTTGCACAATGCAGTCCGCAGCAAAGGAAAATCTCCTAAACTTCAAGCTGAATGGGGCGGACCGTACCGGAATGTGACCAGGATCAATGACGAAACCTAAGGAGCAAGAGGTACTCCAAAGTACGTCCATGTGGATCGACTAGCGCGTTATCATAGGGCCGATAATGCTCGGGACGAGCATGTCTTAAGAGGGGGCAGTGTTGCGCGCCATAATTAATGCCTGGTACATCACGCGGGCTATCATTAGCGCCATATAGTATCGAGTAGCAGAAATATGAGTGTCAAGTTCTTTGTAGAAAATTCACTAGCGCCATCTAGCATCAAGAAGCAGAACTACGAGAGCTTTCTATAAAATTCCATACTAGAAATTTCTACACCTAGTCAGTCGGGACCGGTATGTAGTCGAACATTCTAGATGTTTCAGTAGAAGTGACCCTATATAAGGACCGTACAGACCGCGACCGAGTCACTATTGAATTGGCGATTTAAGCAAATACTTCGAAGCGATATAACCGCGAATTGTGTTTTATTATTTGTGTGTTTTAAGTTGTGATTGGTGTTCGGTAATAAAAGTGTCAATTTTGGTAATTCTATCGGCAGTTTTTATTGCCACGAACCCCAAGCTCGTAACAGTACTTACGTTTCTCAATTGCTCAGTACATAGGTACACGTGCTTGTTATTAGAATAAAGTATTCAAAACATTTCAAATTTGGAAAAATAATAAGTTATCTTAAATAATATTTCCCTACAGTTGTTCTTTCGAATACTTCACACACAAAAACCTTATATAATGCTTGATTGAGATCACGACAATTCTGTGGTCGAGGCGGTGTAAGATATTTCGATTCAGATACTAATCTTGTCCCATATATGTTTTAATTAGATTTAGTAACCAGAAAACTCTTTTAATTTCTTTAGTAAGATACGATAAATACGAGTATCTCCAGTGTTATGCCATGATTGCATGCCGAGCGAAGGCGTTGTTTATTGACCCAATCCTTTAAGTAAGAAATATTTGTGTTTTTACTATGCGTTGATAGTTCCACAAAGTTCAGCAAGAGTTTTTATCAATAACTATTTGTTGAGCAACTTTAAGTGACTTAAAATACAATCCAAGTCAAAATGAAATGAAAATTATATATAATAATAAATTACTTATAAAGTTATTATTTCCTACTTATTATTATACCTAAAGCTTTATTTAACCAGTAGGTTTTAAAATATTTCTAATAATCAATAATATACCTATTAATAATTAATATTTTTTAAACTGCCCTTATCGGGTATCAAATGCAAATTAATGAACGGACTGATTGGACTGCATACAAACGCGAGAACAACGATATACCTCGCTTTCTTATTATAAAGATAACTTTAACTTTCTATATTCAGCTTTAGACCAATGAACCTTGTTCTTCCAACTTTCTCGAGATTCATACCCTACAGTATAGTACTGGTTTCTTTAATTTCATACCTCTCTAGAACGCCCTGCCCGAAGATATTTTTTTAAAACGTTACCTCCACATTAGGATTTTCTCCTGTTTCGTGGGAGCTGTATAAAAACACACATCCAGACCCAGAATAATTACTTGTAGGTCATACAAATACTTGTACCATGCGGGATTTGAACCCACGGCCCTTAGTGCTGTAACTCGTTGCTAATAAGCCTCTGCGCCACGGAGCCGTCAAAGCATTTAATAAATTTGATACAACCTTAGCACAGAATAAATAATAGTACTACGTACAGAAGTTGCACTCCTTTGATGTCGACTGCTTGCCGACGTTTAATAGCCTACATAATTATCATTAATCAGATAAATCGCACACGCAAGCTAAATAAAACTTTATCTCTGCGCGCTAGTGTCCATATTACTTGCATCTTTTCTGCTTCCTAAGTCACGGCGGACTTTCCGTGGTTATTAAGGGATGTCAAAATATTTGAAACTGCCCTAAAAAAATACATTGCGAAATGTTAATTATGTTACTTAGGTGAAGTACCTATTCTGACTATGATCGACAGACCATATTTTCGCACTTACGTGAGTACTGCGATGGCAGTAAAATTTATTTACGTAAACAGCGTTAAAAAACTATAATATTCAATCGCCTACAACGCGCTAGCCCTGACTGCGTATTTCACCCCGGGTGCGTCGCAACTTTAGGTAATCATTTCACGCAGGTAGCAAAAGTGACAGAGGTCTGACCTTAGCTAGAGGAAAATAACATCTGACTTTTTAATAAAATATAATGACAAACGAACTTACAGCCCACCTGATGGTAAGTGACTGTTGCAGTCCACGGACATTTGCGTGAAAACATTTTAAGCCCGCAACCAGCTTCAAATCAAGAAGGCTACAGATGCGCTGTCACCTCTGAGGTCCGAGATGAAATGCCTCACAATCTGTAATTACTGGCTCTCTATATTATTCAGACCGGAACACAGCAGTGGAGGACTGTTATTGGCGTCATATATACCTATGTATATTAAATGCATGTTAGTATGGTATACATATTCACCTATACAACATGTAACAAAAACCCTGTGGTTCCCGTTAAGTGCGTTATAAGAATCAGTATTCAAGCGTATAGAATTAAAAAAAAAAACACATTTCAAAAACTAATTTTATTTAAAAAAAATTAATTTGCAAATTGTATGTGGTTATATTAACTCTGCATTGGCCGAAGAGTAAGAGGATTGTCAGACCCCGCATTACCGAAACTCGTGTGAGTTAGAGAAAATAAAACCACATACAATTTGCAATTTTTTTTAAATTTATTTAAAAAAATTATGTTCGAGTTTTATAAAAAATTATTTCTATAAGCTTGAATACTGACTTTGATAACGCAGTTTACGGGAACCACAGGGTTTATGTTACATGTTGTATATACTGGGTGATTTTTTACCGTCTGGAAAAAAATGTAACAGGTAAACGGAATAGAAGCATATGGCACTGATATTATAATTTTATTTTTATTTTACATTAACATATTATGAAATTGATCTATCAATAAATAGTACTAATATTAATTTGAAATAAACTTTCGGTACTAAAAAATAACAAAAAAATTTTCAAACAAAAAAAAATTATTAAAAACTATCGAAATTAAAATAATACGTACCCAACTAGTGGTTTTTATTGATAGATAAATTTCATAACATGTTGTAACAAAAATCCTGTGGTTGGTTCCCGTTAACTGCGTTATCAGAATCAGTATCCAAGCATATAGAAATAATTTATTTAAAAAAAACACATTAAAAAATAATTTTAATGAAAAAAAAATGAATTTGCAAATTGCATTATGTGGTTTTATTATATCTGCATTGGCAAAGGAGTAAGAGGATTGTCAAAGACTCCACATTATCGATACTCGTGTGAGTTAGAGAAAATAAAACCACATACAATTCGCAAATAATTTTTTTTCATTAAAATTATTTTTCTTAAATTTGTTTTTTTGAAAAAATAAATAATTTCTATACGCTTGGATACTGATTCTGATGACTCAACGGGAACCACAGGGTTTTTGTTACATATAGTATACACTTCTATTCCGTTAACCTGTTACACTCTATTTTCTCCCAGACAGTTAAAAAAAACATCCAGTGTTTTGTCTATTTAAATATGTTTTAGTTATTGTTAAATGTTTGTCAACCCCTGCCAACTTTTATTTCTCTATTTCGCGGTTAACTGGTGACTAATGCCATAAAAATATAGTCCGCTAATTGTTGTAACTATAAATAAATAAATATACCTAACTAGTCTTTAACACAATATAAAGTGACAGTGGTAGTAAAAGTACTTTAGACTGTGGTATTAGCAGTAGATATATACGGTTATAGAGTTAAAGAGACCGTAAAAACTACTCGGCTACTAAGTTTACAGCAAGAAAAACATAAAAAAGATATTTCGTTCTGCTGAAATGGCAAATAGAGCACCTCAGTTTAAAAGGATTTTAAGAAATCTAAACAGAGCGTAAATCTACAAGACACTTACCTACTGTGTTTGCTGTTTATAACCTTGACCGACGCGAAGCAACGAGAAGACGACCTAGCTTACTTGACTTAGATTATTTTTTTCGTGGCGAAATGAGCAACGAACATAACATAACGTTAAATACACTACGGTCTATGCTTGTTCGTCTGTCTGTTACGAAAAACTTTTCCTAAAACTCACAGTCCTACATATGATTAGCAACAGTGCGGATTCTAACATTCTTGCAATGCTTATTGAACTACATGTATTATGAGTTCCCTTAGCCAACAAGCCAGAAGTTTAGTCTCTGTATCAAGTTTTGTATAGATTTTGTTCAGTTTATACTAACCTAGCATGTAAGAAAAATTGTACCAATACTAACATATATGGACCTGAGTCTGAAAATAAATGATTAATAAAAATAAATTTAATAATATACCTAGCACAGAAACTAGGCTGTGATATTCCAATTTGGGTGTAAATTATCCAAAGTAGAATTAAGATTTCTATAGGTTCAAATAGGAAAAATTCGAGGGATCATTATGGAGAGTAGGTATCAAGTAGAATATTTAAGCATTAAATTAACAATAATTTATGAACTTTTTAAGCATAAAACAACAAAATCATATGGATTGAAAAATTCTAGTGATCGATTATTAGTTATCAGGGACTAAAAACTTTCCAAAAGCAAACGGTGTTTATTTTTTATTTTTAACCAGTAAGAAACCGGTCCAAAAAATAAATCTTAAAAAAATCCGTAGTTTTTCACAACGTTGTCGCCTTTCTTGAAAAAAAGACCACCTCAATTCTGCTCCGCGCCTCCAGAGGTATGTCACCATGTAGGACGCAACTGAAGAACTACTCAAGGATTCAAGTACTGGCTTTTCATCCGTTTTCAGATGCTCCGCTGTAATTTCGTCCTCACTTGTGACCCTACCATTGTAAAGATGTGATATAATCAAAATAGTGTTTAATAAGACTTGCTCTTGGATCATCACTCACATTTACGAGTACGTGTGACTCCGACGATAACGCGTACAGCTGACAATATAACTTTTTTTTAAAATATTAGTTATCTTATCAATCAACATTACTAATATTCCTTTTAACCACTCCTGGTAAGCTTGAAACGCTTGTGTCAGGAGTGGTTCACGACAGTAGTCAACTGGCGGATTCGAACCCACGACCTTTTGAGTTCGCGATCGGCGCCCGATTATTAGGTTACTGTCGCTTACAATCTCTTTCAATTTTCAAGCTCATTCAAAATCTTTTATGTCCCCGAAAATATGCTACCACATTCGGTCTTCAACTTCGACAGTTGTCACTTTCTGGCCGACGGATCTATGGCAAATACTTTGGAGCATCGGTTCCGCTCGATCGCTTCTTCACTACAAGTTGTATTGATGTTGCGTCGTAATCATTTGGAGATCAGTCTGTTCAATTGCCTGTATGCTGTAAAATCTGTTAAAGACTGCAGCTTCATTTCCCGTCTAACAGCCATGAGATTAAGAGTGTGATCGGAGATTCTGGGTTTGGCTGCGACGGGTCTTGCAGAACTTAACTCCGACCGCATGGAATGTTGGATATGAATGACAAGCTCGTGGAGAGTTGGTCATACATAACCACTATGTTACTTATAAATACCTATTACATTTCAGATAAAAACAACAAAATTATTTAAACTACAGTTTACTTGCATCTGCATTATTTGCATTTGCATTTATTATATACCTATATGTATGATTTTAAAAATGACGAAAATAATTGAGTAAATATTTAAATGTTATGTCTTTGTAACATGAACTAGATAAAATAGACAATTCATGACTATAACATGTTAAGACAACAAAAGAGAATATAGAGAGTTGTAAGGATTTTAAATAAAATATATTTTAAACAATATGGGTCTAAATTTTTTTCAATCTTTATTCATTAACGTTCATTTATCACTAGGTTTTTGATTATGACATTTACTGTGGAAGCAGTTTACATGAACATAAACTGGATAAGGACAAACATAAGTACAGAACTGGAAAAATTATTTGTATGTTATACAAATACGTAGGCTCCGTTGCGGGATTCGAACCCGCGGCCTTTAGCGTCGTTACTCAATGCTAAGCCATTGCATCACGGTGCCGTCAAAAATTAAGTAAACGTTTACTTAATTCAATCGTGGTAATTTTCTTTCTTAGTTCCCTATTTGTAACGTGATAAAGTAATTGTAACAGCCTTCCCTCTTCTATGAACTTGTCCTTTTCTTTTGTCTGCTGTTTGCTAGCTAATTTATACACGTAATCATATCATGTATTCTGTGGTATGGTGTCCATGTCGCGTGGCACAGGCCTGTGTTATGATCGGTAGTTTGGATGCGAAAGGAGTTGCAGTACCACTTACTATCAGGTGTCAAAAAATAAAACCGGCCAAGAGCGTGTCGGGCCACACTCAGTGTAGGGTTACGTAGTTTCCCGTCCGTCACAATAAGTGTTCCCACTTATGAGTTTAAATGTGGGTATCCATTATGTTCGCGCTCCAGGAGCGCTCCGCGCTCCTGCAAATGCTCCCGGTAGTGGGTAAGTGCGCGAACATGGAGCGTACAACATTGCACGTTCCGCGGCAGGTGCTCCGACTCGTGACGGTTTTTAGCACGAACTAGGCATGTCGATCTAAAATCGATTAATCGAAAAATCGATTCTTTGGAGCAAAATAATCGATTTTTTGGATCGATTTGGAGCACCGCATCGATTCACTGAATCGATCCAAAAACCTCTCGAATCGGACCGTTTCATCTGATTCTAGAACCAGCGATAAAATTCCCAAACTGGCTGGGGTAAGATACCGCAGTTTTTTAATTTTTTGCTGTTGGGGGACGCAAAAACAACCGATCTTACTTGGTTGAATAATTTGAACGCAATATACAAAACGTAACATAATTAACGCACTTTGAAAAAGTAGTTTGTACAGAATTGTTTACTGAATCGATTCCTATCATTTTTAATATAGGTAATTTTTTATCCCAAAAATAATTAAAACTACGTAAATTACAGTAACACTAAATCTGTACAGTCAAAACAAAATGAAATAGACCGTAACTTAAGGCAATAAGACTTTTAAGAGTGCAGTTTTATTTGTGTTATTACTAATTCTGTCATTCAATAAAAATAAAGAAAATGAACTTTATTTCAAGCACGTTAAAGTCTTTGCGTTCGTGGATTTGTACTGTGACCACAACATTCTTCCGGAATTAGTATAACTAATTTGATAAATAATCAGTGCATAAAAATGTTTAACTAAAAATTCAGTGTATGTATTATGGTTATAACATAATAATATACTAATTGGGGTGTCTGAGGGTGTGCGTTAATTACGTTACATATTGTATATTTGAATAAAATAAATATTTATGAACGCATCCAACAATATCGAAAAGTTGTCATTTCATTTTCATTTCTAAATTTCTAATTCTATTCTTACCCGTGGAATGTTGGTCTAACTTAATCTGTGCTGTGAACAAAACTACATATACATACTACAATTAATATTATAGCTGTGAACCTGTTTGAACTGTGAACTCGCGAATTTACTTTATTATCAAAAACATACATACTGTGAGCTGTAAGTACAGACGGAGTACTTTCTATATATCTAGATGCTGTAAATAAATATTATATGTTGAAGTTCATAAAGGTTTATAGTAAGGAAATAACCAGTATTGTGTTCATGTAGCATTCATTTCAATTTGATAAATAGTGAGTTAATAGATTGAAATAGATTGATCGAGAAATGTACGTTGCAATTTGCCCTTTTGTCAAAGTATTGTTGTTGTTTTTAGCCTAAAATGTCAAATAAAAGTGATACATGGAATCACTTTGTAAAAAACGGCCAAGAGCGTGTCGGGCCACGCTCAGTGTAGGGTTCCGTAGTTTCCCGTCCGTCACAATAAGTGTTTCCACTTATGAGTTTAAAGGTGCAGTACCGGGTAGTGCTGTACCCACTACCGGGAGCAGTTGCAGCAGCGCTCCGCGCTCCTGCAACTGCTCCCGGTAGTGGGTACTATTGTTTCCATCCAAGTTCAAAATGATTTTCCTAGAAAGTCCTTATAAAGTTCTACTTTTCAGATTTTTTTGGGGACACATTGTTTTTTACTTTTGGAGCGATTATTTCCGAAATTATTGACATTATCAAAAAATGATTGTAGTAAACCCCTATTCATTTTTAAATACCTTTCCATCAATATATCACACGTTAGGGTTGAAATTAAAAAAAATTATTTCCCACTTTACATATAGGGGGCTACCCTAATAAAACATTTTTTCCAATTTTTATTTTACCACTTTGTCGGCGTGATTGATACACATATTGGTACCAAATTTCAGCTTTCTAGTGCTAACGGTCACAGAGATTAAGCGAGGACGGACAGACGGACAGACAGACATGGCGAAACTATAAGGGTTCCTAGTTGACTACGGAACCCTAAAAAAAGGATCGAGTGGCGAACCACCCCTAAAACAAGCGTTTCAAGCTTACCAGGAGAGGTTAAAAGGAATATTAGTAATTTTAATTAATAAGATTTACTAATATTTTAATTTCAAAAAATATTAAAGTTCAATTAAAGAAAAAATCGCAAATTCTTGAAATTTCATGTTTGAATATGTCGCGATTAATCGAAAATCGATCTTTTAATCCTCGATTTAATCGATAATCGATTCTAGTATCTTCGATTCGAATCGATTCAGAGATCGATTTTTTTTAAGAGTGAATCGACATGCCTAGCACGAACTCAAAGGGGAGCGCAGTGTGTCAAAGGATAGCGCATGTAGAAGTACGCGCGACGTATCCATTGGAGCAGATGCAGGAATGCAGAGCGCTGCTGGAGCGCGAACATAGTGGTAACCCAACTTAAAAAGGCTATTTATTGCGGAACTCTAAATCTTAACATCGACTTTTAAAAAAATGACGTCATTACGCAGCGCCATCTATCGAACCATTTATGAACTGGTTTTTACCTTAACATTTTGATGACGTTAAAAAAATGAATTTTAGTTTTGTTCTAAATTGCCTTAGCATGTTCCTGATAGAAGTTTTATGTAGTTATAAGATACCGCCAATGCCTAGGAGAGACCAACCGAACAATTCGATAATACCCGACCCAATGTAATATGTACCTACAGCGCCATCTCTCGGGGAATTGGGTTACTAATTAATACGTAGACGTGCCAGAAGTTTTCGGTTGTAATTTTGGATTGCGAGAACCGATTATATAATTCTTTTTTGTTTGAAAAAAGATACGTTCAGGATAATAAAATATGTAAACAAAGTTAAAAAAAATGCTTGCATATACGATTATACTACAAACTTAGTCCAGAAATTATTTTGTACAACTTTTTGTCTTTTTTGTACAAAAACTGTTGTTTCCATCCAAGTTCAAAATTATTTTCCTAGAAAGTCCTTATAAAGTTCTACTTTTCAGATTTTTTTCATATTTTCTAAACTTATGGTTCAAAAGTTAGAGGGGGGGGGGCACACATTGTTTTTTACTTTTGGAGCGATTATTTCCGAAATTATTGAAACTATCAAAAATGATTTTAGTAAACCCGAATTCATTTTTAAACACCTTTCCAACAATATATCACACGTTAGGGTTGAACCCAAGTAACATTTTTTCCGGGCCTAGGTTGTAAAAAATGCCTTTAGGGTTTAAAAAAGTTGTAAAAAGGTTAATGCTTTGCTATCTGGTCATATCAAGTACTTGTGAGTGATTATTAAGCCCTAACACTAATTGTTTATTATTACAACCTTGAAGCTGCTGACAAGAGTTTAAATTAACGTTATTTTGACTTGTGTTTCAAGAGCTTATAGTCCTAGGATCATAAAGTTGTTATTTACTCCTGCTTAAGTTTTAAAAAGGCTAGCATTTTACTTAAGTAAGATCTAAAGGTAAATTTTTTAACTTCCGTATTACTATAAGGTTGTAGATTTTTGAAATCGCTTAAAAGTAACTTTTAAAACCTAATTAAACCCCTTAGGCTGTATTAGAGTTGTCTATGTAAACAAATTAGGACTGTGTGATAAAAACCCAAACCAATAAGCTGTTCTTAAAAGTTGAAGGTATGATTAAAGTCCTACAAGAATAATTTAAAGCTTATCAGACGTCCTCAGAGGATGTTAGTTGCATCCGCGACTTCAAAGCTGCGATTGTCTTATAGTAATGACCGACACAGGGTGATACAAAAAAACGAGCGGAAATGTTAAACGTTAATTTCGTAAAAATTTCTTAAGAATGTTACTACAATTGTTAGGTATAGTAGATTGTGACTACCAAATATGGGGTTTTAAGTAAAAAATGAGCTTTAGCCGGTCCCGCGGCATGTAATATCCATGATGGATTTTCTCTTGTAAAAATGGTTGTTTGGCTATTCGATTTTAACTATTTTTACAGAGCTTTGATTCCGCTCCAGATGCCCGACCTCCTGAAAACCCTTTAGTTTCAACCACAAGTAACGTGACATCGTCTGATATATTTGAAGAATAACAAAAAAGTTAAGCAGACGATGACCATCAGCGTCTGCTTTACTTTTTTGAAAATTTTGAAGACCTTGAAGCTCTTACATTAGAAACTCATTTTGATACAACAAAGGATTAAGAATGTGGTCTTTGAAATACAAAATTAAACGGCAACATGCCTTTAAAGACCTTCTAGACATATTGAACAAACGAACTAATCTGAAACTTCCTAAGGACCCTAGAACCTTATTGAATACTTCCAGTGGTATTCAAATAAAAAATAATAAGGGCGGTCAATACTGGCGCAATGGGCTCGAAGCATGACTTCAAAAATGTTTTTATGATATTAAAGCTAACGAAGACATTTCAATTACGATAAACATTGACAATTTGAACCCTAAACCAATGATATCTCAAATAGCCAAATTGCTAGATGCAAGATTCAAAAAACTCAGTATGATATTATGCAAAAAGATGTGAAAAGTGATGTATATCTACAGTTAAAATTCGTCACCAGCAATTCCTATCTTAGTCATGTGATCAAAGATAATAATTCAACGCCTATTTTATATTTATTTGGGAGGAAGGTAAGAAAATGGTTGGATACTTACAAAGAATAATCGCGTTGTTTGAGTGATTGCATTTTGTAAACTTGACAAAGAATTTATTTTTAGTGGAATGGATATGAAACATTGCTCAGCTTTTTTAGAAAACCAATTAATTCATCTAAACTAAACATTTACTGTGTCGACTGTCGATATATCTACTGTGCACTCAAATGATTTAATGTCTGTCTAAATCTACTTTTGAGTTGTTAGACATAAAATGCAAACTTGTAAGGGTTTCACACAATTTTATTGTGTTTATTCCACTATTATATACGTTAAATTTATAAATAAAGTCTATAAACGTTTAATAATTCATCATTATATTAAAACTTACAATCAATTCTTTTAGAACTTAAAGAAAAATAGACTTTAATAATAATAGAGAGGATACGACGTTTAAATTAGATTTTTTCTAACAATACAAGTCAACATTTTCATTATATTTGATACAATATAAAATAATATTATTATAAAACTTCAACAAACATAAGTAAGTACTCTAATACGTGTTATTATTATAGAATAATGGAGAGAATGCTTTTATAAAATTATCATTATCTAGCTGACTTACAGTACTGTCAGCATTTTGTATTACAGAGAAAGATATCTGATGAATATGCTTAAAAAATTGAATATAATCTTTTCATAATTTGTCCATATAGTTGCCAATCTAAGATACCAATGTGAAAAACTCCCTTGAAAAAACAATCTATCTAGCAAAAGTTGGTCCCTTTGGTTCCTAATCCGGTAGAGCATAATGTTGACATGGTTTTAAAATAATTGCTACGGAATTCCGCATTCTTAAATTTATCCTAAGCTCAAAAAGCTGCTCCACTGTTTTGAGTGGAGGAAAACATTTTTCCAAGATCTCTTGATTGGTAACTTTAACTGTAGCCATTTCACATCATAATTCGTTTAATAGAACTTTATGCTTCGCAAGCTGCTGCATCATTTTTTTCTGATTCTATTATTTTACCTTGGTTTTCAACCACTTCGTTGCTTTTAGTAAAAATGAAGTGTTGACGTTATTGAGGGATTAAAGTCCGCCTGAAAAATATAAAAATGATCGTATAAAAACAACTAATTTGTTGGTGTATATTAACTATTTATCGCCTTTCATGTCATTTAGAATTAAAACCCAAAATCAATTTAGCATTAAATTGATCCAGTACTTACTGGTATGTTGTTTGTTTCTTTTTTTAAAAGGGGGGTAAGGGATGATACATTTTACAAGAACTCCTTGTGTAATGTATCATCCCTTTCCGTCGTTCATCTACCTACAAAACACTAAAAATAACTAAACCAAAATTCTAATTTACACTCGAAGAACAGCCTGTAGTAGTTCGCACATTTTTGTAACCATCGATCGAACGCAAGTCTGGCTACAACCAAAACTTGAAAGCAACTAATTGCGCTCAGAGGTTGTTTTTGCGACTAGTAAGTCTTGAACTACTCCTGACGATAACCTTTAAGTTTTGAAAACAGCTTTATTGTTTTAATTAGGTGCGCGAGATTACCTTTAGCTCTTATTTTGGCAATTTATATGGCATTGAGAGCTTTTACCTGTTGCAGTTTTAAAAAAGTTAATTTTAATTCCTTATAATCATTTCCTCACACCTGCCATATTAGCCATATAGCCATATTAGAAATTTAAAAAACATGTAATAAAAAATCAAGTTTTTTTAGTAAATTAAGGAGCCTGTGCGTTTTTGCTTATTTATGATTTAAAGTGTACGTTTTTTATACAAATAGAAGTTTTATTTATAATGCTACTTTACACGAACTTCCGCATTTTATGTTTCTTATTTCATTAAAATATCTCCAAAAATTGTAACTTTCGTAAGGCCCGTATATTATATAGCACTTTTATCTTAAAGTATCACGATAAAGTGCCAGTCGCACTACATTTGTCCTGAAAACAAGAAGTTAATTGCATAATATTTTTATGAATAAGTATCATTTATCTCGCCATTTTGAAACTTGGTACAATGACGGAGAATGGCGACATTTAAATCCACGATTAGAGTTTCGTGTAAAAATATTTTACTAACACAGAAACATTCTAAGACCAGGACTCCTTGAGAAGCATTTATTCATAACCATCAAAAAGCTTATAGGTTGTCAAAGAGTTACAGCCAAGATTACTTTAGAACTTAGATGCTACTTTGCAAGGTTGTGTTAACGTTAAATTAAGGTTATGAAGGTTATATTTGGGTTCTGTGTAAGTAGTTAGATAGGTTCTGGATTTGAGCTATAGGTTTTGCTATAGCTCTCAGAAAGTTTATAAAACGTGGGCCCTTTTTACACACAGGAGGTTAATATAAGGTTATTAAAACGTCATTGAGTCTGTTAAGACTTACGAGTGGATTTCCATATGAAGGTTCTAGAACCTTTTCAAAACCTTTCTAAAATCTAAAATGTTTACTTGCGAAATTAAAAAACATCACTTCCCACTTTACATATAGGGGGGCTACCCTAATAAAACATTTTTTTCCAATTTTTATTTTACCACTTTGTCGGCGTGATTGATACACATATTGGTACCAAATTTCAGCTTTCTAGTGCTAACGGTCACAGAGATTAAGCGAGGACGGACAGACGGACAGACAGACATGGCGAAACTATAAGGGTTCCTAGTTGACTACGGAACCCTAAAAAGGGTCAAAGCATTTAAGGCATTCTATGATGCACTATTTGTTTTTGTTCTGTTCAAAAAATCATATATGTAAATAGGCTACGATTCCCGAATTTGAATACGAATCATTGAAGAGATAACATCAAAATGGAGAAACACGAAATCGGAGGTGTCATCAAGTACATCTGACATTTTTAATCTACATAGGTATTGAATAAGTAGTAATGTCGTAATAACTGCCTTTTAATAAGTTCGAGTGGGGAAGTTGGGAGGGGTAGGGGGAATCGATTAAGACATGAATTACCATTTTTAAATTTTTGTTTGTATGTGTGTCTATTTATCCGGGCTAATTTTCGGAATTGTGAATAGATTGTAATGAAACTTCACGAACAGATAGAGTCATTGAGCATAGTGCTGAGTTCATCAGTTTTTACCACAGAAATAGTAATAATAAGATCATAGAAATGAATTAGCGTTCGATTACTTCCAAAACCGATGTCGCCACATCTTAACACACGCATTACCGACCGATACCTGCAGCCGTATTATAAACATACGCAATGCACAATGATATTTAATGTTTCATATTATATTGCTTGTCGAGTTTGTCAACGCCGCGTGCGTCGCGTATTACGGTAGAAGAAAAGCAGCAATGGTAATTGTAGAATACGAAAAGTAATGAATGAAAGTTTACAAAGGTTAATATCATAGTAAAGTATTCATCTAGATATAAATTAGTTAAAACAATAATAATTAGTAAATAATCAAATTGCCGATGAAATGTTATGCCTTTATTGGTTGAATTACACGTCCTTCATGAGTTTTTACGTTTTTATGCTGCAGTTCACCATTATATGAACATAAATTCACGTACGACGTTCCTCGCGCAACTAAATCACAAAATAGTGAATGATGTTCGTTAACACATCATAGTGGCGACAAGGTCATGCGTCTATGCGACTCTATTGTCTTACCGTCGTTTGTGGTGACAATGTGCCACTTTTTAAGGTTTTTCGGTGTTTACAAAAAAAAAACTAACGTTATTTCGTTCATAAAAAATAATATATGTCCGCCGACTATTTACTTGAAAGATAAAAACGGCAACAATCCTCTACCTATCGTAAATACTGACAAAAATATTTTTGGTGGCACAACCTTTAAGGTTGGGGGAAAAATGTGCCAATTCGTAATTCCCTTTATATCTCGTAAAACATACAGAAGGGCACAATGTCACCTTTCTAGGTTGTAAAATTATGTATCAAGCTTCATAAAAGTGAAAAAAAATGTTACCATGAAACAAAATCCAAATATGAATGGCAGAAATTTCGTCTGACCTATGACTTTATTTTTGTTGATTTCCGTAAATATAAAAAGGTGTAAATAAATGAAAGAAATATAAAATAGAAAAATTTTATCAGCGTTTTAGGTACACATGTATGTGTTTTAATATAATAAGGACACTAATAAAAATGAACATTTTTGAGTCGGCTAAAAAGATCAAATAATTAAAAAAAAACACCACAAAGATTCGGGTTGTATTCGATGCTTCCTGCAAGCGAAAGAATGGAGTGTCGCTTAATGACGATTTATTGACAGGACCTCCTCTTCAATCTGAATTAAGGCACGTCTTGATGCGATGGAGAAGGCATTCAATTTGTTTGGTTGCGGATGTCTTAAAGATGTATAGGCAAGTAAGAGTGGCTGATGAAGACACAGACTTCCAAAGAATATTGTGGAGACAAAACGCTAATTCTAGCATACAGGATTATAAATTACTTACAGTTACATTTGGTACTGCATCAGCTCTATACTTAGCAGTAAAGGGAATGCAACAAGTAGCTCAAGATGAAGGTGACGAATTCCCACTTGCAGCTGAAAGTCATGAGTGATTATTACATGGATGATCTCATGACAGGGTGTGAAAATGTGGATACAGGTCTAAAAATTTACAATGAAATGAATTCTCTTTTAGAAAAAGGCGGTTTTCAGTTGCAAAAATGGTCAAGCAGTAGCGATGATCTGCTAAAAATAATAGAAAAAGATTACTTGGATAAGGATAGGAGTGAAAAATTTAATATTAAACAAGACGAAATAATTAAAACACTGGGACTTACCTGGAACCGATGCGTTGACTCTTTTCAGTATGCAGTGAAACTTCTTCCTCTGACTGAACCGATAACAAAAAGAAAGGTTATTTCAGATATTTGTAGACTTTTTGATCCCTTGGGTTGGGTCGCTCCTTGCGTAATATTAGCAAAAATTGTCATTCAAAAGCTCTGGATTGCAGGAGTTGGATGGGATGACGTAGTACCGGTAAACATAAAATATGAATGGACGACTTACCGAAACGACTTACTCAGGTTAACTGAATGTTCTGTACCAAGGTGGATGGGAATAAAAAAATCTGATAAAAGAATTGACTTACATGGCTTCTGTGACGCGTCAAAACAAGCATAATATGCGGCTGTCGTGTATGTCAGAATAGTGGACTCTAAAGACAAGGTACACGTTCATTTAATAACCGCAAAGACCAGGGTCGCCCCTATCAAAACAATCTCACTTCCGAGATTAGAATTATGTGGCGCATTCTTGCTAGCAAAATTAATAATTGAAATCGCAGAAGTATTAAAGATAGATAAAACTAACCTCTTTGCTTGGACTAACTCTGAAATAGTGTTAGCGTGGATAAACAGTCACCCAAGCAGATGGAAAACTTTCATTGCAAACATAGTTTCCGAAATTTTAAACATAATGGAGCCACAGCAATGGGGTCATGTTCAATCTAAGCAAAATCCGGCTGATTGTGCCTCTAGAGCTATTTTTCCATCCGAACTTGTGCGAAAAAAGTTATGGTTTCGCGATCCAGATTTCTTATATCAGTTGAAAACGAAACCTGAAAAACCAAAAACCATATCGACTTCATTAGAGCAAGTACAGGTATATAATGCTGTAACATCCGAATGTAATAATGAATTCGAAAAAAATGAATTTATTTTGCGAAATTGGTCCACACTTACCAAACTTGTTAGAATTGTAGCATATTCTAGGTGATTTTTACTCACCAGTATCTCCCATTGTCGCCGACATATTCATGGAAGACTTTGAGGAGAAAGCCCTGCTTAGTTCTCCCATAAATCCAAGATTCTACAAGCGGTACGTAGACGACACTTTCACTATTCTACCTTTAGATAAAGTAACTGCATTTTTAGACCATCTTAACTCTATAAATTCTAAAATTCAGTTCACAATGGAGTTAGAGGCAAACAATTCCTTAGCTTTTCTAGATGTGTTAGTAATTCGGAATCCTGATAACACCTTAAACCATACTGTGTATAGAAAAAAGACCCATACAGATAGATATTTAAACGGTGATTCTCACCACCATCCTTCACAGTTATCTACCGTGGGTAAATCTTTGTTTCAGAGAGCACGAGGGATCTGTGACAGTAAACACCTGGCTGCCGAGCTCCACCATGTCAAGCAAGTTTTGCATGACAACAAGCTTCGAATCCCGCGCCTACGTCACAGTGAACGAGTGAAGCCGGCCAAAGTCGAGCGTGTACCTGCTGTACTGCCATATGTTAGAGGAGTCACTGACAAAATTGGCTACATCTTGAAGCGCGCTTACATCAAAACATACTTCAAGCCGCTGGAGAAGATTTGTCAGTTTTTACCATCAGTCAAGTGTAATGTCCCTCTGCAAGATGCAGGAGTGTACAAGCTTGATTGTGAATGTGGGCTCTCCTACATAGGACAAACTAAAAGATCAATAAAAACCCGCGTTAAAGAACATATAGTTGATGTGAAGAATCGACGCTCCAGGAAGTCTGCAGTCTGTGAACACGTACAGGATGGCCCCCGTCACTACATCAGATTTGATAGACCGCAAATCCTCGCTAAAGAACACCGATTCCTTCCAAGGATGATTCGCGAGGCTATTGAAATCAAAAAACATCCTAATTTCAATAGAGAAGATGGCTGGGTGCTACCATCTGCTTGGGATCCTATAATAAATAAAATTAAATCCCAACCCAGGTATACAACTGCAAGACTTCAAGATACCATAAGTTCATACTGCATAGATCGGAACAAAAGTTAAATTTTAATCTATGGTAACCGCGGTTAACTATGACATCTCAGTCCCGCCCGTGACCATGAGTGCTGTAAAGCGTTCGAAACGTCGGGTATTTAAAAAGCTAAATATACGCGATAAATTCCGTAAAAACTAGTATTATTTCAATGTGTAGTGTTCGCGTAAATATAAGAAATCATTATGATTCAGAAACATCCTGGCCCAGACAATCTTACACGAGTCGTCACGTTACGTACAAAGGCCTCGGTGATTAAAAGACCTACGTCTAAATTGTGTATTTTACCTTTAATGTAAAATGAAATTTGTGTGTTACTGTATTAGTTATAATTATAAGTTGTATTTATATTTTATGTGGGTTTTTAAGTTCTTAGATTATTAAATGATGTTAGTTACATATTAAGATAATATTAATAAGTGATTGTTTTGTCATGGTGGGTAGTAAAATAAAGGACAATTGGTCAATATGTCCTTGGGGGGCGGTATGTTGACTTGTTTAAATTAGTATGATTTTTCTAGTGTAGATGGCGTTGAGCAATATATAGATTGCGATATAAAGATGTCATGTCATTTACAATAAGTGTGAACTGTAAATTTTTATTTTTAACTAAAACATCAAGTATAAAACTTGCGAGCATCTCTGCTTTTTTTTGTCATACAGTCCATATCCAAGTTGTTCATAATTTTTTTTTAATTGATGCAATCTACTCATTACGTAAAATTGCATCAATTAAAGATGTTCCCTGGAACGAGTCGTTGCAACATTTCACACGATTTTGAAATTAATTACATGCGTAATTTTTGCAAATCTGTATCAGTAACTGTGGACATTACGAAGCGTTCACTTACTTCCCAACAAATGTAAGATTTTCGCGTAAATGAATTTGTTTCTTAAGTCTAACTAAACGTTACTGTATTCTAATCTGTCGTTATCTGTAGTCTGTTCTCGTCGTTTCGTTGTCTTGAGAAACCACTGGAGAATATCCCTTCATTAATTTACAATTAAGCGCTTACGTAATTGACGTGTACTTCCCATATGATGACACCGGTTACGTAGGTACTATGTAAATTTGTTACTGTACTTGCAATCTGTTGTTTTTAATTTTTCTATAGATTTTTAAAATTGTGAAAACACGCTTCATGCGATTGGAATAGCGAGATTTCTATTTGTTGATTTCTGTTCGATTTCGACCATGAAGACAATTCTTCTGATTATACTATCAGATTTTAGGAGGCAGGATGTTATATAGCGTCGTTATTTTAAGCATTTAAAGGATTTTATTTGATAACTAGCTGATACCTGGTCGTTTCGCCGGGCATACGATAATTTTTTGCGGAACCTAGATGTAAAAAAAAATATCAAAAAAAAACTTTGATGGGACTATCGTAAAATCCGTTCTTAGTGAGCGTCTACATTGCAAAATGAGTAATGAGATCTCGTGATTAGTCAGCCAGCCAGTGGTATATCGCTTATATACAATTGTATCAAGACGCAGTAAACAATAATAATGCCATTAAAAACATAACTTGTAAAAAAACAAGTCTCGCAACTCAGTTATTCTACCGTAAAAGTTGTGAGATCCATGTAATACCAAGTCGGTTAATTTATTCAGTCTCTACTTAAGGGTCCTACTGTTTTAAGTTATTACGTAGTTAGCTAACCTTACAAAATTTTATAGTGACCATATCAATGTTAAAAAATCTTTTATGTTTTAAATAAATAGATTAACTTGGCCATCGCATGAAAACGCAATGTATCTCACAAGTAATACATATTATATATATATATATATATATATATATATATATATATATATATATATATACATATATAGTTAGTATATCTAGAAACCTGGACCGAAATTAAAAAATATTTTAGTTTTTCCTTGATTTACACACGTGACACTAATTGTATTTAAAGTTTTAAGCTTCTATGTCAGCTAGAAGTGCCTTAGAGTTTTGATGATCGGTCAGTCAGTGAGTGACAAAATTAGAAACTTTGACTAGTTGTAATTCTTAAACTACAGGTTCAAATTGAATGAAATTTGAAATATACTACGTTTATACAATGCCTACTCGGTTGCTGAAAATTCAGGCTTCTAGTTATATCCACAACGAAGTTATAGGGGGTCGAAAATGGCCTGAATTGTTTCGAGAAAAGTATGGTACGGCCGTGCCATATTTTTGCTCGACTTGGCGGGGGCACTGCCGTGCCCCCAGATAAAGAATAACGTAAAGTATTAAATATTTATAAAAAATAAAATACATAAATCTTAACATCTTAGTTAAAATAAGCACAATAGTTAATCAATGTCATCGAGTCGACAGATGGTGCTGTGCAAATATATTATTAAATTTTAAGTAGGTTTGCTTATAATTTTTTTGTTAATCGCCAACCTCAAACACTACACATACAATACAACACATACCTCTTAAGATCGAAAATAGATTTTAACAACGTAATATTAAAACGAGATTTAATAATAAATAATTTTTGTAAGTGTTATGACTTTGTATAGAACCCACGCTTCGAGTCCAATACGTACTCTGAAGCCTGAGGCACACAGTTACCATTATACAGCAAACAGCCGTTATATAGTCAACAAAGGAATAATTTTTGTTTTGTATGGTTTCTATCAGACACATATTTCGCATAATGTTTCGCGAGCAGTTGAAAGGTATTGAATACAGTTTAAATAATAACATAGAGTAATGGATATTTTATAAATAATTTAATGAGGATAATCATCCGAGTGTAATCATATTATCAGTAGTTTCTGCATACAGTTGGTGAACGCCTGTGGTTGTCGCTGGTACCAAATGGTGAGGGCCGATTATGCAGAATTGAAAGGAACAGTTCGAGTCTAAAGTAGCTCCAGTGTACACTATGCAATCTTGCAGTACACATCTGTAAAAATATAAATAATAATTTATAATAATAATCCAGTTACTCACAGTATTATAAAAAAAATAAAGATACATTAACAAATTTTTTACTTAAAATCACGAGAACAATCTAACTCATGGACGCCGAACGGAATTTAATAATTTAAAACAGTTAAGCTGGCGTGGTTGGTTACATTGTATGGAAGACCACAATCCAATCAATAATGCAATGTTATTTATCCCGTAGTTTTATTACTCATTTAAAAAAAATGAAAAATTTACCGTATTCAGTCACACAAAAAATATTTTTATAACATTGCGATTATGGAGTGTAGAAGTAAGGAGTACCAACTCCCATACTAGAATAGTTGAAAGTGTGTCCACCTGTAAGCAGTAAATAACAGTTCAAAAACGCTCCACAACACCGCCGGAGTAGCTACTGGGATGAAATGAACTTAGCAGTTGTCGACGGTTTGAAGTGTGCTGCTAAACTGCTCAGTAACTTTAAAATCGAAAATAATTTTATTTAGCAAATATAATCTCGAAAAAGTCGTCTATCCCACTAATATTTTTCGGCACGTTCTTTAAAATTTAGCTCGTAGCTATAGTAGCGCCATCCTTATTTAACGGTTTCCTATGGACACTTTTTAATACACAGTCTGTACTCCTTATTTCTACACTCCATAATTGCGATGTAACCGGTGGGCGAAGTGTGGGGCGGCCCTCACTAGATGGAGTGACGACCTGGTAAGACATGCAGAAAATGGATGGATGCAGGTAGCTCAGGGCCGTACTTTGAGGTATTCCTTGGGGAGGCCTATATTCGGCAGTGAACTTGTGAAGGGCAATTATGATGATGATAATGATTGTCTTGGTATGTTAAATCTCTACGATACTGCAATAAATATTACTTCTTGAAAATGGAAATTTCGTTTTCCTTTTTTGCAACTTCGGTTACGATTTTACAGGGTTATATCTTTTAGACGTCAGCCCAGACACATCGGTTATATCGTAGTTAAAAGTAGTTCTAATAGATGGCGCTAGTATTTCTTATACGGAACTAAAAACGCGTCAGGTAATCGCTCGGACGACCGTATCTTTACTTCTTAAATCAAAGTATATTATTTAACAGTTAGAATATTTAAACTGCCTACATTATTATGAAGATAATAAGGTTAATTATTTTTAGGTTCCAATTTTAAATAATTTTTTATTAAAATTAATTGTAAAATATATGCATACCCTTCCTTAATAGAAACATTATTCATCAATATACAATTTGTTAATCTCACTTTGTTCTCAATGGTACAATTAGCACCAATAAAAGTATTTTTTATTGAGGTTTTTTCACTTATAACACTCTTTTCTCCAACTGTACTAGTTTCATCTATTTGTTTCGTCTTTACTTCACTATTTGGATGTAATCTGTCAGTTAGAGGTGTTCCTGTAAGTTCTTCCCATTTTGCCATTATCTGCAATAAAAATAAAAATAATTAACTAAAATATTTTAAATTTGGCATAAAAATTATTATATTATATAATTATTTGTAGAGACCGGATTGTATCATTTGCAAGTTGCGCTTAAACTCCTAGCTGTGATAAGCACTAATCTTCCCCACACACCTGCAAATATTATAACGTTGAAACACATGGATTAGTGTTGAATTCATCTAATTCAGCTTATGAAGAAAATTCGTCTTATGAACTCCTCGTTGCCAGAGCTATTCCTGAATAAACTCATAGAAGTTTACTAACCCTTATGCCAAATTTGATAGCTTCATTAACAGTGAAATTTTGCCCGGCACAATAAGTCTATAAGTGGCTCCCAAATTTAAATTCTGCCCAGTCACCTCAGTGAACATAGAATGGTCCTTTTCGGCTTACAAAAATGTATTAAGCGATCGTAGACACAATTTGTCACTCGCGGCTACAGAACATTTGGAAAGTACATAGCCGTAGGTATACATTTTAAAAGGTAAATTGTAAATTTCATTATAAAATTTATTTTGTACTTGATATTTTCGCAAATACGATTGTTATCGAGGAGAAATAATAGCTTTTTGAAATTAAAAAAAAAAACATTTCAAAATGCTGCTTTTTATTATTTCATGTTGCATATTTTGGGCTTTTGATGTTACATACAATCCGGTCTTTAATTATTTGTAACAAGGATTGAAAACCGGTTTAGAATTTCGTTAGGTATTAGTTTTATGATATTATAGTGTTCATAATGGTGAATAACCTAAAATAAGATATTAACATAAAAGTTACTTTACTTTAAAATGTAACCCTTACTTTAGGAAAAAAATTCTTTTGTATTGTAAAGGCATTTTACATAAATAAATTACACACGGACAAAACATCCGGAATCGGAACAATTATTTGTAGATCATACAAATGTTTTTTTTACGTGCGAGATTCGAACACGCGACTCCATAGGGCTGCGGCCCTATGGAGCCAACTCTTAGCAAGCGTGCTTCCGAGCAGTCAAAGCTGTTATTAATTATTATATCTGTATATTATATAACATATAACATACATATATAATACATAATATACACATATCAGTTATTCCAATAATACAATAAAATAAATTTCGAACGTCAAAAGAGACAAACCATGTGTCCTATCAGAGAAAATGGCACTGCTGGTCGAATTTTTTAATATTTCGACTTAGGAGAAATAATCTTACTTCATTACGATTTCATGTTAGTTTAAACATAACCTAAAAAATGTAAAATACCTATATAGAATTCATGCAAAATTTTAGGATTAAAAGTAATTTTATATCAGTAACATAAAAAGTAAAATTTGTACTCTATATTCACCAGATTAACTCAGGCTGCTCACATACTATATACTACTTTCCAAGCATGGTGGTTTTAGATAAAGTCCTTCCTATTGAAGAGCCTTATTTTCTAGAATAATGGATCAGGGATTACTGGTTGATAATGCTATTATTTTTTTTTTTGTCTTAAATATGGATTAAATATATAAAGAAGTTTGCCTTAATACACTAGTGGCGTAAGAAAATTTACTACCTAACCCCAAAAACTCCCAAACCCCCAATGAGGGACCTCCAGATATAGCTGTAACTTTACTTTACTTTACAAGTCAACCCTTTGGTGTAAGAGGTGAGAGAGAGGAATTGAAACAGGAGATGTGTAGGATAATCTTTCTGATAACAACTTCATAACGATAAAGAAAAGTGTGGTTGCCAAAATGCCTGCCAAGCATAATGGCTATGGCAAATATCTCTCCTGTAAGGTCAACCAGTTGGCAAAACCAATATTCAGCAGTGTACTTTTGAAATGATGTAATGATGATGAAATAAAGCAGTAAGTAAAAAGTTAAAGTTTGTAATAATTCATTATGTATAATCTGAAAAACAAAAATTTGCAAATAAGTATATAAGCAGGTAGTCTTGCCAGAGATATAGTCCTTTACTGCTGATTTTATGAGGAAGCTCAAGGTCATTGAGTGAGTTATGAAGAGGGATATCCTTGGAGTTTATCTTCATGTGAGTATATCCACAGTAGAACCAGAGTAAGGGACAGAGCCCATCAGGCTCATTAGTAAGCTAAAGCAGCTATGAGCCAGCTATATGGCGTAAAAAGCTAACAACCGATAGGATAGAAATGTTCTCAAGTACTGTCACACCCTAATAAAAGATGCAGGAAGTCGTCGATGGATGCAGGTGGCTTAGGATCATGCTTTTGTGGCATTCCTTGGAGAGGCCTATGTTCAATAGTTAACTTGTGATGGGCTGTAAGGATGATTATGATTCTGATGATGTACAGTATGACAATACATACAAACCGACATGGTATTGTTTTATTGGTATGTTTGTGTTTCGCATGAATATTTGTTTTAGTTGAAATTAAAGCCAAGAAGCACTGTATGCACTACTCAAACTTAGTGAACTCAAAGCTATTAGGAGAATAGATGGATTTTCTACATGCCCAGTGTTGTAACCACAGTGTATTTTTGGGGTGGGTTTGGGGACATGCAAGTTTTGTAGAAAATGAAACAAGCCAACAGCTCATGTAGAAGGGGTAAAAGAGAACACAATTTAGATTTGAGCTGATTTGTGGAATCCTTTAAAGCCTGACTTGATTGACTCGTGTAAACCATTTACAATGAAAACTGTCTTAGGGCCTGGTCTAAACATTAAACTTAAATCAATCCAAAAAAATGTGAACCATAGCAATAGCAGTGATCAAAATAGATCAAACTGATTGCAGTGATGTGTATAGAACAATAAATAATACAAAACTAAAATGTAATAAAAAAAAATACAATAACCTATACAACTTATTTTAATTTTCTCAAAAGAATTACTTAGGTAAAATTAATAAAATTAAATTTCTGGTTATTTTAGTTTACTAATTATGCACAGGTTTTTCGATAGTAGTAAGCATGAGACATTGAGGGATGATCATAGGCAAAACTAATGAACCTTTCAATTGATATTCTAATTGTTGTTTGATTTATTTAATTGAATTGTATATGTGTTGTATTTATTTGTAGTTAAAATTTAACTTTTGTTCCGATCTACACAGTATATTTATTTGTAGATATATATATATATTTATTTGTAGTCTTTGTCTTCTTTTATACCTAACAATAGTTTAATATATTGCTTTTTTTGGATTTCGGTAGGCCTTTTCAAAAATACACCAAATATGCATATGTACTCACACTCTGCAGGCTATGAAAAATGTGTATAAGTACCTAGGTATACGAAATTATGTACATGTATTTTTAAACATGCCTTCCAAGTGTCTGCTTCGATTCTTAATCTGGAATAGATGTAGATGTTTACAGACCACTGCATCCTCTTACCATTAGGTGGAATGTGCTCATTTGCTATGCAAAAGACGCACTTAATTTGGGGAGTAAGGTGTTTTATTTTGTAGAGGTTTGGTCTCTGATTATAACAATACCACTTGCTTTAAAAGGCACCGTTTTCGAGAAAATAAGAGAAAATTAGTACAACCTTTCTAAAATTTAGAACCATTGGGCAGGAGGAGGGAGGAGGGCTGGGGGCAATGTCCCCTAACCCCCGACACTATTCCTATCAAAGGTGATTCACCATTCTTGAAAATATATTATATCATAATAATCCGTACTAAATGTAATTGATTCTTACCTTTTTATTTGACAAACAGAATGATGATAGTGTGTTAACTCGTATTCCAAAGGTAGCTTTATTTGGTATATGGGCATAACACCTAAGAATGTCATTACAATACACATCTTTGCTCCCAAGTGTATGATCATTGTAAGTCGACATTTTTCTTATTTTATTTTCATACCCCTGGTCTACAGCATAATAAAAGATGTCTTTAAACAATTCAACATTCTTTTCTGAAGTACCTTTTTTCTCTACAGGATTTTTAGGTTTAGAAAGCTGTTTCTTTACAACATGTGGTATAAGTTCTCCTTTAATTGAAGTAAATCTATCTACATCAATGAGGTAATTTACAATCCATTTCTTCATTACGTAAACATGTGCATCTAGTAATCTGCTATACATATTTACAGACTCAAACTTTTTAACTAACAATTTTGGTAATATAACATTTCCTTCAAAATCACTAGCACTAGCTAGAAAAACAAGTCTTTGAGTTTCTTCATCCACACATACAAGGTCCCTATCAGGTTTAGCTTTGCTAGGGAGACCAGGCAGTTCTAGCCATTCTTCAGGACCGTTGTTAAAAAACAGGGTAGCAAGCGCAGCATCATGCTTACGGTACAGGTTTAGTACATCGTTAAGATTAATATTAGTAATTAGATCTCCTGATACAACTACCAGGTCTGTATTTACACGGTTGCTTAAGTTTTTGAGTGAGTTTGCTGTACCCCAGTCTTCATCAGACGGAATAACTATCAATTCATATTTAATTTTTAAAGGGCATTTTTCTAACGCATTTAAGATGTTTGACTTGTCATCATCCAACACAACTACCATGGCTTCTGCAAAATATTAAAATTATGCACATTTTACAAAATTATATGATTAAGTGTCCAACTATTAAATAATATTAGTAACTAATTAACATAATATCTCAGAATTATTCCGTTTTTGTTTGCAATACATATGTTATAGACCAAGTGATTAATAAGGGCACTATTTATAATGTCGGGCTATGTTATTAATACCGATTTAGTGCTCACAGGTGACAACACATTTGCATTTTGATTCGTAATCAAGTCCATAGCAACCACTTCCCATCAGGTGGACTGTGTGCTCAGGGTCGGCTTTAGTAATCTGCTGCACGATTTAAGTGATTATTTTATCTTTAATTGACAGGCAATGATGCTATTGATTACCATTTAGCTGCTTTTTATGCCGGAAATCTTTATTTTTCGAGATATCGATAGTTAAAGTTTTGAGGTTATATCGAGTTGGCTAGACATCCGGTACTTGATTTTGATAATGTTTTTAGTCTAGGAGGCTTGTTAGGGTTAAACTTAAACCTATTACACTGTTTTTAGATGTTGGAAATGCATTTTGAATTAATTACGATAAAAACAAATTTCACCAAAAAGAGTGTAATATGTCAATTTGTTCTCGTATTATGAAGTAGATTTCTGATACTTGATTTTTTAATTATGTTTTCAATTTAGGAGGATTGTCAGGGTTAAGCTCGAAACATTTACACTGTTTTTGGATTTCGGAAATGCCTTTTGAATTAATTACGATAAAAATAAATTTCACTTTAAATTACATATAACGAAAGGCAAATATGTCATTTTGTTTTTTAACACAGATACACTCATACAAAAGTTAATCACTCGGACCCAGATAATCCATTTGTGGCTGGAGATGGGACATATATACAACAAATTGAGTTGCAGTGGAGAGCAGTCAAGAGGTTTATCCGAAAACAAAATTATAACAATTCACATTAACAATTCACATTACATTATTTCATTTACCACTCTAGTAGCAGAGTTAAGAGCAACTAGACTTTATAGATAAAATAGGTCGAATCAGTTCTAAAACCGATTAGCACACCCCGACTCCACATAGTCTTGTCTGCCCTACCCTTAGAGTGTTTTTGTAAAGCTGTAGGCACGGAGGAGAGCAGCCCCCGCCCGCTGTAGCAAATCGCAGGCACCTAAGCGAGCCGTAGCGGCTGGTCGCCGAAGGCGACCAACAAGCCGAAGTTGCAGAGGCGAGCATGGGTGCCTATGATTTGCTACGCAAGGGCGAAGGGGTTGCACTTCCCGCAGTGCCGAAGCCGCTGCAGAAGTAACTGCATCAATATTCCTGTATAAAAAAAATGAGGTTATGATTTTACGGTCATGCTTTAGTTTACGGTCGCACACGGAGGGGGGGTGAGGAGGTGGTTGGGGGGTGGGGGGAGTAGAGTTAACCCCCCCCTAAAAGGGGGGGGATGCGGTAACGTATAGTTTCTGAAATATATCAAAAAATCTATCCTAACCTATAAAATATTTATATTGATTAATTTAATATGGTATTTGTTTAAATCAAGTGGGGAGGAGGCTCTAATCTTCTCTCTACCCCGTCTGACGCTTTACATTCGACCTTCTTACTTACAGGGGTTCGATTCTGGGGCAGATCTACGTTCAACGGACTCAATTCTTACCAAACCTGACGTGTCACCAGTTTTGTTCTGGCCTGAACTCACACACATATATATATATATATATATATATATATATATATATATTTATATTATATAGAGAACTATGTAGGCACAAATAAAACAAAAGAGCCAATACGCGAACGCGTTCATTGATTTTGTATCTGTAATAACGTAGTCCCATTACAACGACTGATATCGTTATGCATACTAAGTATCGTTTACTACTATATAAGAAATTTCAGTAATAGGCTATTCATATACTCGTAAGGCACTATAATTATTTGATATATTTGTTATGTAGTTATATGTATATTACAGATATCTAAATGTTTCTGAGAACTTTATTTACCATGAATTAATAGGAGGATGCGCTAATCGAGCAAAAACACGATAGATCATATGTTATTAATGTGTGTGTTGCTTGTATTAATAATGTGTTATTTTGTACACTAATTTTTATAAAATACTTCCTGTTTGCCTAACAATTCTGTGATAATAGAATAAAAAATGAAAAGAAAAGTTACTTCTGTAACATCTTCGGTGCTGCGGGAAGTGCAGCCCCTTCGCCCTTGCGTAGCAAATTGCAGTCACCCATGCTCAACTACACAGCTTCGGCGTATTGGTCGCCTTCGGCGACCAGCCTCAGCCGCTACGGCTCGCACGGGTGACTGCGATTTTCTACAGCGGGCGGGGGGCTGCTCTCCCTCCGCACCTACGGCTTTACAAAAACACTCTAGGGGTAGGGCAGACAAGACTACGTGAAGTCGGGGTGTGCTAATTCGGTTTTAGAATCTGTCGAAATGATTAGAACAATTATCTAACTAGCCGTGTTTTCGCGATTACCCTAGATATCTGTTCATCATATTATCCTACGACATGTTATAAAGTACACGCATAAAAGTTATATTTAACTATTCCTAGTAGTTAACCTATAAAACTTAAAAAATTAATTTCTCGAAAACTATAAGTTTCCGCAGAAAATCCTTCTAGCATTTACTTCAATGACCTGTCACCTACCTATTAAAATTAAAATTATCACGAAAATCGTGCGACCGTAAACTAAAGCACAGCCTATTTAAGTAAAGACACGAGATCAAATCAATTGCTCTTTCAAAAATATATCGTTTACCTTGAAAACCAACTTTTTCTAGCATATTTAATGAATACCATAGCACGGGATATGGTCCCACTGGTAAAAGACATTTTGAGACTGATCCACCAACATCTGGCAACCGAGAACCTCTTCCACCAGCTAAAACTACTGCTTGAAATTCTAATATTTTATGCATTTTTACTTATAACCAACATTAAACTTAACCTCTGTTATTACACCGAAAAATTGATTATTATTTTAACTTAAACTTATTTATTTTTGTTAAAAAAGTACACAAAATTTTATCCAGTTCACCAAATCGAAGTTTTTATTTTCTGTATACACTACACTCTTTACTATGAATTTCTTTCTCTTTCTCAATTCTCAAGACTCACTCTCAATTGTCATTCCTTTAGGTTTGGGTAAAAAATATTGCTATATCGAAATATCGACATTTCCTAATAAAAATATCGATATACATCGCCGATATTTTTGAATATTGATATATCGACATTTAATATTTGTTTTGGAGTATTGAATCCGCATCATTTTCAAGTATTGTATTAATCGACAAAACATTAAGTAAAAAAGTAGCTACAAAAGCATTCATGTGCTTTTGTAGTTTTTTTCGTCGTCCTCCCGTACCATAATATAATTTTGGGACTTATCCTACCACATCATGCAAAACATGTGATATATTGATTCCCGCGATATTTACCGATGCTGTTTAAAAATATCGATACGATATATATCGATATATTTTTTCACTTGCCCATCCCTACATTCATTTGGCTTCATCTACTTGTACTCATAAACAGCTAACTTCGAAGTCACTACTCACTGACGTCAGCGCCGCTATGTATTCTACAATTTTCAAGGACAGGCGGTCTAAGCTTTAGTACGTAGTGATCGTACTCCTGTTCTCTAACCTTCATGGTTGACATAATGGAGGTTAGAGACATGGAGTACAGAGGTAAGGAGGACAATATAGGAGAATTCTCCCATAGGAGAATAGTTAAATATGTGTTCATCTGTAAGCAGTAAATAACAGTTCAAAAACACTCCACAACAGCGCTCGAGTAGCTACAGGGTATGATAATTCGCCGTAAAATACGTTGAGGGTGATTTTGAAAATAAAAATTTTGAAAAATTTTGATTTTGGAAAGAGAAAAGGAGAACGATCGCTGTAGAAAATAGTGTCGCAGAAATTTGGACAAAATAAGTGAAGCGCTGAGATCGCTAAGTTGTCACAATAAAAGAAGGCTGTTGTGTGCTAGTTTGAAATGATCTATCAATGTTTAATACACGTGTATATAATATCATTCAAGGAAAAAAAAGAAAATAACGAAATTATTGTTATTATTTATTAGTAAATAAATTATGTTTTTTATAGTTATTAGAAATATATTTTTTTAATTATTATTGATTTATTATAACCACTTTATTTTCTTAAAATGAATAAAATAAAAAATTACGGAGCACAATTATTTTCGATTAAATTTTTACTATATTATTATATTTTTATGATTAAATTTATACATTATTCACTATATCTACTTGTCCTCATAAATAGCTAACTTCGTAAATACCACTTACCGACGGCAGCGTGGCTATAAATTCTACAAATTTTCAGGGACAGACGGGCTAATGCTTTAGCACGTAGCGATCGTTCTCCTTTTCTCTAACCTTCATGCTAGCGCACAACAGCCCGCTTATATTGAGACAACTTAGTGATCGCAGCGCCTCACTAATTTGGTTCATATTTCTGGGACACTATTTTCTATAGTGATCATTCTCCGTCTCTCTAACGTCCATGACTAAATCTTTCTCAGGACTTGGTATTTATGCCCCCCAAACTGGGGTCAGGCAGGGTAATTGTAAACAGGGGTGTTTAAAAATAAGCTTTATAAATAATTTCATTACCATTTTTTGGAGTTCTGCATAGAACTAAATGTAAATTTTGTTAACAACTTAATGAAAATGTCGTGGAACCGCATTTTGTTTTCGTAGAAAAACATTTTTGTAAGGAGATATTTTTTTGTGTGCAAAACCTTTTAGTGTGCAAAAACAAAGTAAATGTGCATTACTGATTAGTGAGTATAGAGAACCGGAGACCCTTTTTACTGGAAACGAGGCATTCCATCTTGGTCCTCAAGGGTGAAAACGCATCTGCATTTTGATTTGTAATCGAAGATAAATGTAGATGTCTATGGGCCGCAGCAACCACTTACCATCAGGTGGACTGTGTGCTCGTTTGTCACCCTATCCTATAAAAAAATCATTGTTGTGCTGTGCCTCATCATCATTCTCTAAACCATTTCCCATTATCTGGGGTCGGCGCAGTAAATCTTCTTGTTCCATTCCTCTCTATCAGCCGTCATTTCCATACTTACTCCTTTCATTCTCATATCACTCTTCACACAATCGATCCATCTTTTATTCGGCCTTCCTCCGCCCGTGTGTCCCTCCACATTCATATTCAACACTCGTTTTGTGACATGACTTTCATCCCTCCGCATCACATGCCCAAACCATGCCAATCTGCTTCCTCTCACCTTTTCTACCACTGGCGCTACTTTCAGGCTTCCTCTTATATACTCATTCCTTATCTTATTCATCCTTGTCACACCACACATCCATCGTAACATTCTCATTTCATTCGCATGCAGTCTATTTTCATCCTTCTTCTTGACGGCCCAGCATTCACTTCCATACATGACAACAGGTCGGATGATCGATTTGTAAATTTTCCCCTTCAGCCTTATTGGCATTCGGGGATCGCACGTTGTGGCTGTGACCTGTCGCCATTTCATCCACCCTGCGTTAATCCTATGCTGCACAGCTCTATCTATTCCGCCGTCGCCTTGAATGAGGGAACCGAGGTACTTGAAATCTGAGCAGGTAGGCAGTATAGCGCCATCCAACGACATGGGTACAGGACTGGAAAGACCGCCGAAATCACAGCACAGATATTCGGTTTTGGATCTGCTGATCTTCAAGCCAACACTTTCCAGCCTCTGTTGCCACCCCGTCAGTCTGCTCTGTACCTCGATGCCTTCTTCCCCGACAAGCACGATGTCATCGGCAAAGAGCATGCACCAGGGTGCCTCATCCTGCAGATCCGACGTCAAAGCGTCCATAATCAGTAGGAAGAGGTAAGGGCTCAATGCCGACCCTTGGTGCAGCCCTACCGCCACATCGATACTGCCCGTAGTTCCCGCGGCAGATCGTACACATGTACGGGATGCTCTGTACATAGCACGGACTAACCTCACATACTTCCCAGGCATACCTTTAATCTTTAACGCTCACCACAAAACCTCACGGGGAACCCGATCGTACGCCTTTTTCAAGGTCGACAAAAACCATGTGCAGATTTTTATGCACGCGCTTGTACTTTTCGCACAATTGGCGTAATGCGAAAATGACATCTGTCGTACCTCGACCGGGCATGAATCCGAACTGGTTTTGTGTTATCTCACACTCTTCTCTCATTCTTTTCTCTATTATTCTTTCCCAGACTTTCATCGTATGTGACATGAGTTTTATTCCCCGGTAACTGCTGCAGTTTTGAACGTCTCCTTTGTTTTTAAAAATGGGGACCAGTATACTACTGCACCATTCCTCAGGTATTTGTTCTTCTTGCAACAATTTACCGAAAAATAAACTCAACCACTTCCATTCATCCGCACTCAGCAACTTCCACACTTCTACTGGTATTCCATCTGGGCCGACCGCCTTCCCATTCTTCATATTCCTAACAGCCATTTTTACTTCTTCCACACTAATTTCTCTCACTAAGCCCATATTCACTGGTGGGTTTTCAAGCATACCATTCCATTCATTCTCCTCATTCATCAATTTCTCAAAATACTCCTTCCATCGCTTCTTTATACTTTCATCGTCAGTCAAAATCCTTCCAAAATCATCTTTTATACATTTTACATGTGAAACATCTCTTCCATTCCTTTCTCTCGCTTTTGCAATTTGAAAAAGTCGTTTTTGACCTTCTGGGCTTTCAAGGGACCGATTTAATTTATCTTGGGCGTCTGCCCTACTAATAGCATCTTCCTTCTTTGCTCTCTTCTTACATTCTTTATACGCCCCTCTCTTACTTTCTTTTATGGAATCATTCTGGTCTTCTATGATCTGCCATTCTTTAAAGGCATTTTTCTTTTCTCTCAAAACTTCTCTAATACTTTCACTCCACCACCACCCATCCTTATCTATCATACGCTTCCCTTTTGTTTCTCCTAACACCTTCCTTGCCACACTTCGGATACAATCAGCCATTTCCTTCCAGCACTCATTCACACTCATTCCTTCCATATCACCCATCTCTATCATCTTGTTTACAACTAGCTCTCTAAATTCACTTGCATACTCCTCCTTATGCAACAAATGCCACTTTATTTTGGGTGGGGGACGATCCTTATGTTTGTTGAGGCGAACAGTTAAGCAGATGTCAGCCAGCAGAATTCGGTGCTGGGATACTAAGTCTTCACCTGGAAGCACTTTGCAGTTTTTTACACTCTTGATTTGGTTCCGTCTTATCAGAAGATAGTCGATCTGTGTCGCGTGGTGGCCACTTTTATAAGTAACAAGATGCTGATCTCGTTTTTGGAACCACGTGTTTACTACAGCCAGGTCGAAAGCACATGCTGCTTGCAGAAGAACTTCCCCCTCACGGTTCCGCACTCCGTACCCCCATCCACCGTGTACTCTTTCATACCCGTCATTCACTCTCCCTACATGTCCATTAAAATCTCCTCCCATATAAACATCCTCACTCTCAGGTATTCCCATCATCATACAATCAAATTCCTCCCAAAACTTCTTTTTCACACTCTCTTCACAGCCTGTTTGCGGAGCATACACACTTACAACATTCACTACTTTGTTTTCAATCATTAATTTAACAACTATCATTCTGTCATTTACTCTTTTCACATCTGTCACTCGTTCTTTCATTCCACTATCTAACACAACTCCTACTCCATTTCGCTTCCCATCACTTCCACAATAATAAAACTTGTATCCTTCCCCAATCTCTCTTGCTTTATTGCCCTCCCATTTTGTTTCCTGCAAACAGGCAACATTCACTCTTCGTCGTTTCAAAACATCTGCTAACTCTCTTCCTCTTCCAGTCATCGTACCTACATTCCAGCTTGCAAACCTCACTCTGACATTCTTCTCTCTCCGGGCTCGCCTCTTACGTCGCACCCGCTCCGTAAGGTGCGACAACCCTTGCCCACTTCCCACAGGAGCCGGATGCTGCCCCTGCGCGTCGCCTGCAGGGTACGCCCTAGCCCTGTCATATATCCCACAACTCGTAATATTCATAGGTTTACTGCATGGGATTTGGCAAAAGTTTTACAGTCGGCCGCCTGCCTGACACCAACCCTCTTTGGGTATGCTATTGTTGGTAGAGGAAGCTACCATTTTGGGAAAAGGAAAAAGAAGGTTGGCGGTAGGAGCGCAGGTGTAAGGATACTGTTATCTCGGCAGGAAAGGTATGAGAATAACAGTAGCTCGGGGAGCCGGGGTCGCGTACCCGTATTCCATAACAGGATCACCGGAAAGGTAGACCAGCATGAAAACCCCCCTGACTACCATACCATACCCCCTGACTACATTGTTGTGCTGTGCCTGAATGCAGAAATACGAATATAAGAACGCCGGGAAAGTTATGGATTCAATATTTGGTTAAAAATGGCAAGAAGATACCCGTATACATTGTCTACAAAAACCAGACTATTCTTCTGTGAAGATCACTTTGATGTAAGTATGACTTATATTTAATGATCGTTTAATACAAAACAAAACATCATGAGGTGAAGGGTATTGCCAGTGAAATTTTGTAATAAAATTGCGTTAACTTAGATATAATTAATGATTGGAATTATAGATAAACTAAACTATGATAGCTACTAAACTATGTTTTATCAAAATACACTCTGACCTGGTATTGTGTTTTTGTATAAACAAAAGTTGGTAATAGGTACTTACACTTATATTTTAACATTCCTCAACTTAGCAGAAGAAAAATTGGGATTGCATGCAAAAATTTTTGCCACCATCAATTTATTTACCCTTGGTAGATTAGTACTTTCTACTTTTACGAATTCGTATGATGCCTTTTGGAAGGCGTCAAGGCGAAAAAGTTGTTACTCAAGTACGCCGATGTTTTCTCGTCGAACGATGCTGACATAGGAAAAACTGTCAAGAAGACCTTCTCCTGAAGATTGCAAGCATTGTACAAGGTAAGAGGGTAAGGAAGTGGTATATGTGAGGATGCTCAGGACAGACCACCTCAGCAGCGAGTAGAAGGACAGCTTACAACATGCTCAGCAGGAAGATTCGGACATCAAGCCGATTCTGGAATGGATGAAGGCCAGGGCTCCCAAGCCCAAGTGGAGCGACGTCTCAGCGGTAAGTTTGACCACGAAAAGCTATTGGGCCCAATGGGACAGCTTGCTGCTTCACGATGGAGTTCTGTGCCGTAAATGGGAAAATGGTCGGGGAGACAGCTGTCATTTGCAAATGGTTGTCCCTAAAGCTAAAGTACCGGATGTTCAGCTGTACTTATGGTACGTACGTACGTATGGCAATCATTATGTGATTGCTCAGGAGGCCATCTAGGAGTTAAACGAACTCTACTGAAGATCCGAGAACGGTTTTACTGGGTCCACTATCGAAACGATGTCGAGGACTGGTGTCGCAAAAGTACAAGTTGTGCGGCTGTAAAGGGATCGCAGACTCGTAGTAGAGGTGCATTGAAGTTGAACAATATTGGTGCACCATGGGAGTGAATAGCCATTGACGTGGCGGGGCCGTTTCCGGAAAGTGAAAGTGGTAATAAATATTTCATGATTGTGATGGATTACTTCACCGAGTGGCAAGAAGTCTTCGCCATTCCAAATCAAGAAGATTCAACAGTTGCAGATAAACTAGTCCATGAAGTCTTCTGTCGTTTTGAAGTACCTTTAGAGATTCACAGCGATCAAGGAAGAAATTTTAAGTCTCAAATATTCCAGGAAACTTGCCCACCCACCCACAATCTGGTGGAATGACATTAGAGACATTGGAGAGGTACCTAGCAAAAGTTGTAGACAATCGGCAACGAGATTGGGACATACACCGTTTTTGTCGCCATATCGAAGTGCTGTTCACGAAAGTACATCAGTGACACCAGCCTTCGCACACTTAACGGCAGCAACCGGAACAAATGCAAAAAAAAATGAAAACCTGGAGAAACATGCATAATTCAGCAGCAAGAAGGGGGGAAGAGGCAAACGGAAAAGAACCGTTAGAAAAACGAAGGGGCCCGGGGGTTAAAAAAAGACAAGATGTTTTCAGTGGAAAAGGTCCTATATAAATTCGGCATGGAGCGCGACCGGGGCAGTATTGAATTGGCGATACAAGTGAAGACCTAGGAGCGATATAAAGTATTAAGTGTGATTCATTATTAGTGAGTTTTAAGTTTTAATTGGTGTTCAGCAATTAAAGTGTCAATTTCGGTAATTTAATAATAAATTTGGTAAAATAAAGAAATAGTTATCTTTATTGATTAACTCGTGTATGTGTATTTAGGCTTTAATGTTAAATACTAAAAACATAATGGCATTGTCAAAAAGAAAATAATGTAAGAAACTAATTCAAATGGAAGGTCACAAATATTGGCAACAAATTTTCAAAAACTGTATGTAAATAATTTGCCTGTTATATTGTTTCTCTTGTGTTGAAATGCTGCTCAGGGCCTCGTTTATTCGTTATTACCAAACAATAGTCCAATAAAAAAACAATAGCCCAATAAAATATATAATATAATATGTTCGTATAAATTGGAACAAAAATAAATTAGTATGCCAAGAGGCAAATAAGTTTAATTTTTCCTATTTTTTGGGCAGAATTTATGAAATGAACGATTGTAAGACATTATTTTAACCGGCACCAACAGAGTGATTCTGGACAGTCTTTAAAGTCGTTAAAATATTACAAAACGACACATCTAGAGATGTATACCATCCAAATACAATCAAAGTCTAAAATATAAATTATACTGCCAATTATGTGATTCATCATTTAAATATTTTTTAAGTAAATACACATGAACAATATATATTGTATTATTGGAAAACAGATTTGTGATTAGTTAGTAATAAGGATAAAGAGCCGTGGTAGCTAAGTTGGTTATCGCTCGCTGTATACATATTTCACAGTACGCGATCGAACCGGGTTCGATCCCCGCCGGCACTAATGAAATTGTTAAATGCAATTTTAAGCGCTGATTTACCACGTGCTCGGCGGTGGAGGAAAACATCGTGAGGAAACCTGTATGTCTGAGAAATAAAAAAAAATATTTTTGAAGACATGTGAAGTTTGCCAACACGCACTGGGGCAGCGCAGCGGAAAATTCCTTGCCCTAAAACCCTCTCAGAAATTATACTGTCAACCAAGGCGATGTTTGACTTCTATATTCGAGGAAAAAGTTATCTCCTTCATCGTTATTAGCATCACCATTATTTCCAGAAACATTACTGCAACGATTAAGGTAGGGATAGTCGTTGACGAGTCTCCCTTCTAGTACATAACTAAAAGATAACTCTTCTCCATGATCTGATATTATACAGAATTGACCTAAGTAGTAGCTGCTTGTTTAGTTTTAAAACGAAATGCAAAATATTACTTGTGATTTAATTAAGAATCCATACAGCTTTTATACATCACTCATCTAAATGTATTTACAAAAATTTAAATAAGTATTAAGTATAAAAATTTAAATAATTTCATAGTTTTATATACTCTTCAAATAATTTATGTACTAGAAGATATCCCTCTAAATCTGTATTTAAGACGCACTTTGTTGTTGCAAGTTTATGCGAATTGAAGATATTTTTTCTAAATATCCTCGTCATCTAGGAGTAGTGTTGGTGTCACAGAAAAAGTATTATCTTTATCAAAACTTCTATAATCTTGAGACTCTTCCTGTGCTATAATATTCGATGGGTTTATCTCAAAGGAATCAAATCCAGGTTTTTCCGGTGCTGAAACATTGTATTTTGTTATCTTTACGAAGTTTAAAAATACATGCAAATGGTGATTTTGAGTAAGTTATTTCTTATATAATTTAATTTAAAAAACTAAAACTGAAAATTAATGCTAATTTATGTAAGAAAATAACATTTTAAAATTAAAACTCGTAAGTTTGATTCGTGCTACCTTGGTCAGCTTTTAAGAGTTGCATTGTCAATACATTTGATTTATTACAGGTAATACAAGGTTTGTCCATTGGTATGCGTCCGCCACAGTATTGATGTGATCTGCCAGAAAATTTGAGTTTTGATTAAATTGTGTAATTTATTTTTAACACGCTAAAAAGAAGGATCACAACTAAAATAGTTATAATTTACAATATATTTATTCTTACCTAGAGTCTATTCGATGTGGGATTGGTCGGCCTGGATAGCAAATATCATAATCACCGTCTGCATTCAATTTTGACATCGTTTCAGCTTCTAGTTTGTGTTTTGTTAATGTATTTGTGAATGGTGGAAGTTTAGGTACGCTGTTAGGTACTGTTGGCTCCATAATTGCAGGAGAGGCACAAGAAAGACAAGCGGCATCACGAAACATTTTTCTGGTAGTTGCAGCAGCACGTGGTTCACCTAGGATTTCTATCATCGTTTGTATTCTGTTATTTAACATTTCAATATTTTTGTTAATATCATCACGCAATGAGTTTACTTGAATCCAGTCCGCTTTTTCATTAAGTTCATTAAAAATTTCATCGATTGCTTTCTGAAAGTTTAGTTATAAATAAATAAAACTTAGATCAGAATTTTTTCTACAGACTACTGAATGATGATATTTCCATGTTCGATTATGACCACATTGATATTTTGCTAAATGATAAATCTTGTATCTTGTAATGTAACGAGTGTAAATTTGATAAAGTAATATCACGATCTTAGAAAATGATTTAACCACAAAAACGCAGGACAATTATGTAACAAATGGCCCAAAGCCCAAAGTAACAATTTACGTGTATATTAATTTATATACCATATAAACTATTCCCTATGTGGAAGGTAGGGGTAGGTATTTACTGTGTAGAATGTCATCTTTTTAATATTTTCTGCTTTCAGACAATTTCATAAAATACCGATTACCTTTTATCTTGCTGTTTTTGGTCTGAAGAGTAAGAGAACTAATATAATTGCCGACTGTAAAGCGCACAATATTAATCATTGGAGGAATTAATTTACTGAAATTGATTGAAGCTGTCTATCTTCCTGTGTGTGTATAGCTCGTTTGGCTATAATATATTAAAATTATATAATAGGTTGTAATTTATTAAAATTGTTCAAAACAGCTCGCCTGCCAAATTAGTTCTTGATTATTAAATTTCTCATATGCAGCACTAATACTTTTCTGAAAATCTCCTCGAACTGCATCAAAATGTTGTTGAGATACAAGACCATTTAACGCTTCTAGGCCAGCTTTATCACGAAGGGCATCAGATACTTCTTCTCTATCAGGCTTTGTATCGCGCAATTGTTCTATTTGTTGCCATAGAGTCTAGAAAAAGTCAAGTGTTTTAATTTGTTATTTTAGTAAGGAAGCGATATTAGTGTAAAATAATAGAATGTCATAAGTACTTTAAGATCCAGGTGTAATGAATTTTGCATTTCTTGTAATCCCCTTTGTTTAGTAGATGCTTTATCGAAATCTTCTTGAAGATTTGTAAAATGCGCATTCAGTTCTGCCACAGCTTCAAGGATTTATTTAGTTAGTAATCGCAAATTTAGATATCAAAATAATTCTTAATTTAAGCAACGGACCTGCTGCATCTCCTCCGGTGTTTGCAAGAGCTTCGGCCATATTTTCTAAACAAGTCTCTAAGTCATTTTGCATTTGAGTTAGTTGTTCTTGATAATTAGTTATCTGTTAATTAGTTACATTTTAACTTAAAATGTTTGAATAAATTAAATATGTCGTAATTTATTCGGTACGTGAATATAACCACGTAATAAACAATCGCATGTATAGTATTACTAAAAGTAAGGATGATGTAGTTTAGGGTGTAATATAAAAAGGTAAAAGAATAATAAAATTACAGGTCACCTGAGAAGTTAATCCTGTATCAATAATGTTAACATGATCAGCGTAATCTGATACCAAAGTTTCTAAATCATTCATTCGAGACTGAAGATGTAACGTCGCTTCCAATTTTGTTTCTTTTAAAACAAGTTAACGTTTGTGAGCTTATCCAAATTCAGATAACAAAGTATATTTATAGTAATAGTTTATTTGAAATAATTCATACCTAATCGTTTTGCTAGTTTTAAAGCATTATTGGCACTCTCAATATTGGTATGTGTTATGTTCGTTACTTCCTTTAAAATCTCCTCCTGTAATTCTTGTAGCGAACAACTATGACACAATATTAAGAAATAAAGTTTACTAATTAGCTTAATGTGACTGGCGGTGTACGAATATATCCACTACCTCAAATTGTCCCTTGGGTATCATGAGAGGCGACAAAGTAAAACAAACCAAAAGATGCGCAGCAGCTTTTCCCCCCTAATAACAGCTAGAAAATAAAAAAAATGCATTTGCCAATACGCCTGGTGAGCATGAAAACTGTAGCAAATAACCCCTTATGAGACAATTGGGGAGATTGGATTGGAGTGGACTGTAATGAATTGGTTAAATCTGTCACTAGATAGATGTTTACCAGATGATTAACACTACATTCTTTATCAGTTTTGATTATATGCATTTTACAGCATGTTCTGGGAAATGATATGTTTTAAGAATAAGTAGAAAGCAAGTAGAAATTGAGCTTAATGAACAATTTGTGTTTCATACATAATAAGGTACGTGAGGGTAATATCGTCTTAAGCTTTGCCGCCTTGTAAAACTACAAACAGGAGCGGGACGGAGACAAAAACAAAGTTTTATACCGTAACTAAAACATATATTAAGAAAAAAATACAAACAAGCTTTGGCAATAATTAGGGACGCTTCGAAAATCAGCTTAAAAGCCGTTAATGACCTTGTCAAAATGGCATGGATAAAGCAGCGCCCTTTTGGCTATTTATTATTTGATTGACTGTTGAAGAGCTATCGTATCACAGAGCCATCTATGCAACTGTAGTTATTGAGTTATAAGGAAGTGACCATATTTACCGGATAACCATATTATTACCATCACGTACGCAACTTATAGAGTCGATGGATAGCGTATGGACCTTTATAGGTGTTACTTTAGCGGTACATTGGTGGAATGGGACCTTTATAGGTGTTACTTTACCGGTACATTTTTATTCTTAGTAATAAGGTTAATAAAATAAATGAATTTGTAAGAATTACTCTAAATCACAAGACGTTATCCATTTCTGATTTTTAGACGCAATAATATCTTTCTCCGATTCGGCAACGTCAACATGTGTTATATTTGTAGTGGATGCCTGAAAAGATTGTGTTTCAGAAGAAACCTTTTGAAATTTTTTATAGTGGACTTGCATTGGTTTTTCATGTTCCATTGTCTGCTCTTCATTTTGGCCCTATAATTATACCATAGGACTTTTGAGAAAAGAAAATTAAAATGGGTACGTAATATGGAACGTGCTCATTATAGGTACCTCGTATTTTACGGTTACGTCTGTTCCAGGCGTCCTACTAGCTAGGTCCGTAATTAATGATAACATTCTATTTAAAGTTTTTTCGGCTGCATCAAGACGAGCAGACAGTTGCAAAGCAGCCATGGCATCTGTTAGTGAGGCACCTTTATGGAGCTCCTGCATAAGTTCAATGTTTTCGGGAAGATATGCTGATGTGATTTCCCCAAATTGATTTTGTAGATCTTCTACTACTCTGCCTAGAGCTTGAAATTGATCTTGTGTAACGACCGATAGCTTGCGTGTTTTTCTAGTTTTAGATTGACCTAATTTTCGAATTTTCTGTTAATTAGAGTTATTTTTATAAACATATGCTATCACCGCAACATTTTAAAGTAAATAAAAATTACCGGAAGGTGCTTCTGCCTCCTCAGATGGCAATCTTTCAACTTTGACATGAAATTAAAAAGTAATTAAAGTTAATAACAAAAACTTCACACGTTCAAGAGGAATAGAGTTAGGTGAAACAAGTTATATAAGAAAATATTACAAATTAATCATACCTACTAACAATTTTTCATACTGCATCTCTGTGGACACATTTAAAAGATTAGTTTAATCTATATGCTCCCATTTATATGCATTTTATTTTCAAAATTTGGAGATATCGTTAAAATACGTCATTACAAAAGACATGCCAAAATAATAAAGATACGCAAGTTTACGACTGTCGCGTAGATTTAGTGCCATTTCATCACAAAGAAATTTACGCTGGCGGGTAAAAATTACAAGGAATGATATTTGAAAGTAAAGAAAATACACTGACTGATTATAATTTCAGGATTTCTGTGATGTCTCAAGATGATGATCATAGGTATTTATCAAGTTGTTTAGATGTATAAAAACTGTATGATACTGATGTAATAAAAAATAGATTATATTATAGTTTTGAAGTATCTAGTTTTTTGTCGTGACCAAAATGGCCCTCGTATTTCTAAAATAATGTGAAGTTAATATGTAACGGTAGATGACAAAGAAGAGAAAAACGTAAAAGTTATGGGTGCACAATATAGAAGCAAAATGAATAAAATGTACCCATCGAATGAAGTGAAGTCATCGGAGTCGGAGATTTTTCTGCTTCTTCTCGCGAATTTGCTCGCTATAACAGGATAAATTCATGTTTATGTTAAAAATATATAAAAATGAAAAGTTGTATAAATTATAATGTAAAAGCTATTTTGTAATAAAATGTGTAAAATAATAAACCAGCTCCAGGAGTTATTGAGATTTATTACGTTACTAAAATTACATTACTAAAGTAATAAGGGGGAGGCCCATGTTCAGCAGTGAACTTGTGAAGGGCTTTAATGATAATGATGATAATATCTATTTATTTATTTAATTTTTTATTGCATTAATATTCAAGAATAAAAGGGCGGACTTAATGCCTTGAGGCATTCTCTACCAGTCAACCCATGGTGTGGTGAGAATTTGACGTTTGAATAAAAAACAAAATAAAAATGATAATTAATTACGTAATATATAAATTTTACTGATATATAAAATAAGTAAATTGTAGAAATATCTCCTATTTATACGTATATATACAAATATATGAATATATATATATATATATATATTATATATAAATAACTATGAATATATACGTCTGATAACAGTATGAATGACATGGATGATTCAAGTAAGCAGCGTTGTCTTTAATAGATGATTACGCACCAATTTTTTTAAAAGCAAACTTATTGGGAGCTTTTCTGATGTCATCGGGCAAGGAGTTCCAAAGGCGTGTACTGAACGGTAAAGGAGTTACCATAGAACTCGGTGAAGTAAACAGGAATACATATTTTGTTGTCAGAAGAATAATGTAGAACCCTGTCGTAGTATACAATATTATTATTTTATTCTATGAAACAATAATTACCTGAAAACATCCAGTAGCATAAAATCCTAATGCAATAAGTAATTGCAGTTTTGGAGCAATCGGCAAGCCTCTATTATCCAAATTGGCAATTAATGGTAATATGACATTTAATTTTAAAACAGTGAGTTTAGTTAAACGTATTTTTTATAATTTATTTTCGTCATACTGCTCGAAAAGTTTTGGTTGTATTTATTTCGAACATTGAATTTAGACATGCGTCGAAAACTGATATCTGCTGAAGTTCCAAATCTATCTATATTTTCAAAAGTAATAAGTAAAAGAACTCTCTCTATATTTACCATTATGTCAAACAGTCCTTAAACAACCCAGGCTGGGTTACAGAAAAGCCCAAAGAATCGGGTCCAATATCCATAAGCGTAGGTCGTATAATTCAAAAGCCGGTAATAATAGAAAGATCAGGCATTTGAAATATAATTAAAAACTTCAACTGACCAAACGTTCCGTTTCTATAACATATTTTAAACTAAAATAATTCAAATGTACTTTTATTTCTCTTTAAACACGCCTATTTTCTATTTCATGTAATAATAACTTATTTATGAAATTAATTTCGACTGTTTTCGATTTTTAAATATAAATTTTATACAGTAAAATTAAGAACGTAATGCATGGAATGAAGCATCCACTAATTATTGGATTGCCTGAGTCTTATCATAAGCTTAGCTTAATCTTAGCCCTATACTTACTATAAATTCAGAATCTAACATTATGCTCAGCATTTACTCGGCTAAGTTTTTCGTAAGTAAAGTCTGAAGTCAAAGTACAGTCTATAGGTCTCAGCCTTAGAAGTGGTCTAGGTCTGGATGAGTGAGTCGGTGACCAGTGAATTAGTAACTGACAAAATGGCACTTTTCAGATCATAATTACTCAAGAAATAGAAAATTACAAGTGTGTAGGTCTAGTAATTTATAAGTTTTGACTGGGTCGAATGTAGCTAAAATAATTCATGGTAAATATACACAGGGCTGGTGCTTCGCCATTTTCTTTCCGAATTTGGTTGACTCACCGCTAGATGTATTGGCATGACAATGGCAGAGAATTTTGCTAGTATAAATTTTTGTGTAACTGAGGTCGAATTCACAATATTATACATACCTTATTTTAAGTTATAATTTAACTGGACAGCGAGAAAAAAATAAACAAAAATAACGATAAATAAAAGCATCAAAAGACTGCTCATCTGAAAAAAAATGATGAAAAAACATCGTGGTAAATGCAAAAATAAACTGGACCTGACGAATAACACGCAGTTCCTGCTCTCGTTGCTCTTCTATAATTTCCAGAAGTCTTTGATAATCCTGTTAGAAAGACTGTATCAATCTATGATTAACGCAATGGTTTTAATATAAGCAAGTCTTTCAAATTAAATAACTTACATTTTGATACGTTTTATGACCTGAGCCTTTCTCGAAGATCTGTTCCGTAGATACGTTATCATTTATTTTGCTTTCAGGCCTATTGGTTAACGGGTCAGATTTATCCAAGGGACGTTTTTCAGAAAGGGAGACTACTGAATCTATATTTTTAAATCTTTTTTTTTCCTTAGTATCACCCAGTTGTTTTAACGTTTTACCAGCTACACTAATGTCATCTTCTTTGTAAATCATTTCACCCTCTGCTCTTTTCTTCCTTTTAGGTACAGCAGCGTGCATTTTAACTTCAGTCACAGTTATGCTAGATTGCGAAGCTACACTTAAAGATGGATCTAGGTTAACTTCCACACGACGTTCCAAAACCCGCAGTTGATGGGCGAGAAGATATAAAATTGTCTGTATTATTTTAAAGTTTACTATGTTGACCTACAATGAAGAGCATATGAAAATACTGAATTAATGTCAAAGAAAAGGTTTATCTGAAATAAATATTTTCTCTTCTAAAGAACATTGGATTTGCAACGGTAATGTTGTTGACGATAATGGGGCCATGGCCGGTGGGCCCCTGTAACGGGGACCCTATTTCGATCTGTAAATATCGTCGGAAACATGTGTATCATGACCACCGATAGATGCAGGTATAGCAAGTTGTATAATGACAAACGTAAAATAATAATCAGACTGGCGACGAGGAGCAGCATTATGGTAAGGATACACGACGACAACAGAAATTAAACACTCAGTGTATACATCGAACGTCTGTGTGTGTACACTGCCGCGACACTTAGTTGCAGATGTAGTTACGGTGTTGCTTTAGTATCTGGTATCTGTGTCACCGACGTGGAGACAGGACGTGAGCGCTTTCCGACACAAATGTCGCTAATTTCGAACTAGCGCGAAATTTTAGTTAGACTAATACGGTCACGCGCGTGATCTGCAGAGGAAATAAAATATTTAATTTTATTTTATGAATTGCTGCCAGAACTATGGTAAAAATCAAACCCCGATTATAAAAATCTGTACTCTTGCAATTTTATATTATAAATGACATGATAATGTCGAACCAGTCATTCGTCTTCGCAATCAACTTTAATCTCCATGTCAGTAACGGAATTTACTGAACTATATGTTCAACGTGTGAAAAATACACACACAGTCGGACATGTGAGTTACTCTCTATATTATCAGACGAAAACTTGGGATGGCTGGTTCGCGATCGCGTCTTTAGCGTTGTGTCGCGTGGCGTGGATCTAATGTTGCTACACATCATGTCGCCTTAAAAATATGTCGGCTCTAAAATAAAACTTTATTGCATGCTTTCAATAGATAAAGTTTTAAAGAATAATTTGTAAAAGTTATTACTTTAATCGTAATTCACCAGGAGAACATCATTGTATGTACCAAGTACATTTATGGATATTAAAAAGGCCGGAACATACTTAATGTGTGTGCGTAAAGGCGTAATCAGACGGTTCTCTCGAAAGAATGGTACACTTGAGGGTATGCTTCATTTTTCTTTCATTCCATGTTCACACGTCTTAGCTGGAAAAGAACATTCACCTGCTCTTTTCTTTCAATATGTCGTCGAATGACGTCGTGCGTCTTGGAATTAATTTAATTTGTGATTTTTTTAAATATAGTATAACGGTGACAAACGAGCACACAGTACGTCTTATGGTGAGTGGGCGCTGGGGCATATAGACATCTGCATTTATCTTCTATTAAGAATCAAAATTCAGATACGTTGCCTCATTTCCAGTAAAAAGGGTTTCCGTTTCTCTATACTCACCACACGAAACACAGCATTAAGCTTTTATTTAAAAAAAATCTTTTTTTTTCTTTAAAAAATATTAATTATTATTTAATGAAAAAAGATGCCACATCAAGTTGTATTCATCAAGTTTGTGGTTCCAAAGACATTGATAATTTTTAAAATTGTCCAAAAACAGCAGCTTATTTTGATCGTTCCACTTGAACACCATTTTGCCGCGACGGTTGTTCTGACTTTTGTTTGATATAGAACTCGAGATAAAATGGCCGAACGTGCTCATATTATTCAAACTGTTCATTTTTTATTCATTCGGAGTGTAAGTGAATGATGCCGAATGCCAATATTCATGAATGAATCGATCCATTGATCGATCGATTCCTTTTTGGTACTTTTCTTTTATACCGTGTTCATACATTTCCTTTCCGTTGAAAGTTGCGGAATGAAAGATACAAATGCACGAAAAATGAACCGTCTGATTCCCTCTGCCATCTGCCTTAATGTGATGTACGAATGAATCTAGTGGCATAACATTAGTCGTTTTATAAACAAAACTGTAACCGACGTAATAACAACGAAGGCGTTGTGTCTTTACATACTCTTTGTATATAATGAGTACGTTTTAGCGACGCCTTTCATACAAATAAAAAAAAAATTACAATGGCGGCGCACATGTTATCACGCATACATGCACGTCACTTTTACAGAATTGTTTCACCTCAGTCTTAGCAGAAACTTTATCACTGCTGTTTAACGGAGTTCGAAATCGTATTTTTTGCCGAGTGTAATTTAATATATAATTTTGAGTTATTAATATTAATAATTGCTTCTTTGGTCTAGTGGACGTAAACTAGATTGCTGTACATGAGGTTCCGGGTTCGATTAACGGGTCAGTCCAAAAATGAACTATTGAGTTTTTCTGTCAGGTAATTGTCAGTATCAGCCCGGAGTCCGAAAGTTGGCGGTGTTTCTCCCCTGTGTCTCGGAAAACATGTAAAGCCGTCGGTCCTGCATCTGATCTCTCTCAGTCTGTGTTGTATTACTGTGCCATCGGACTATGAGAGCCAGGGAACAAAAAGTGCACTTGACCTGAGCATACATTTGGGCACAATAATCATGACCTGTTTCCGTTAAGACTAACCGCCGTAACCGGAATTCGGTCTGGAGGACATTATTATAATTATATTTTTTTCCAACAACTCCGAGGATTGCTTCTAAGTTCTATTGGAAAGTTCATACCAGTTTTTCTTCTAAAATTTATACAAATAACTACATTATTTCAGTTGCGGAGAACATATTAAAGAAATAACATAAGTGCCACATGTATCGTCCACACTTGTACATGTCAATAACTGAATTGTATACAAAAATACTTTATTATTGATTTTGAAGTAGCTGACTGCAGACCATTTATCACTAGGTAGAATGTTGGTTCTCAATCAGTTTTACTGTAAATAAATATTATAAAAAAGTGCATAATCTACATATACCGAAATATCACTGACTGACTGACAGACTCATCACGATATCTCTAAAACTATACACCCGATTGACTTGATATTCAATATTTACTCAATAGTTACTCATTTTGCAATGTAGACGATAACTAAGAACGGATTTTAAGATAGTTCTATAAAAATTGGTATTATCGTGCGCCCAGCGAAGCGAACGAGTAATAGCTAGTGCAATATAATAATTACAAAAGGATATTATAAATTGTGCCTTTATTTAAAAGTTGGCATTAAGATAATTTTGCTTGTGACTAAGGTGATATAAAATGTACTTTTTCTTATTTCGGGTACAAAGTTTACTCAAAAAGGTACCTTTGTAGGTATGAATAATCACTTACATCGGGGTCACCGAAAGCCATATCAATCATTTCCCTCACACTTAAAATATTAGAATTCGACATTTTACAGTCGGTACATAAAATAACGTTAAATATCAATAAATTATAATCTAGACGGTCTGCTAAACATTTGACATCTCAAATATATTTATATAGGTTTTATTTGACACTTAAAATCCTGAGAGTAATTATAGATAGATAGATAGAGTAATTATGGCATAGAGAGAGTCCTAAAATAAAAAATAAATTTCTATAGCTGAACTCTTTATAGTTATGACATTTAATATGGTACAAATAAGATAGCTATATTATTCTCATCGATTCTCATATCATTTCTTTCTCTTTCTTTACAAGGTTGTTGCCGTTTTTCCATTCCATAAACACATCTGTTGAAGTGCCATTAGCGAAACAAAAAATTGTCGATAAATTCTAAAGTAAAGATAGCTATCTCACTTTGTACCACGTCAAATGTCATATGTATAAGGAGTTCAGCTGTAAGAATTTTGTTCTTATTTTAGGATTATCTCTAAGCTAGTAATTATGCTTGTAAAGTAACCATAGACTTAGAATATACTGGCGTAGTATATTCCAAGTCTATGAAAGTAACGTTGCACGTAATACTATTACAATAGGGACGTGATTTTTCTAGTAAATCAGAAGATACGATTGTACTCACTAAACGTAGTGCTTACCTTCTCTTTGGTACTTACTCTCATATTTGACATAGTATTAAGAGACCAAAGATGACCACTTGTCATTTCTATTTCTACGCATGAATTACACACAACATCATTCAATGGATTTGTTTCTTTTTGCCTTATTTGTTATACGTGGTAGAGCCAAGCTGCAGTTACATTACGTTTGTAGCACGAAAGTTTCGTCTCAACCGGGAAAGGACCACGGTCTAACGATATACCAGCGCAAAATAGCAGCTTAATACTGCTGTGTTTCGTATGGTGAGTGTAAAGATCCGCAGACCCCTTTTAACTGGACACGAGGCATTCCGTCTTAGTCCTCAGAAGTGACAACGCATCTGCGTTTTGATTCTTAATCGAGGATAAATGTAGATGTCTATGGGCCTCGGCATCCACTAACCATCAGGTGGACTGTGTGCCTGTTTATTACCCTTATTCGATAAAAAAATTGAAAATTAAATTAGAAAAGGCGAGACAAGTATATTGACTTAATTTATGTAGAATTGTAGGTTCTTCCTAGGCATACGTATGCATGCATTACTATAAGGAAAAATATAAAACCATAGATTACTTTATAACATACTCGTATAAACATTATATGTATTTGACATTTAAATCAATCAATAATCAATATTGTTGCGCGCTTAAGTTGACGTCTGGCACTAGCGCCATCTAGTGTTGGATAACAGAGTGAGGAGAGCTTTCCAGAAAATGACATGACTAATCTTTCAACCAACAGCGCCATCTAGTATTGAATTGAAGAACTAAGCTTTCTAGAAGCCCGACACTCGAACTTTCTGCGTCTGGTCGGTCGGCGCCCGTATCTATGGGAATATTCTGGATGTTTCGGTGTAAACGTGTATTTAAACCCGCTGCATGCCACAATCGGGGCGGTATTGAATTTGGCAAGACAAGCGAAGCTTCGGAGGAAGAATAAAGTGAATCAGTGTGGTTAATTATTAGTGTTTTTAAGTTTTAATTGGTGTTCGGTGATTAAAAGTGTTAATTTCGGTAATTCAATCGGCAGTTTTTATTGTCACGAACCTCAAGCTCGTAATAATTGGTGTCAGAAGTAGAAAGAAAGAAAGAAAAGAAAGAAAAACTTTATTTGAAATCACTAAGAGTAACAAAAAAACTCGAAATATTACTGTTACGAGCTTGAGGTTCGTGACAATAAAAATTATGTTTATGTTTAAAGACATTTATTCTCATAAAGACATTTTATACGCCACTTACATGAGAACATAAATAAAAGTAAATCTAACTAACAAAATTCATTGTCGTACCTATGTTGTTGAAAAATAAATAACATCAAAAACAGCTATTGACGGGAAAAATCTATACAAATAAAAGAAAAGTTAAATTCTACTATACACTATCACCTTATCACCACAATAATAACCAGGAACAAACCAGTCCAACGCACTCAGATAGATATGTTTGTGATTATATGATTTGCTAGTCGCTTTTTGAATACATTGAACGAGTCTACATTTTTTATTTCCGAGGGTATCTTATTAAAAAGGCGCGAACCTTCGCATGTAATTGTGGTCTGGCCGTACTTTGTTCGAGTTTTAGGCAAAACAATGAAGCTTGCAATGAAGAAAATTGCCGATAGAATTACCTAAATTAACACTTTAATTCACTTTACACTAATTAAAGTTAAAAAAACTAATAATTAATCACACTGATTCACTTTATTTCGCTCCGAAGCTTCGCTTGTCTCGCCAACTTCACTACTTCACCGATCGCATCTTGCAGCGCCTATAAATATAAATTAGCACCGAAATATCCAGAATATTCAAGTAAACACGCGCAAGGTACCGAGAGTTCGAGTTTCAACTTCTAGAAGTTTAGTTCTTCGGTTCGGGACTAGATGGCGCTGTCGGTTGAAAGATTAGTGATGTCATTTTCTGGAAAGCTCCCCTCGCTCTCGTCTCTGACACTAGATGGCGCTAGTGCCGTCGACTTAGGCGCGTAACACTGCCCCTCCTAAGACATGCTCGTCCCGAGCATTATCGGCCCATAATAACGCGCCAGGCGATCCACATGGACGATCTTAGGAGTCCCTCTTGCGCCTTTCTGTATCCGGTAGGTTACATCGTTGATCCTGGTCACAATCCGGTACGGGCCGTCCCATTTAGCTTGAAGCTTAGGAGATTTCCCTTTGCTGCGGACTGGATTGTGCAACCACACTAGCGAACCTTCGTCGAACCCTTTATTGTTCATTTTGCGGTCGTACCGGGTTTTCATTTTCTCAGACATTTGCTGGCCCGATTGTCTGACGTGCTCATAAATGTCATTCATTTTGTTCCGCAATTCATTTGCATAATCGGTTATACAGCGTGGGGTATCAGGTGGTATTCCAGTGATCAGGTCTGCAGGCAGCCGTAATTCTCTTCCAAAGTTTGCGAAAGCTGGTGTCACTGCTGTACTTTCGTGGACAGAACTTCGATATGACAATAAAAACGGTTGTATGTACTTGTCCCAATCTCGTTGCCGATTGTCTACAACTCATGCTAGGTACTTCTCCAATGTCTGATTAAATCGTTCTACCATTCCATCAGATTGCGGGTGATAAGTAGTCGTTCTTGTTTTATGAGTACCCATAACTCGGCAAGTTACCTGGAATATTTGAGACTCAAAATTCCTTCCTTGATCGCTGTGAATCTCTAAAGGTACTCCAAAACGACAGAAGACTTCATGAACTAGTTTATATGCAACTATTGAAGCTTCTTGATTTGGAATGGCGAAGACTTCTGGCCACTTAGTGAAGTAATCCATCACAACCATGAAATACTTGTTACCGCTTTCACTCTCCGGAAACGGCCCCGCCACGTCAATGGCTATTCTCTCCCATGGTGCACCAACATTGTACAACTTCAGTGCACCTCTACTACGAGTCTGAGGTCCCTTTACAGCCGCACAACTTGTACATTTGCGACACCAGTCCTCGACATCGTTTCGACAGTGGACCCAATAAAACCGTTCTCGGATCTTCAGTAGAGTTCGTTTAACTCCCAGATGGCCTCCTGAATAATCATTATGGTACAGCTGTAGAACATCCGGTACTTTAGCTTCAGGGACAACCATTTGCAAATGACAGCTGTCTCCCCGAACACTTTCCCATTTACGGCAAAGAACTCCATCCTGAAGCAACAAACTGTCCCACTGGGCCCAATAGCTTTTAGTGGTCGAACTCATCGCTGAGACGTCGCTCCACTAGGGCTTGGGAGCACTGGCCTTCATCCATTCCAGAATCCGCTTGATGTCCGGATCTTCCTGCTGTGCATGTTGTAAGCTGTCCTTCCACTCGTTGCTGAGGTGGTCTGCCCTGAGCATCCTCACGGATACCACTTTCTTACTCTCTTGCCTGGTACAATGTTTGCAATCTTCAGGACAAGGTCTTCTTGACAATGCATCTGCGTTGCCATGAGATTTCCCGCTGCGATGTTCGATCTCAAAGTCATATTCCTGCAGTAGTTCAATCCACCTCGCAACTTGTCCTTCTGGATTTTTAAACTGCAATAGCCATTTTAGTGCAGCATAGTCAGTTCGTAAGTGAAATTTTCGCCCCAGAAGATATTTGCTAAAATGCTGCAACGACTTTACCACAGCTAGCAATTCGCGTCTTGTGACACAATAGTTCCTTTCCGGTTTTGACAACGACTTGCTGAAGTACGCTATCACGACCTCTTGGTCACCATTCCGTTGAGACAACACACCGCCAAGTCCTATATCACTTGCGTCTGTGTCAACTATAAATTCTTTGCTTGCACCAGGGTATCCCAAAATAGGTGTTTTGCACAGAAGGTCCTTGAGCTCCTGGAATGCGATATTGCAACTTTCATCCCAGCAGAAATGTAGCTTCTCCTCGGTTAGCTTGTGCAAAGGTTTGGCTATATCTGCAAAGTTGTTCACAAATCGCCGATAATAGGAGCACAAACCCAAAAATGCTCTAACCTCCGTCTTGTCTTTTGGAACCGGCCAATCCTTGACAGTGGCGATTTTCTCCGGATCTTTACGGATACCTTCTTCCGACACTACATACCCCAAAAAGTTGACTTGCCGTTTGAATAGTGAACATTTCTTCGGACTCAACTTGAGGTTGGCACTCTGAATCCTCATGAGCACGCGTTCCAGGTTCTGAAGGTGTTCCTCAAACGTACGGCCCACGATGATGATGTCATCCAAGTAGACCAGACAGGCATCGCCAATTAGCCCAGTAAGTACAAGCTCCATCAGCCTTTCAAACGTTGCTGGAGCATTGCACAACCCAAACGGCATTACAGACCCTTTCCAGTCGAGAACGCAGTTTTCTCCTTGTCCTTAGGGTCAATTTCAACTTGCCAGTAGCCACTTTTTAGATCCAGCGTGCTAAACCACTTTACTCCTGTAAGCATGTCCAGCGTGTCATCAATTCTTGGCAAGGGATAGCTGTCCTTCTTTGTAACGTCGTTCAGACGGCGGTAATCAACACAGAACCGCATGCTGCCATCCTTCTTCTTTACCAGCACCACGGGTGAACACCATGGACTAGATGAAGGTTCAATAACACCATCCTTCACCATTCCCTCAATCATGGTTTCCACTTCCTTTTCACGTGCTACCGGCAATCTTCTTGGCCGCTGACGGATAGGCAATTCCTCTCCTGTGTTTATTTTGTGTTGAACTAAGCCAGTCTTTCCTATGTCAGCATCGTTTGATGAGAATACATCGGCGTACTTGAGTAACAACTTCTTCGCCTTAACCAATTCGTTCGGGGAGAGAACACTGCGACAGTCTTCCAAAAGTGTGGTCACTCTCGTTTCTGAATCCTTGCTGGGGGTCCCACTCGATATATATTGGCACCGACGTAACCAATCCACTTCCTCACAAGTACCAACCAGTGTGCCTTTTTATATAATCTGTTCCCGGTCACAAAGGTTCAGCACACGTACTCTTGAGATGTCAGTGGTTCTGACCAAGGTTCGAGCTACTTTCCATGGAAGGTCATTGTTTACCCTTTCCACAAGTACACAACGGTGAGCTTGCCCAGCGTTTCGAGGAAGACTAACCGGAACAATCGTTTCCGATCTCGGCGGAAGAACAATCTTCTTAATGCTGTACACGTTCCCTGGTAACGCTCCTTCCATAAAAAGTTCCTCCTGTTCACATTTAAAAACACCTTGCTTAACGTCGATCTCACAACAATTATCCCTCATAAAGTCTAGGCCTAGGATGCAGTCGTCCATTATATCAGCCACGATGACATTATGCAGGTAGATCACGTTGCCTAGCTTCAACTCCATCTCCTTCTCTCCACGGACGGGTATACGCCGACCGGTGGCTGTTACCAAATTAATGCGTTCTCGGTTGTATGCGGAGTCCCCAAGGAACTGTCTTATAAGTTGGGAACTAACAACCGTGCGAGAGGCTCCAGTGTCTATGGTCAGTTTACACGGCATTCCGTTGATCTCGCCCTTGATGATTAGGCTGTTCCCATCATGGGTTTGTGAGATCGAGATCCTTGGGGCTCTTTTAACATCAGCCAGCACCCGCCCCGCAGTTCTGGCTTTTACTCGTTTCCCTGCTGCTGCTGGGCGGGGCTGGTAGCCGCACCACCTTCCTGATATCGTTCACCTTCCCTTTCTACGGTTCGCTTAGGGCAGCTGGATCGAAGATGGCCCTTTTCCCCCACAGCCATAGCACCTAGGGCTGTTCCTTTATTGCGGTCGCGTACCGTAGCTGCTGCAATCTCCCTGACGCGATGGGAGCGAAGATCCTGCCGCACGGCTTCCACCTCCAGTGCATGGGCCAAGGCGTCCTTAAGCGTCTCGTGGTGCCCCAGCCTCACAGCAGCTCTGACTTCAAGGTCGCGGATGCCGTCGATGAATGTCTGCACCAGGTTCCCTTCAATGAGCGCAGGTACAGACTGGTATGCTTTTCGAACCATCTTCTCCACCTCAAGGGCCCACTGCTGCAGGTTTTCATTGCTGCGTTGCACGCGATCTTTAAGCTGCGCGCGAAAGACGTGTTCCAGGTGAGCGTCACCATATCTCGCCTCCAATGCCTCAAGGAGCTGCTCGTAGGTCACTTTCTTACCGAGAGCTTCCAACACGGTTAAGGCTTGGTCGCGCAGGCCTAAGGTGAGTGCAGTCATGGCCTGGCTTTTATTCCAGCCGTTTGCCTCCATGACGGCCTCGAACTGGATTTTGTAGGCCGACCAGGAAGAAGTCCCGTCAAACGGCGGCACTTTGAATCCACGTAGCGAAGGTGCTGTAGCTACTACGGGAGCTGTAGTTTCATCCCCAAGTTTGAGGTCGTTCAGCGTTTTCTTCACGTCAGCCATCACGTTGTCAACCCGATTGTTCACATGGTTGATTCCGGTTTCATGTTCTTCGATTCGGGTTTCAGCTTCCGACAGGCGGTTGTCATGTTGAGCAACCCTATCCTTCACCTCCCTTATCTCTTTCCCAAAGGTAGCGTGAAGGTCCTTCATGAGGAGCATCTGTTCCCCCTGTCGGCGGGCCTGTTCCTCTTGTCCGCTCTGCAGCTGCTCTTTCAAGTGACAGATCTGTTCCTCCTGTCCGCTCTGCAGCTGCTCTCACTGACGGACCTGTTTCTCCTATCGGTGGGCCTGTTCATCCTGTCCGCTCTGCAGCTGCTCTTTCAACTGACGGACCTGTTCCTCCTGTCGGCCTCGAGCCTGTTCCTGCAGCATCACCATCAGAGCACCTAAATCAGGTGCTGCAGATGTAGGAGCTACTGACGGGCCTGCAGCCGGCGGCTGGCCCTCCGACGTCTGCGGCGTTGCACCACCAAATCTTCTTTGGTCCGTCTCCTGCTGGCGTTGACTTCGGGTCAGACACCCTCCGTTTCCTCCTTAGGTAAAATCGGCATGATTTTATCCCACTTCTGACACCAATTGTTACGAGCTTGAGGTTCGTGACAATAAAAATTGCCGATAGAATTACCTAAATTAACACTTTAATTTACTTTACACAAATTAAAGTGAAAAACACTAATAATTACTACACTATATCACACTGATTCACTTTATTCCGCTCCGAAGCTTCGCTTGTCTCGCCAACTTCACTACTTCACCGATCGCATCTTGCAGCGCCTATAAATATAAATTAGCACCGAAATATCCAGAATATTCAAGTAAACACGCGCAAGGTACCGAGAGTTCGAGTTTCAACTTCTAGAAGTTTAGTTCTTCGGTTCGGGACTAGATGGCGCTGTCGGTTGAAAGATTAGTGATGTCATTTTCTGGAAAGCTCCCCTCGTTCTCGTCTCTGACACTAGATGGCGCTAGTGCCGTCGACTTAGGCGCGTAACTATTACAATAAAAATTAAATGGATTTTTGTGAAGTCAAATTAGGTCCCTATTTCAGTTAACTGCTGCTGTACCAAATGACAGCAGCGCTGATTTTCAAATAGAGCCCAATATTATGTACACTTGCAGGATAAAATCATGCCGATTTTACCTAAGGAGGAAACGGAGGGTGTCCGTACCCGTGGTCAACGCCAGCAGGAGACGGACCAGAGAAGATTTGGTGGTGCAACGCCGCAGACGTCGGGGGGCCAACTGCCAGCCACGGCGGCCGGCCCGTCAGCAGCTCCTACACCTACAGCACCTGACTTAGGTGCTCTCATGATGATGCTGCAGGAACAGGCCCGCTGTCAGGAGGAAAAGGCCCGCCAGCAGGCAGAACAGGCACGCCGATTGGAAGAGCAGCTGCGGGGCGGACAGGAGGAAGAGGCTCGCCAACAGGAGGAACAGAGCCGACAGGAGAAACAGGTCCGTCAGTTGGAAGAGCAGCTGCAAGGCGGACAAGAGGAACAGGCCCGTCGGTTGGAGGAGCAGATGCTCCTCATGAAGTACCTTCATGAAGTACTTTCACGCTACCTTCGGGAAGGACATAAAGGAAGTGAAGGAAAGGGTTGCTCAGCATTATAACCGCCTGTCGGAAGCTGAAACCCAAATCGAGAAAGCTGAAACCCGAATCGACCAATGAACAAGAGGGTAGACAACTTGATGGCTGACGTGAAAAAAACGCTGGACGACCTCAAACTGGGGGATGGAGTCACAGCTCCCATGGTAGATACAACACTCTCGCTACGTGGGTTCAAAGTGCCGCCGTTCGACGGGACTTCTTCCTAGTCGGCCTACAGAATCCAGTTAGAGGCTGTCATGAAAGCGGACGGCTGGAATAAAAGTTGGGCCATGACTGCTCTCACGCTAGACCTGCTTAACCAGGCCTTAACTGTTTTGGAAGCTCTCGGTGAGGAAGTGACTTATGAGCAGCTCCTTGAGGCATTGGAGGCGAGATATGGCGACGCTCACCTGGAACACGTCTTTCGTGCGCAGCTTAAAGATCGCGTGCAGCGCATCAACGAAAACCTGCAGCAGTGGGCTCTAGAGGTGGAGAAGCTGGTGCGAAAAGCATACCGGTCTGTACCTGCGCTCATTGAAGGGAACCTGGTGCAGACATTCATCGACGGCCGCGACCGTGAATTCAGAGCTGCTGTGAGGCTCGGGCACCACGTGACGCTTAAGAACGCTGTAGCCCATGCACTGGAGGTGGAAGCCGTGCGGCAGGATCTTCGTTCCCATCGCGTCAGGGAGGTTGCAGGAGCTACAGCAGTTCGCGACCACAATAATGGATACAGTCCTAGGTGCTATGGCTGTGGGGTAAGGGGCCATCTTCGATCCAGCTGCCCTAAGCGAACTGTCGAAAGGGAAGTTGATCGATCTCGAGAGGGTAGTGCGCTAACGGCACCGCCTGGCGGTGGCAGGTTCATCGTTCCCCTCACGCTAGGGAGGTTGCAGCAGTTACGGTTCGCGAACACAATAAAGGATATAGCCCGAGGTGCTATGGCTGTGGGGAAAGGGGCCATCTTCGATTCAGCTGCCCTAAACGAACCCTAGAAAGGGAAGATGAACGATCTCACAAGGGAAGTGCGGCTAACATCTCCGCCCATCAGCAGCAGGAACACGACCATATGATTGAACACCGCAGCGGGAAATCGCATGGCAACGCAGATGCCTTGTCAAGGAGACCTTATTCTGAAGATTGCAAGAACTGTACTAGACAAGAGAGTAAGGAAGTGGTATCCTTGAGGATGCTCAGGACAGACCACCTCAGCAACGAGTGTAAGGACAGCTTACAACATGCACAGCAGGAAGATCCAGTCATCAAGCCGATTCTGGAATGGATGAAGGCCAGTGCTCCCAAGCCCAACTGGAGCGACGTCTCAGCCATAAGTTCGACCACTAAAAGCTATTGGGCCCAATGGGACAGCTTGCTGCTTCAGGATGGAGTTCTGTGCCGTAAGTGTGAAAATGTTCGGGGAGACAGCTGTCATTTGCAAATGGTTGTCCCTAAAGCTAAAGTACCGGATGTTCTACAGCTGTACCATAATGATTGTGCCATCTGCGAGTTAAACGAACTCTACTGAAGGTCCGAGAAAGATTTTACTGGGTCCACTGTCGAAACGATGTCGAGGACTGGTGTCGCAAATGTACAAGTTGTGCGGCTGTAAAGGGACCTCAGACTTGTAGTAGAGGTGCATTGAAGTTGTACAATGTTGGTGCACCATGGGAGAGAATAGCCATTGACGTGGCGGGGCCTTTTCCGGAGAGTGAAAGCGGTAACAAGTATTTCATGGTTGTGATGGATTACTTCACTAAGTGGCCAGAAGTCTTCGCCATTCCAAATCAAGAAGCTTCAACAGTTGCAGATAAACTAGTTCATGAAGTGTTCTGTCGTTTTGGAGTACCTTTAGATTCACATATCACATAGATTCACAGCGATCAAGGGAGGAGTTTTGAGTCTCAAATATTCCAGGAAACTTGCCGAGTTATGGGTACTCATAAAACAAGAACGACTTCTTATCACCCGCAATCTGATGGAATGGTAGAACAATTTAATCAGACATTGAAGAGGTACCTAGCAAAAGTTGTAGACAATCGGCAACGAGATTAGGACAAGCACATACAACCGTTTTTGTTCTCATGTCGAAGCGCTGTTCACGAAAGTACATCAGTGACACCAGCTTTCGCAAGCTTTGGAAGAGAATTACGGCTGCCTGCAGACTTCATTACCCGGACACCACCTGATGCCCCACGCAGTATGACCGATTATGCAAATGACTTGCGGAATAAAATGAATGACATTTATGAGCACGTCAGACAATCGGGCCAGCAAATGTCCGAAAAGATGAAAACCCGGTATGACCGCAAAATGAACAATAAAGGGTTCGACGAAGGTTCACTAGTGTGGTTGCACAATCCAGTCCGCAGCAAAGGGAAATCTCCTAAGCTTCAAGCTAAATAGGACGGTCCGTACCGGATTGTGACCAAGATCAACGACGTAACCTAAGGGATACAGAAATGCGCAAGAGGGACTCCTAAGATCATCCATGTGGACCACCTGGCGCGTTATTAAGGGGCCGATAATGCTCGTGACGAGCATGTCTTAGGAGGGGGCAGTGTTGCACGCCTAAGTTGACGTCTAGCACTAGCGCCATCTAGTGTCGGATAACAGAGCGAGGAGAGCTTTCCAGAAATTGACATGACTAATGTTTCAACCAACAGCGCCATCTAGTATCGAATTGAAGTACTAAGCTTTCTAGAAGCCTGACCCTCGAACTTTCTGCGTCTAGTCGGTCGGCGCCCGTATCTACGGGAATATTCTGGTTGTTTCGGTGTAAACATGTATTTAAACCCGCTGCATGCCACGATCGGGGCAGTATTGAATTTGGCGAGACAAGCGAAGCTTCGGAGGGAAATAAAGTGAATCAGTGTGATTAATTATTAGTGTTTTTAGGTTTTAATTGGTGTTCGGTGATTTAAAGTGTTAATTATGGTAATTCAATCGGCAGTTTTTATTGTCACGAACCTCAAGCTTGTAACAATATATATATATATATATATATATATATATATATATATACATATATATATATATATATATATATATATATATATATGTATATATATATATATATATATATATATATATATATATATATATATATATATATATATCGATCAAAGAGTATATAATTACTACTGTTACGAGCTTGAGGTTCGTGACAGTAAAAACTGCCGATTGAATTACCGAAATTAACACTAATTCACTTTATAAATTTAAAACACTAATAATTAATCACACTAATTCACTTTATTCTGCTCCGAAGCTTCGCTTGTCTCGCCAAATTCAATACTTCCCCGATCGCACCTTGCAGCACCCATAAATACACATTAGCACCGAAACATCCAGAACATTCAAGTAAATACGCGCACCAATCGACAAGGCGCCAAAAGTTCGAGTGTCGGCTTCTAGAAGCTTTGTTCTTCGTATCGACACCAGACGGCGCTGTCGGTTAAAAGATTAGTGACGTCATTTTCTGGAAAGCTCTCCTCGCTCTCTTCTCCGACACTAGATGGCGGTAGTGCCGGGTACATGACGTCAACTTAGGCGCGCAACACTACGTATTTACTAATATAAAAAAGTATAATTTATTCACTACGTCTAAATAATATTGCATATTATGTTTGTTGACTAAGTGAGTAATAGGGCATTTTTGATAATGTCCGGGCTGTATTAATAATGCCAATATGAGTAGGCAATAACATAAAAACTATTAAAATAATTAAATCGAACGGGGGGTCAGAAATAAAGCCCGTAACTTGTCGGGCAAAGTATAAAAAGATAGGTCAGGTTAGGTTTTTCTTTGATGTCTCATATTACCCTCATATTATAAGAGAAACCCACATATCTGCATTTTTGGCAAAGGTAACCTGCTCAAAAAATGTTTTTCTCTCTATAGGCTTCGAATTGACCTTTTGAACAACCTGTATATCCTGTACTTTCTTCTTTCTGTCCCTATAGTGAACGGGTCGTAACTATAACGTTCTAAAAAGAGAACTAGGATTTTAGGAACAAGTATTTCTCTGGAATATAATAAGTATAATAGAATCGTAATCCCGCAAGAATTCATACTATATTGAAAATTACTTGTATGATCATTTCTTACCTGTGAAAGTGGGGTACTGACATTGAAAGTTTTGAAATTTCTCAAAATATTCTCTACTAGCGGTTATCCGGCGGTTACTCTACTAGCGGTGTGCTTCTACACTAAAAACAGAAATTCATTTTGTTCATTTGTTGAAAAAAAAAGGAAATTGGTTTATTTACTAACTTTTTTATATAGTGTCTAATGCATTGTTTTAATGGTCTAAAACCATCTTCTCATCATTGCCTTTCTTATGAAACCGGTTTGTTGCAAATTCGTGTGATGGTTTCAAAGTCTATAACGGTCATGGGTAGAAACATTTCTGTGTTTTATATAGATAGATAAATTACATTTTAATACTTTTTCATTCGATCAAATCATTAGGACATAAGGATCACTAGTCTGAGAACATGTTTTTTACGTGATGGTTGAGAGCTATCAGAGCCTCTTCCGGCTCCGTATATGTCAAATTTTTCACACTAGGTTTGCAATGTGAGCGATGGTTCACAAGCTAAACCTTTTTAAAAGCCAAAAATGAATATCTAATACTATCAAAAATGAATGTATTGGTCGCGGTGTGTGCCAAAAGATTTTCATGGTGCAAAGGGATGCAACTTCTTGGTCGTTTTACTCTAACTTTTAAAGACAGTAGGCAAGCAAATGGTGGTCTTACTCTCAGAATCATGTGGGATCATGTGGGATCATGCAGATAGGACCCGTCTGGGAGAAAAAAACACAATCATTTTTTTCCAATCTTTTTGCCTGCCTCAATTTTGTTGGTTTGCTATAGCCTTTGAATACACGTACAGATTATTGTTGCCTGCTTTCGAGATTGTTACAATATATCATCTCCTGTCAGAATACAGCATTTGAACGTCCGTGATCATACTTACCTAAATAATTTTTTTTACACCAATTAACGCAAACCCATTTTTGTTCTAGAGTGAGTTCATGAGGAATCCAGCGGCAATAAAGTTTGTTTTTACTTTTAAATGTTGCTGTAAATTATTTTGAATTTGGCTCATTACCAACACCCAGACATTCTCGAATCTCCTCGTAGGTGATGCGCCGATCTTCAATTATTCGTTTGACATTAGGTACACTTTTCTAAGTGATCGCAGTTGAGAGCCGACTTGCACGAATTGCCCTATGGAAATAAACATAGCCACGATCAAATTCTCCATACCATCGCTTTACAGTGCTCAAATAAGGTGCTTCCCTTCCAAAAGCATTTTGAAGACGAATAGCGCGGTCTTGTGGAGAGAGTAGACTATTAAAATCATAAAAAAATTATCTTCCTAAAACCTTTTTTAATTAATTCCATTCCATTTTTGCTACAGATGACGAACTTCAACTTGTGATAAAAAAAACTATTGACACGCGACTTCCCAGAGCACGCAGAACTTTCAGTCTAATCCATGTACTATGTAATAAAGTACTACAAAAGTTTGGAAAATCCAATAGTGCACGCCTCATCTCATTTGATTATATAAAAAGAAAAATATCTCTTTTTCCATATTTGAGACGAAAGAAGAGATCCATGAGAATCTTTTTTTGTAGAAAAGTACCAGTTGTTTTTTACATTTTCATTAATTACAATTAAACGAGACTAAATAACTCAATGATTTTTAAAAGGAACCTGTGCGTTGATATTCTATATACCTAGTAAAAAAATTATTATTTTGATACATTAATTCTAACGACCGTGATCGTGCGCCATCTACACATACAGACATCCGGACATCCTCGATTTTTTTTTCAATCTGTTTATTTTTACACTAAATACATAAAATTACTTTTAAAAATAATAGGAACATGAAAACGAGTGATTTTTATCGATATATGTGTATTTTTATTATTCTAAAAGTGCAAAAGTAAAAAAATAAAGACATTTTTAGCTCAGAAATTGGAAAAAAAACTGGATTTCCGTTAGGTGGGAGTAGACTACAACCTCAACGCTTCGCGTATGAGACGTGCAATAAATATTAAATAAATAATTGTAATGTCACACTGTTGAATTAATAAATAAATGTGTCTAATTCAGCACTTTAGTCATTTGTAAGTTTTCTGGAAATTGATCTTTAAAAAAATGGGCAAAGTTATGCACTACTTGTAAGGTTTACTCACCATGTTGAGCGGAATGGTAAGCGGGTAACCGATACCTTTTAGTGATAATGATGTGCTCCATAACTAGCTTGCTTTAGTTTAAGCCGGATTTGGGTTAGGTTTATACGTGGTAGAGCCACGCTGCAGCTATATTATGGTTGTAGCACGAATGGGTCGGCTCGACCTGGGAAGGACCTCGCTCTCACAGAATACCAGCAGCAGCTTCATACTGTTGTGTTTTGTACTGTGAGTATAGAGATCTGGAGACCCTATTTTACTGGAAACGAAACAGTTCATCTTAGTCCTCAGGGGTGACAACGCATCTTCGTTTTGATTCTTAATCGAGGATAAATGTAGATGTCTATGTGCTACAGCATCCATTTACCATCACATGGACTGTGCTCGTTTATTAACCTTATTCTATAAAAAAGGTTTATTTTGATGGATTTTTCAACATTAGTCAGTCGCAAGATCGTAAGTCAGCATTATCGACATGTAAGTGGGGTCGGTACATAAGAGCAAGAGACAGAAATTCTTCTGTACGGAGTGTAAGTTATCTAATAAAATCGCTTCTATAAAAATGTTAAATGCATAATTATTGAGAATATTTGTACGTGGTAGAGCCAGACTGTAAAGAATTTCGGCTGCATAACGATTAGTTTAGCTCAATCGGGGAAGGGTCTTAATTGTATAGAATACCAGCGTGAACTAGTAGCATTTCACTGGTGTAATTCACCTGTAGTATGACAAGAACCGGAAACACATTTTACTCATAACGAGTAATTTTATTTTAGTCCTCAGGTGTGACTCAGCCAATCGATCGAGTGACATACCTACATTTTAATTCTTAATCAAGGATAGATGTAGGGGCTTTGGTGGGCCATTGAGCCACAGCATCCACTTACCATCAGATGGACTGTGTACTAAATTGTTACCCTTACTTCTATAAAATAAGTACAAGTAAGGTATCCTTTAACTCTCTGCATAACTTAAAACAGTTAATGTTGACAACCAGATGCTCAGCCTGTCTCAACTTCTTTGTTGTCAACATACCACGCATTCGAAACAAAACGGTTTGCTTCGTCGTCCGTAATGCATACAGCAATGGAATGGAATAATTAACATGCAGTCTTTCCGTCTAATTACGATATGATTGTCTTCAAGACCAGAGTGAATGGCTTCTTATATTTGTTTTAGAGAGGGCCATTAGAGCAATCTATTATTTAAAACCCAGAGTCGCTCAGACAAAAAATTAAGAAAATTAATATAATAACTTTGGCCTCTCAATACAATTATGAAATTGTAATATACGTACACAAAAATAAAATCAGTTTTATAAAATAAGTGATATGCGTTTCGAAAACACTAGGAACAGACACAAGCTGGAAGTATCATTTACACGACTCTACCTGATTTTTTTAAATAAAGGGTTGATTTTTTTAATTAAAGGGTGACAAACGAGCACACAGTCCAACTGATGGTGAGTGGATGAAGTGGCCCATAGACGTCTACATTTATCCTTGATTGAAAATCAAAACGCAGATGCGTTGTCAGCCCTGAGGACTAAGATGGACTGCCTCGTTTCCAGTAAAATAGGGTCTTCAGATCTCTACTCTCACTATACAAAACACAACAGTATTAAGCTGCTATTTTACGCTGGTATTCTACAACAGTATTAAGCTGCTATTTTACGCTGGTATTCTGTGAGAGCGTGGTCTTTCCCCGGTCGAGCCGACCCATTCGTGTTACAACTATAATTAATATAGCTGCAGCGTGACTCTAACACGTATAAAAAGTCTGAGTTCGTAATTCATACTTGGGGCGATGTATTAAAACAAAATCCCAGAAAATAGACCTGCAAAAATTCAAAAATTTTAACTAAGCTTATATAAAAATTATTTAACTAATATTAAAGAGTTTATGGATGTTAATGGTCCCTAGGAAAAGTGATCGCTATCAAGCTATTTCTAATTTCTTGTGTGTTGTTAGCTGTGTAAGATACATGATTCATCATTCATCATTCCAGCCCTTCACAAGTCCACTGCTAAACATAGGCCTCCGCCAAGTAATGCCAAAAACCCCGGTCCTAAGACACCTGCATCCATCGACTTCTTGATTATCTTACCAGGTCGTCACTCCGTCTAGTGGGGGGTCAACTTTTTCCCCATCGGTTATCAGTTCTTCAAGCTATATGACGGGCCCATTGCCACTTCAGCTTACTAATCCGTTGGACTATGTCGGTCACTCTGATGCTACTGAGGATATCCTCATTTCTGAGTTTATCACGCAGAGCAGCCCGAGCATAGCCCGCTCCATAGCTCTTTGAGCGACCTTGAGCGTCCTCATACGGCCAGCAGTGAAGCTCCACGTCTCAGTTAAATAGGTCATCACTGGCAACACGCACTGTTTGTACAATCTAGTTTTCCGAGTTTGAGGTGTACCTGACGAGATGTGTCGTAATTTCCCGAACGCTGCTCAGCCGAATTGAATCCGTCGATTGACCTGTCGGTCGAAGTTGGACTTACCTAGTCGGACTATTTGTCCCATAGGTGTGACATGGACATTGAACATGATCTTAGTTTTGTCCATGTTCATCTTAAGACCTATCCGTTGGGAGACACCATTGAGATCATTGAGCATAGTGCTTAGGTCCTCCAGCGATTCTGCCATAAGGACTATATCGTCGTCAAATCGAAGGTGAGTGATATACTCTCCATTGTTGTTAATACCCTGTCCTTTCCAGTGCAGTAGCTTGAAAACATCTTCCAATGAAGAGTTTCGGGGACATAACGTCACCCTGTCTTACACCTCTCTGCAATTGGATAGGTTTCAAACTCTGGTTTTGTACTCGGAAAAACGTCGTAGCTCTACTGTACAAGCACTTCAGCTCTTCGATATACCGACCATGAAATTGGCACCGCTGAAGAGACTGTAGCACCACCCAAATTTCGACGGAATCAAAGGCTTTCTCAATGTCCACATACGCCGGGCAAAGGTGCAGATTGTACTCTTCGATCTTCTGTACAATCTGCCGCAGGGTATGTATGTGGTCTATGGTACTGAAGCCTTTTCGGAAACCGGTTTGTTCGGGAGGCTGGAAGTTGTCGAGTCTGCGTGAGAGACGATACGTAATGAGTCTCGAAAACAGCACTTAGACGCGGCTCAGAAGGGAAATCGGTCGCAAACCAAGAAAACCCCCTCCTGCCCTTGTGCCAGAGAGCCATTTTAATCTTGCTCAGACTGACGTCCGGGATATCATCGGAATAGTGTCGGATAGGACTTGCTCTTGGATCGTTACTCATACTTGCGTGTGGCTCCAACGATGATGTGTACAGCTGCCCATAGAACTTCTCAATCTCACACAAAATCTCGGGTGTCCCGGAAACGATGCTACCACATTTAGTCTTCAGCTTTGACAGTTGGTTCTTTCTAGCAGACAGATCTCTGGCAAAGACTTTGGAGCTCTGGTTCAGCTCGATCGCTTCTTCAACACGAGCAGTATTAAAGTTGCGTAAGTCCCGCCACATGCATTTGGAGATCTGTTCAGTTGCCTGTATGCTGTCAAATCTGCTGATGATTGCAGTCTCATCTCCCGTCTAACAGCCATGAGTTAAGAGTGTGATCGGAGAGTTTTTGTGTTCTTCTGCGGCGGGTCTTGTAGAACTTAGCTCCGACCACATGGACAGTTTCCATGATCATGTCATCCATATCATCTACTGCATTGTAATCTTCTAGGCACCGTTAACTTTAGCACGAGGAGATAACTTCATAACAAGACCTCTCAACTTAAGGTTCAGGTCATCCCTCTAACCATTCGGTGATCGCTGCCAGTTTTTACCTTTGCCATTACTGAGACATCATTAAAAAGTTTCCATCTAGTCATCATAATGAAGTGAATCTCATTTTTTGTCGAGTTGTCCGGGCTCGAACAGGTCCACTTTCTGTGGGGCCGCTTCTGAAAGAGAGAGTTCATCATAAAGAGTCCCTTTTTCTCCATGAATTCGGCCAGCTGCTGGCCCCTTGAGTTCCGTTGCCCTATCCCAAATTTCCCTACCTTCAACTCACCGTTCTTTCTTGTGCTTAGTTTTGCGTTGAAGTCTCCCTTTAACACCATATAGTGAGATTTGGAGGAATGCATGGCTCTAGAAATATCATCATACATTTGCTCCACCTCCTTATCGGGGTGTTCAGACGTTGGTATGCAACCCTTGTCAACACAATCCCAAACTTTACAATGTTGTTAACGAGAGACTTGTGGACGATAAATCGAACACCTCCTTGAGACAGATGGTCTCCCTCCCGGTGATAGAACAAGTTGCCGGATTCGAGAATCACCGTGTCCTCCCCCTCTCTTCGAACATCGATAATCCTATAATATTCCAGCGCAGCTTGTCTATCTCTTCTTCCGGCTCCAGGATCTTCTCATCAATCCTCAGGGTGCGTGCGTTATATGTTGCCAGGTCAAGTCGTCGTATGTGGCAACCGAACCTCCACCGGAGATTCATATCACCCCCTGCCCCGCCGTTACCATGGTCGCCACCGTAGCCAGGAATAGCGGGGCCACCGGTGACTGGGGGCCATTTCTTCTACATCACTATTATCGGGGTATATTGCCATAGTTGCCTCGCTTGATGAGCGGGTTGGCAACCGCAGTTTATTTGTACAGTTGCTACTATTAGGAAGATATTGCTGCCCATCTCCTGCCTGTTTCCCTCTGTCACCTTTTACGACACCCACGGGAATATATGGGGTAGTGGATATTCTGAACCACCACTACACGGCAGACATACATGATTGTAAGCTGTTAATTTAAAAAAAAGCTCCGCTTGGTTTCTTGCTAGTTCTTCCCAGGACAGAGGGTTTTACCGAACCAGTGTTTAATAAAAAAAGTGTCCTTTAATAAGTATTATTTATAATCTATAATGAAAAAAAAGTTTCTGTTTCTGTTTCGGCTACATCATAACCTAACGTCAGGTAGAATAATAATCAAGCACTGTTTTAGGACAGTTAAATAAAGTTCTCTAGCAACTATTGGTGGATGGGAGTGTTAAGATCGAAAGAGTTTCTTTTTGGTTCACCTCAGAGTTATTTTAATGAAACATTAGTAGAATAAGACTGTGCCGTTTTTATTTATTATTTATAACGTTTTTCGTCTAAGTTTAACTTGCATGGTAACTTAGTGTATAGTGTCGGATCGGTGTTGCATCTTGAGTCAGACAATGCAAATCCTTGTAATTTTTTGATCAAGAAGGGGTAATATCATTGCTCAATGATTATACGATGTATTAGATCATGCCTATTGCCATTGTCAGGTCATTACTGCCTTAATCATACGATGATCATAAAATGATCTGTGAATAGTCAATACTGATAGTGGTTGGTAAGTTGTAACACTAGTGATAAAACTGTTTATCGATACATATTCCTCAGACGAAATGTCTTATTAATCGCATTACTGACCATCCGCTAAATTCCACCTTGGTGAGTATCGTTTTGTGCATGCATTCTTATCCTATCACTAAGTATTTTTTTTAAAGTGTAAATTCGGTATCTGTTGCCACTGATGATCTACAGATCTCAGATGCGGACCTTCGCTGCTTGCTGCATAAGAAAGGTGATTAAAAGAGCTGTAAAGCAGTTTATGTACCTATATTATAGAAACCATTATAAGGATAATTATAGTAGAACACGATGAGAAGGAAAGGCTTTTAATTTGCAGTCTCAAACTAGATTATGTGACCGCTAATAGATGAAGTTTTATTTATTTAATAGATGAAGTTATGGCCTAGTGAAACATGTAGGTAGTTATTGCTACTGCTGTTGGCGTTTGGTTGAAAGTGCTTTGTAAAAATCTGCTGGTCATACGTAATGATGACCAAATAGGTGAAGTGTTACTTTTTGATATATATCTTGATAACTATAATTAATATACATAATTGTCACAGTTTCACGATCACGCTTGGATAAAATTGTCTATAGAATCATGCAACTGCCCTTGTGTAAATATAGGTACATAACATTTTTACTAAAATTATGTTAAAAGGTTTCCTAGAAGGATTAATAAGAACCCAAAAGTTTAAACAGCTTTAGTATTATATTTTGGGATACATATTTACAAAAGTTTTACCAGATACATTACTTTAATGTACAAGTTTTATATAAAATAGGAGTATATTTATATACTTGGTATTTTCTTGTTTATGTACAGAGTAAATTTTAGGAAATTTATAAATACGTTACATATGTAATCACAATTATCAGGCTCGTTTGAATCTTCTACTAATTGTTTTAAGAGTGGTTTTAAACATTGTAAAAGATAAACCTTGCTGTACGTAAATAACATTATTTGAAAAATTATAAAATTTACTACCTATTTAAATATCGATCTACTTATCTACAAATAAAGTGAGCTACTTATTAGGCACGATTTCGACAGTCAGTGGAGCGCGATGAGGCGCAGGCGGGCGCTTTGATGAGCGATGGTGTAGTAACACCAGTGATAGATACCACCGCTTCCATACCCGCACTTTGACTAGAGATTATCTGCTTTGCAGATGGCGTGGGCCAGGACTGTTCCTTCGGGCCAAAATTTGACGATGACATTTCTGTTCTAGATTCTTCTTCGTTGTTTAATTCGTTAGTCGACTGTTTTTTAAGCTTTGTAAATTTAACACTGTCTTGGGTTACTAGAACGGCAAGCGGAGGTATTGGAGGTAAATATGCATGAGGTTCATAATTGTCATCCACATAATCTTCAGGATTCCAAGCTGCTGTTGTAGTTGTTGTAGTAGGTGGAGTAGATGAAATCGTGGTTGTTGTTGCTCTTGAAGTGACTGGAGAAAGTGTTGGTTTTAAACTAGTTTTAGAAATTAAATTAGTTGGCACGGTCGCGGTTGCAGGTATTGTAAATATTTTTCTATGTTTGTTGGATCTTGTTTTCCGTCGTTTATTTAATTTTGGCACATCAAGAAAGAAGGGGTCGAAAATAAGATCTGATTCTTTATAATCATCGTAATTTATTGCTACTATCGGTTTTACTGCACTGACTACGTTACCGACTGTATAGTTCAATTTTTTGCCATTGCTATCACTAACCGAAGCACTGGCGGTAACGATAACTCGTGGAGGACTTTTCAGTTTAATAGGAGGTCGTTCTGTTACGGTGGGCGGTGCTACAGATCGAGCGATGGGTGGTGTTTCTTTTTCAGATGTAAATTCGTCGCTTCGTTTTCGATCGTAATAAAATGGATTAAATGGTAGAGTATGTTGAGGAGGTAATGCTGAAGGATAAGTTTGTGGACGATGTTTCACAGAAGTTTCGTGCCTCTCAGAAGGCTGAGAAGAAGGTCCTGGACGCAGAATTTGGTCTCGTGGGTCAAGAGTAGTGGCACGAAATGGTTGTGGCCTTTGCACAAATGGAGTTGGACGAGATACAGGTCGCGGCGCTGTTCTTGACGATTCATACTGAAAGTGATCAAATTGTTGTGGTGGTGCATGCGTGATAAAAACTCCGTCGGCGGGACGAAAACTTTGACGTTGGAAAGAGATGGCTTCTGATCCTGGTCCACGATGTCTATAAATAAATTCTTGAGGCGATAATAGCGATGGATCAATAGTAGTCAAAGGGAGAGCGGGTAGAGGAGACGAGGTATCTATATTGGGGGCAAGTGAAGATACTGTGGGTGAAGTGGAAGTTAATTGGGAAGAAGTTGATGATTGGGTGGTTGAAGTTGTCGTTAAAGTGCTGGTAGAGGGTGCTTTCTTCGTTGTCGTTGACGTTGTTGTAATTACAGATTGAAAAGTTGATGTTTTTAACGGTTGTGAATAGTCTTCTTCGTATTCATCCTCATACTGATATTCTGTAAAAATATTAAAAGGAAATATTTATATACTTTTTAATTCAATAAGATACAACTAAGATTTAAAATATTAAAATTACCATCATGAAAACCCCCAACTTCCTTTATGGGTATTGACTGTGTAGACAAACTGTGAGAAATTTTGGGATCGTCTTTCTTTATTTCTTGTATTGGGTCCTCTGTTGAATCGATTGCATCTGGAGATAGACCTTGTAACTTATCATTTGTTGTCGTGGGTGTATCATATACAGAAGGATCCTCCGTACTGGTTTTCGTAGTCTGTTGTGATTGTTCAGTACTTTGAGGTTTAATGGTAATTTTATCTGATTCTATAATGGGAGGCGTCGTGCTGCCATACAATTCTAAATTTAAGCTGTAAAATTTCTCAGATTTCGTGCAATCAACTTCGTCTACTCTTTCACAAACTCTTGTCTCCTAAAAGATTAAAAAGTAGATTTGAATTTAAATGATGTCAGATATTCTTTGTTTGCAAAATTGAAAGTTAATGTTTTTATTCGTGGTAGAGCCACGCTGCAATTATATTAGTAGTATAGTTGTAGCACGAATGGGTCAGCTCAACCGGAGACGGACCACGTTCTCACAGAATAACAGCGTAAAATAGTAACTGAATGCTGCTGTGTTTCGTATGGTGAGTGTAGAGAACCGGAGACCCTTTTTACTGAAAACGAGGCATTCCATCTTTGTCCTCACGGGTGACAACGCGTCTGTATTTTGATTCGTAATTGAGGATAGATGTAGAAGTCTATGAGCCACAGCAACCACGTACCATCAAGTGGACTGTGTGCTCGTTTGTCACCCTATTCCATAAAAAATACAATTAACAAAATATTTTGTCTGATTCGTGAGGGTGCTTTAAGATATCGTGAAATTGTGTCACAATAAATAAAATAAAGTTTAATTAAAAATGGGAAACTAATGTAGCAATTCATGCGGCGCAGATGGCCGTTGTGAAACAACAGTACCATCATATTACGGTCAAACATACGACTCCGACGACAATCTTGCTCAATTGAATCTTGCTAATTTTAAAGCAAATAATTGCAGTTAAAATATCTATTTTAAGCAATAATGACAGTTTTTTTATCAATGACATGATGTTTATTTTTATTGTAATATCATTACAGTGCCTATGTACCCTTTTCGAATCGGACAGAATTTCTTGTATATATAAATACCTGATCAAAAACAGTGCCGTTAAGACAAAGGAACTTGATATCCATAGGTTCGTCTTGCTGACCGACCGTGCACACGTGGAACATTTGGCATGATGTCTCCAAGTCAGCGTAATATCCTCCGATTACTTTGCCAGCACAAGTGAAGTTTGTTTCTGGCAGATTGTCGAAGTCCAAGTACTAAAAATTTTAAATAAACGAAATGAGTTTTGAAACCTGAGGCATAAGAATAATAAATATTTGTATAAAAGTTTCCTTCCCAAAAAAGTCCCAAAAACCACCATATAACGTGTAGCTATAATAACCTATTCATCTCTTCTCAATGCTCACTAAAGCTGCTAGAATTGTTTTTTTAATATTTTAACGTTATTCTGTTAATTAGTGTTTATTTAAACCGTGTAGTGGATGTGTATAAATATCCACTACCCCATATTGTCCCGCGGGTGCTGTAAGAGGGGATGGACGGTAAATAAACCGGGAGATTAGTATCTGCCTCTTCCTATTAACAACTAGAAAAGAAAAAAAAAAAAATACTGGTGCCAGCCCGCCCGTCAAGAGTAATATGAGGAATAATATGAGAATTAATGTGTCCATCAGTAGGCTTTTGATAGTCTGTGACGGTTATGGTCTATGGACCAACCGCAATCGTCTGTACCTAGTTGTAATCGACTAAGCCGGCACTTCGGCTTTTAGACGTAATAAATATAAAGAGCTATTCTAATGGAATACTATTATTTTAGGTAGCAAGGCTTATACCCATTTATGGAATATCTACAAAATTCATACCGACGATGATTTATTGCTCTACAATTTAAAATAAGTGCACAGATCATTTCGATACTCTTTTGAGGTGTCGTGTGGGTAAGTATATTAGAGACGGTCCAAAATTGTATAAAGCGTAGGCCTGGTTTTGTACAAGTAGGGAAATAAATTAAAATAAAATATTATACCACTTTTGGTCATTCAAATCCACGAATTTGCCTTTATTTCAGTGGTATTAATTTTTTATTCTTACCAAAAACTGTAACACTAATGGCGAAAAGTAGAAATGTTAATATATTATAGTAAAAAAACTTACGCCTGGTTGAATGGACCTTGATATTCTAAATTCGTTCTGGAATACAAAGATCAGCAACCATAGCCATACTGAAATTGAAAATAAAATTCATGGTAAGAATTATGCTTAAAGTAGTGCTAAATGGGTTTAGTTATAGGTATTAATATTTCTGAAAGATTTATAGATATTATAATTTTAAGTAGATTCAACTGCTGCCCATAGGAGAGATTTTTGTAACTATAAAAATAAAAAAGATTTCTTTAGTAACCTGTAAAAGTTAACATTCATGCTATCTGACTATCCTTTCTTATCTTATAATTAGAATAAATAGTTAATCTTGTATGGTGACATAGAAAAGTACATCTATTACTTAGTGTATTTCGTGTCATAAAAGTCTCGTAGCTAACGATAAATAGCCGAACTGAAAAAAATAACTTTAATGTTCCGATCGGTTTTACTAAGTAACTAATTTGCTATGGACTCACTCTGTGATTGTCGGTCTGTTGGTATGACGATTATTGCATATTCTTGAAACTTTGCATACCCATATATTGCAGGGACTGTTCCGAAGTTCATGGCGATTATGATGACGGGTATAATTAAAAATAAAGTTTATAAAAGAACGTCACTAGGTCGTACAGTAGTAGTAATAAAAGGATACTTAAAGTTATTCGAAAATAAAGATTTTAAATTGTCCTTTTTAGTAAAAAGTTTATACCTTGTAGAGCTGAAGCGGAACGCACAACAAGCGCGTCTCCAACTGAGATCCGAGCCTGCCGCCGCATCTGAAATAGAGAATGTTATATTGTAATAAAAATGTTTTAGGATATAGAGTAGAGTTCAAAATTGTGGGCGGCTACGAAGTTTCAATCACAGCATTTTTCGTATAAAAGATGTGTCAAAAGTCAGTAGTCTGGATGACCTTTTTACCGTCTGGAAAAGAATAGGATGTAACATGTGAATGGAATAGAAGCCTATAGCACTAACATTTTACAAAAAATAAAAACAAAAATTTTGAATAATATAAACAAATTAATTAAAATCTGTGGTAATTCAAATCTTATCCATCCTACTTTACGAACGGCATCTTGACCTTGTCATTTCGCAGTTCGAATTTCGATAGATTTTAATTAATTTATTTATTTACTTCAAAATTTTTGTTTTTATTCTTTGTAAAATACTAGTACCCATAGGCTTCTACTACGTTCACATGTTATACACTATTTTTTCCAGATGGTAAAAAACATCATCCAGTATAGTTAGTGCATCAATATAAAAAGAAGTTTTTAAATATATGGCTCCGTGGCGCAGTGGCTTAATATTGAGTTACAGCGGTAAGGGCCGCGGGTTCGAATCCCGCACGGAACAAGAATTTGAACGGCCTACAAGTAATTGTTCCGGGTTTGGATGTTTGTCCTTGTGAAATTTATGATTGTAAACTGCCCCCACAATACAGGCGAAAATCCTAGTGTCGAGGTAACGTTTAAAAAAAAAAACAAAAAAAAAATTAAGCAGAATAAAACCTTTATTTGACCTTTTAACCAAATTGCAGTACTTGCAGTGCCGTGTCGTAGTCTGAAGTCTCTGAACGACTGAGAGACGCTGAACTCTTTTTATCTATTCGGTGCGAAACAATTCAATACCTAGGTATTCACGCTCACTCTACTCTTCCCTTTATAATATATAATGTATGTATTATATTGTATATATACACATATACAATTTAATATATACATTATATATTATCATTCTTAATATTGTTTAATTAGGAATGATAATACATATGTATATACATTGAAATTGAATGACAGACGACTTTAAAATAAATTTGTCGGTACGATTCACGCACCACCTACTGTAAGTTAATTGTACCTACTACGCCTATAACCTTTGCGCAAGTGCAAGCAATACGTTGAATAAGTTTAAGTACAATGTACGGTATGGCAGCGCATAAAATACGAACAAAAAACATAAATTTTTATATATTATATGAAATGTATAAATGTATTATATCATATATTTGATTTTATTATATAAGTCGATAAGTTATATCAAACACTGATAGGTTAGAACGAGTGTAAGTGTAAGCCATTTGTTGTACTATAAAAAATTCTTGCGCAATTGAGAGTTTCCGAGAGTGTTCAGTAATAATTGCCACCGTGGCTAAAATCGGTTAAAAGTAAATCATCTTTCGGAAATAGCAGCACAGTATTTGATGAGCCATTACAAAAAAGTACCTAAGAAATATTAACTTAGATTACATTATAATAGCAGGTTACAATAAAGCAACGGCGGGCAATGAAATGAGTCGTTCTATTCGCACGAGCATCATGGTTTAACAATGAAGTTTCGACATTTACAATTAACCATGTACTATGAATTGTTCCGATAAGGTTCATCTAAAATTATGCACTGATACATTTATTAAATGAAAGGAAATATGCCCCGCTCCTTAATAATTCAAGATTTAGAAAAATCTTAAGGAAGAATCACTTCTTCCGTAATTTTGTTTCGTTTGTAAAAGAATGTTTGTAAACATTTATACGTAGAGCCATGCTGCACATACATTAGTAGTATAGTTATAGCACGAAATGGTCGGCTCGATCGAGGAAGGACCACACTCTCACAGAATATCAGCGTAAAATAGTAGCTTAATGCTGCTGGGTTTCGTATGGTGAGTGTAGAGAACTGGTGACCCTTTTTACTGGAAACGAGACATTACATGTTAGTCCTCATGGGTGACAACGCAACTGCATTTTAATTCGTAATCGAGGATGGATGTAGATGTCTATGGACCACAGCAACCACACTTATCATCAGGTGGACTGTGTGCTCGTTTGTCACCCTATCCTATAATTTTTTTAAAAATAGAGTATATATTATTTCCTTTACAGTTACTAGCTTGATTCTTGACTTGATCGAGATCGACTGACGTTGTTCTGCCCTCTCCGGCAGGTGGCATGATGAGTTTACTCTGAATCTACTCCTGACTTACTCGACCACAGTATCGCCATTTGTGTTGTAATTTTGTGATTTGACTAAAGAGTAGCCTGTCGGATTATAGTATAGCTATGAACCAGCGTCTCGACGGGATAAATATACTGTGAATACGATCTCAAGGCTCAATTCTCGGCCCCTTTCTGTTTCTTGTATATATTAATGACTTACTTATCATAGTTGGCGATAACCATGATATAGTATTATTTGCTGATGATCATTAATTTTTAAATTAAAACGACAATTATTAGAATATTTGGAAGTAAATAATATTATAACTAAATTTGTAAATTGGTTTAATGTTAATAATTTGCATTTAAAGGGCATTAAAACTAAATATATAAAACTCGTAACTCCAAATGTCAAACATCTAAATACTGCTCCACATCTTTTGGGGGTGGGGGTGCATAATCTCACTATCTACTAATACTGCACGGAGCAAACCATAAAAACGCTGCAACTCTGACCACGCTATTATCAGACGCACTAATGATTAAATAGACAGCTAATTTCAGCGAGAACTAGTCATCTGTAAGAGCAAAGGAAAGGAGAAACACGAGGTCCAAGAAAACTGCAAAGAACAATAGTGTCATTGAGCCTGTAGCCGCTTTGCCCCTCACCAACTCATTATAAAAATATGGCATTGTGAGCATTGAAGTTTATCTATAAATAAAACGATTTGTTAACATATTATGATAGACATATTTTTATGGAGATTACCAACCATTGACTAATAACATTAAAGTACGTTTGCAATACGGGATGAATCTTGTTGCTAGGTACGCGTTAGTTGCCGCCATACACTGGCTCAGAGTATAAAAGTAACTATATTTACGCTGGCACCTTCAATAAGTCCTTGCTGTCAGCTGCCGCTCATTCTCAAATAATTATTATTGAATTATATTTGCCACTTATAGCGTTTCTACCTACAGAAATGGAATCAATACGAAACTGCACTATTTTGAAACCTAACTTTATAACAAAAATAAAATACTTTGTTGTTAAATAATTTTAAAGGAAACTTAACTGATATAAAAACTTGTTTGTTTAAATACCTCTAGTTTGTACCCGATTTGAAAATAGAAAAATAAGCGCTCGAATTGGCAATAAATTAACGACCCTAGTACCTATGATGGTAAGAAAGCCTATGTTCAGCAATGGACTTTCGATAGGGTATTACGGTAATGGTTAAAAAAGTAAATTTTATTAGTGAGCAGAGACAGTGAGTTCTACCTATCTTACGAATAATTAATATTTATCTGTATGACTGTGTTTACCTACAATCACTGAAGACAATCATAAAGCAATGATTATGTTTATCTATTTTAATTCACCAAGAATGTTTTCAACAGCTAGCATTTTAGTATATTGGTCATCCAGATACCCTCCTATCACGTTATGTACAAGGCGTATTGAGGGTTTTCATTCTATACTTGTATTCCAAGCATTCCCGCTAAAGAAAAAAATTAACACTTGTAATTATCATCGTGTCGTGTATGTTTTAATGTTATAAACATCAAAAAATTTACGTGATAAATAAGTTATACTTATTTTTCTAAGCTTGTAATTTCTTTCATAAAGAACATTTTATTTAGAGCACCTGAGAGCGATTACTGCTACATCATCTCTAAATGTTCTTCAGTCAAAAACATTGATAGAAATCACCAGGTGGACGGTCTGGTCAATATGGAGGATACTCAAGTACTTCAAAATTCTTTCGAATTGCTATTATGCAACGGTGGACTTGCGTGCCAGAACGTTATCTTAGTTTTGTATAGGATGGGGTGACTAACGAGCACACAGTCCACATGATGGTAGGCGGTTATTGTGGCCCATAGATATCTACATCTATCCTCACATATCAATCAAAACGCAGATGCGTTGTTGATGAGATATATATGACTGCCTCGTTGGTCTAGTGGTTGTATTAGTGCGACTACTGATCATGAGGTCCTGGGTTCAAATCCCAGGTCGGGCCAATCAATGAATCTCAAATCAAAAAAAAATCAATGATTGAATTTTTCCGTCAAGAAATTCTCAGTTGCTGCTCGGAGTCAGGAAGTTGGCGGTGTCTTACCCCCGCTCAAAACACTAAGCCGTTGGTCCTGCACCTGATCTCTCTCCGGTCGTGTCGGTTTACTTTCCCATCGGATTATGAGAGTGAGGGAATAGAGAGTGCACCAGTGCTTACGCATACACTTGGGCACTATAATCCTGTCCTGCGCCGATGGCTAGTCTCCATTGAGGCTGGCCGCCGTGACCAAAAGTAGGACATTATTATTATTATTATTATATATATATATATATATATATATATATATATATATATATATATATATATATATATATTTATTTATAATACGACATATCGATCTCTAAGTCGAAGTTGGACCTTGCCTACGGATAACTTGTTCTAGGTAAATATAATCGATAATAGTGTTGGCAATTACTAGTCTTATAGGTGTGATATGGACTTTACACATGACTTTTGTCTTGTCCATGTTCATTTTACGACTTATCTGTTGTGAGACACTCTTAAGGTGATTGACCATAATGCTGAAGTTCTGGAATGATTCTGCCATAATTACTCTATGGTTGGCAAATTGAAGGTGAGTGATGTGCTCGCTATTGATGTAAGTATCGTACCCTTTTCAATCCAGTACTTTGAAAACATTCACAAATACAGCGGTAAAGTGTATCTGTTATATAACGTCACTAGCCGATCATACGACCTACTGTACGAACATTTCAGCTTTTCAATATAGCGACTGTCAACTTGGCACTGCTGAGGAGACTGAAGCATCGCCCAAATTTTGACGGAGTTAAAGGCTTTATCACAGTGCAAATACGCAAGACTAAGTGGCAGATTGTACTCTTCGGTCATCTGTACGATTTGCCGAATGTAGTACCATAGACTACATTTTTCATTTGCATTGACGAATATGGTTGTTAGAAACAGAATCAGTGGTATGGCTAACGAGGTTTGACATCACTTGGCTAAAGGTGATTTTTTATCATTAAACGTAGTAAAATTTTCACAGCAACGTATTTCATGCTTTCAACACAGCTAATTAACAGATGACAATTTTCATTTAGTGTTTTCTGATAAGCTATTATAGAATTGTTCCAAATAAAACAGTAATAGACTACACTACTATATCTCTTTATTTAATTTAAATTAACATTACTCCATGCTACGATTATCTCCAGTATTCCGAAGGCTGTTTACAAACATAAATTCCACAAGGATAAACATCCAGACCCGAATCAATTATTTGTAGGCTATACAAAAACTTGTTCCGTACATTATGATTTATGTTAGGCTATGATATCCAGGAGACAAAGCTAACAGAAATTTCATATTACACGAGCTCGATATTAGAGTTGTTAGCGAAAATTCATTTAGTAAAATATAATAAAATGATATCAGATTTTACGCCGTTCAATTTAACTGTACTTAGTAGGACCCTCTTTTTATCTAGGAGTTCATATAAGCTAGCCAAGTAGTCTACTTTAGTAAGTCTACTTTTGATTCCAAGGTCAATCGGAGGCTTCAACTCGGCTGGATAGCATCTAAGAGATTAAGACACATCTCGTCTGGTGTTATTCGATATCGTGAAAGTTACAACACTGGGAAGTTGTTATGCCAGATTGTCGGCTTCCTAGATATATAAAACCAATCATCAGTGGATCGGATTGAATCTAGAGCATGACTAGTGTTAGTTGCTTTGTGTATGAACTGAAGAAATTCTGATAATCATCTGGAGAATTAATTTGATTTGACTAAATCCTAACAGTTAGGTTATTTTGTGTACCCATTACCTTGTAAACTATGAATATGAGCATATAATACTATAATACATACATAATAGAACGGGGAAGTGAGTGGAGCCCGCGTAGCCACTAAAATGTCACTAACACGTCAATTCAAACGTATAAATGTCAACACGAGATGTGTTTTGACGTTACAATTGTTTCCAAATTTCGCACGCAAATTTTTTTAGAAAATGCCAAATTGCACCCTATTTAAAAATAAATATGTATTAAATTTTAAACCATTTTTTTAATGATGATCTTGAACATTAATCAAAAGTCTAAAATGTGTAAATTTACTCAGTCTGTCAACACAGCGAATCGGGTTTGGCGACGCCAATCCTCGTACAAAATAAAGTTGACAGCCATTCTATTGTGTAGTGTAGTATTCCATGAGTATGAGACTACATCCCTTATATTTTACTTTGTAAAGTTATTAGCATAATTAACTGACTACTAAGTATAGATTTAATCACTAGACCAAAAATTTATGTATAAAAATTATTGTCATAACGTGGACAAGCACGGATTTTTGGAAATATAACCATAAAGTATTAAAAGGAATGTCAAAGAAAGCATTTTTCCATAACATTCTTTAAAATAAATTAAAAGCATTTAATATTCCAAAATGTTATGTAAAAAGCATAGAGCAACACGGGCTAGCCGCCGGATGCCCGTGTTGCTCTATGGTAAAGAGTATATCAAATATAATCATTAAAGTCTATCTAAAGTCCCCTGCTGCACATAAGCCTCCCCTATAGGTTGCCTCATATATTTGCCACAGTTGCAACGCTTACCAAGCGAATTGGCAACCGCACTTTGTTGTTTAGAAAATAATTCATTATTCGAAATAGGAATATATTTTTATTTCGAATATAGAATTATTTTATTTTATACGATATAATGTCACAATGTTGAAAATGTAATGTAATAATTCAATATTAAACACGGGTGTCATAGTTAGAATAAAGATAATTGTTTCTCATTTCTCATAATATATGGAAATATAATAGAATCACTAGGATTGCTTTATAAGTTGTTTTGATATAAAAAATTGACACCCAGTCATATCATTTTTTAGGTATATTGTCGAAGTTTGAAAACTGCTAGTTTTTCTTACTGATTTCTATCGGGGTTTATTCCAAGAATCTACATATAAGGCATGCTATGTCTCGAGTTGACAGTAATGTATAGGTAGTGAGGGTTAATACTTCTATGAAATAAAAAAAACGACGGTTACATACTTAAACCCCTTATATAGATATCATGTATTATAATGTAATAGAAATATTTTTAACGAATTTTATCGCGTTTATTATAAGACGTTTTAAATTCTATATATTCTATGTTTTAAACGCTGTTTGAAATGACAGATTTCAAAGAGGCTACCTGTTTATTAATTTTGCTTATAATGTTTAACGTTGGTTTGTTTTACGCATATTTTGTTAATTGTGTCTTGCTATTGTATAATTTGCTTGCAATTCTGTAAGCGATAAAACTAAGTTTATACCTAGTATACCAATATATTATCAATCGCAGCAGATGTCAGAACACTGGTTTATATGTTTTTTTAAATAAAAATGAAGTGTAACAAGAACTTACAGTACTGTTGCCCATAGATGCCTTTAAACGAAGGAGACTACATATGCATTGTCACCTCTAAGGACCTGGAATGTCTCACAATGACTATAATAATAATAGCTTTATCTAGTCTAGTTAGTATAGTGCAGTTTTGTATTACTTGGTTTAGAAGACTCTGATGGCTGTAACACAGATATACTAGTATCGCCATTAATGGTAAGTTTTGTGAAATACAATTTTGTAATTTATAATAGATATAATACTGTAATGTATTTTTTTCAAACTGAGAGTCAAATAAATTATTATTTTTATAGAATAAGAGTGACTAACAAGCACGCCGTCCACTTGATGGTAAGTGAATACTGTGGCCCATAGATATCTACATTTATCTTCGGTTAAGGATCAAAACGCTGATGCGTTGTCATCCGTGACCCCGTGAGGACTAAGAAGGAATGCCTTTTTTCTAGTAAATAGGGTCTCCGGTTCCCTACACTCACCATACGAAACACAGCAGTATTAAGCTGCTATTTTACGATGGTATTCTGTGAGAGCGTGGTCCTTCTCCGGTCGAGCTGACCCATTCGTGCCACAACTATACTACTAATATAGATGCAGCATGACTCTACCACATAAGATTATTATTGATATATTATTTTAGGCCCGAACACAGCAGAGCACGCACTGCTGCTTGGCAGCGATAATAGGTAATAATGTACCTACTCGTTTACATATTATTTAATAATTAACTATTTTTAAATATTTAAGACTCTTCAATTGATTCCAAAGCGATACTAGGTCATTTTACAAGATTTTTGAGGTGTGCCTTAAGATAGGGAATCTCGTTCCCTCGTGGGGATTTTATTTTCAGCCCTTCTCAAATTTCACAAATGTCATCTGTAGTCTCGTTTCCGTGACTTTTCGTAGAAAATGTGGTACCAGAGTGATACATAGGGGCTTAACCATGTTTTATTTTATCTAAATTCTCAGGAGCGACCAGATAATTAAGTTAAAATTACAGCCTATATACGTCCCACTACTGTGCACAGGTCTATTCTCATTTCTGAGGGGGTTTTAGATCAAGGTAATGTGCGTCGCGCTGCGCCAATGCATGTTGCCAAACTTCACGTCTTCGAAATATTTTTTCTTATTTCTCAGTCATGCAAGTTTCCTCATGATGTTTTCCTTCACCACCGAGCACGTTATATATCACTTAAAATTGCCATTAACAATTTCATTGGTGCTGGCGGTGATCGAACTCGGTTTGCTCGCGTACTGTGAAGTTTACAGCTAGCGCCTAGCCACTGAGCTACCACGGATCTCGTGTCGTGTTAAATTTAGAAGTTCCGAATACACTTCCTTATTTAAATAATTACATGCAATATAATTTTTTGTGTAGATTAACTTCATAAAATTGGTTATTCCATTGTAAAACATCCACCCTAGAGTGGATCCTCTGTAACGCGCGTTTATCTATTCACCCCAGACAGGGTGGATAGTTGGAATTCACTTTTGATCGTTCTTCCGGCTTTTTACCCCAAGTCAGTTCAACAATAAATAAACTTTATTCATAGTCTCTTTTTATACACTTTATTTTAAATACCCACAAATAAACAAAAATCATATTACGTATTACATTTAAATCAAACTAAACTTCCTCGATTATAAATAATATTATTATGTTATTTATAAATTCTGCAGGAAATTACTAACACTAATTTCGTTATTGAGTAGACGTAATATTATATCCTGTATAAATTCGTTACTTTTAATAAATATTTACAATCGTTTTCTTAACCCGTTTGCAACAGATGTGTTAGCAAAAAACTGGGCGTTTTTTTGCAAGCATTCCAAAAACTGTACCAAACTGTACTGTTGGATGTTTGAACAAGTTTATGCCTAGGTTACAATCTGTCAATTTGTAGTCCTGACAGGCACTCCTTTTATTTCCACTTTGACCTTTCAAACCAGAAATATGTTTGTGTTTTTATAGATATGTCTACTAAGTATCATGGGCCAGTTTTTATTATGTTTCTATAAATTACTGTACCCAGCCGAGAAATAAAATATGAATTCCGATTATCCACCCCGTCTGGCGGATAGATGAACACGCATTTCCGAGTATCCACGCTAGAGTGGCTGTTTTAGGGTGGATAAACGGAATAACCCCATAATTTTTTATGTAGACAATATTTTACATTAAAATATATCTAGTAAAGAAATCGAATTTGGAAAGACTGTAATTATGAGGGATAGATACAGTAATTATGACGTCTGGCACAAAGCGCTTCTTTCGAAGCTCCCTTCCTATGTGCTACCCGAGATATTGATATGCAGACGACAGCACTGTTCATGCCTTATACACCGACCGTTACAATATTACTTGGGAAAACGTCGCCGAGTACCGGGACAAATTTGTGTGTGAAGTCCATCGAGTCTTTGCTGAACAAAGTCTCGGATTGGGGGCGACTAAATCTAGCCCAGTTCAATCCCCCGAAGACACAAATTTGCGCGTTTACCACTAAAAAGAACCCCTCTGTCGTATCTCCTCAGTTTTAAGGCACTTCCCTTGTAGCCTCAGCTAGCATCGGAATCCTCGGCGGCGTAATGTCGAATAGTGTGCAGTTTCGTGGTCACTTGGAAGGGAAGGCCAAATTGGCCTCTAAAAAGCTTGGCGAGCTCAGCAGAGCGAGACAGTATTTCATGCCGGTACATCGCTTGCAACTTTACAAAGATCAAGTTTGGCCTCACATGGAATATCTACTAATCTCATCTCTGGGCCAGGGCACACCAGTGCCAGCTTCTTCCACTTGACCGTATCCAATGTAGAGCGGTTCGAATCATCGACGACCGAGTCCTTTCTGATCGGATCGATTCACTCGCGCTGCGTAGGGATGTTGCATGCCTTTGCGTTTACTATCGCATCTACGACGGGGTTTGCTTTAAGGAATTGTTCGGAATAATTCCAGCCACCAAATTTCACAAACGCACATCGCGTTAAAATTCAAAATGCCATCCCCGCCATCTGGATGCTTGGTGGTCTACCACTGTACGTTTTACTAGGAGTTTTCTTCCTTGTACAACTTCTCTGTGGAATTTTTTACCACCGGCGATTTTTCCGGACCGATACGACTTAGGGATCTTCACGAAAAGAGCTTACTCCTTTCTAAAAGGCCGGCAACGCACTTGCCATTATTCCCCTGGTGTTGCGGTTGTTCATGGGCGGCGTTAGTCACTTACCATCAGGTGAGCCGCATGCTTGTTTGGCCCCTCTTTTATAAAAAAAAATTATAAAAAGTGCTAATTCAATCAAATATTGAGAAAAGATTACCTCTAATAGGCATTACGTATTTATGTAACATGACCATCTCCCTATCTGATGCATTGAAGATGCAATGCGTATACATTGCATTCTAAACAATTTTAAATCCCGTGAGAGGTATGTAGTAATAGACTTTTAGTAATAAGAAATACGGTTATTGTTAAATGTGTTATGTTCATTAAAATTAGTCTAACGCGTAACTGGGGCGCCTAATTTTGTGGCACGATGCATTGTAACGGGCCTACCGAGCCGTCGTATATGTTATATTTGGAGACGTCGAAAGTCCGTTATATCAGCACCTCGAGTAGGTGCTGTAAGGAAGTGGCAGTTGTTGGCGAATGTATGACGGTCACTATGTTACCGGCGCACGCGGACTATGTATTTGATTACGTAAATGATTTTGAGACATAATGAAAGGGCGAAAGACGCCCCCCCAAACAACACCAGGGAAAAAAGAAGCGCTTTTTTATGGTGAGGGAGAGAACCCGCACCCTACCGAAACACAATCTTCGTACGGGTAACAACACATTGTAAAGAGATGAGAGGCCAACAAACCGTGCACAAATAAAATTCGAACCAATTTAAATAAAAACTAAATTTTTATAATACTTATTATGTACTCACAAAATAGGATAAACTCCTATGGAAGTTTAACATTTTTATTTATTTTTTACAATCCGTACAATACGGAAATTTGTATCCATAAGACATGAAAAATAATCAATTCGTATAATGATAAATTATTTCCGTGAAAATTTTTTTTATTTAACTTTTTAAATAATTATGTTTTAAAAATGAACGTATATAAAACGATCGACGAGAAAGAACTTTTTGGAAGTAAAGTTTATTGTAAACTAATTAGGTAATTTCTGGATCTCGACAACAGCGCCACCTACCGGGTCCAATTGAGTTTTTAAACGATTCAAGGACCCAGTCAACACACACACACACACACACACACACACGAAATCATCAAAATCATTGTAGCCGTTTTCGAGTTTTAGCGAGACTAACAGAATTTTATTTTTATATCTAAAAGAAAGAAGATATTCAAATGTTCAATAAAGAGTATCTACTTTATTCATACAACATCCATCAAAAAGCCTTATCTCAATGAACGTTGCACAACGAATGGGGCATCGTTGGCAGGTCGGTCGTAACTACTTTTCAATTTGCAGAACTTGTCTTAACTCTTTGGCTATTGCATTAGTTAGTACCTATCAGAAAGTAATGTTTACGACAGATAGTCACGAAATTGGTCCAATTTCGCTTTAGACTATGGTTTGTTTGTGATATTTAAAAAAAAAAGAACATGCACTAAACAATAAATAAATAATTTGTTTTGTCATTAATTTGCTTTGTAATTAAATAATACCATAATAATATATTACTTAATTCAACCAATATTTAACTAACTTTATGGTAAACATTTTAAGTAAGTGAGTGTAGAGTTATTGTAAACCCTTTAGTTTAGATTATTTTTGTAGTTACGTTTTAAATAAATTATAGTTAATTACTATTTGATACATTAACTTTCTGTGTTCGTTCGAATGTAAATTAAATAACGAATACGTGTATCGTTTTATAACGGTCAGTTTATTTAAGGTTAAATATACTGGATGACCTTTTTTACCGTCTGGAAAAAAAGGTGTAGCATGTGAACGGTGTAGTCGCCGATGTCATTGATATTTTACAAAAATAAAAAAAAATTGAATTAAACGTTTGTAAAGTTTTTTTTTAACATTTACTTTGCCCTTTTCGTATCTTGCATTATCCAAAAAAATATAAAATCAAACAAGAAAACCAAAATCTGCGCTACAACTTGGACCACATATACCGAAGCTTTAGCCACCTTCTATCGAAAGTAGACGACGATAACTAATAATAATTAACATAAACCACTTGTAGATGTAGATGAAAGACCAGCTTTGTAGATTTTAATTTAATGCCGATATGTCCAATAATTCAGAGCGACTTATAGCGGATCGGCGAAGTAGCTGCGCTCCAGAGATAGTGCATTCCATTGCGTCTACCAAGGCTTTAGTAACATTTGATTATTCTCGGTAGACTGTCTTTTTTGTTCTTTTATAAACCTAACTATTTGAGAAAAAAATTTAGGCTTGTAGAAATAAATCCAAAAAGTTAATTTTTCAATACGTTACGTGGGTGGTAGACCTTAGATGACAACACTTCCGAGGCGGTAGTCTATCATTATCCTGTATATTTAGGTATCGTTGGTCACTGTAAAAAGTTGAAAAAGCCTTGTAGGTACAATAAATTTACGTATTATTTCTTTACAGGTTTCAAAAAGTGTTATAATGTTTGCAAAAACATCGGCGCGGTAGACTGCCATTTTGTTTACGTACGATCTCAAAATAACAAAATAACAAAGAATCAGCATTGTAGGAATAATCGCAAAAATATTGTCGCCACCTCCCGGACTATAATTAAATGCTTATTCATTGCGCTACCAAGTCGTCGATTATATATTACGATTAATCTGTACCATCACCATCATAATTACAGTATATCAAAGTCTACAGCTAAACATTGACCTGCCCTATAAATTGCCTCATACGGGATGTTTGCAATAGTTGCCTCGCTTGAGAGACGATTCGGCACCCGCGGTTTATTTATAATTTAAATCTAATTCTTCTGGTCTATTTCCATCTGTACTTCCTATGAAACCCGTGGAATGATATGGGTAGTTGATTCTTTACACCGCTACTACGTGGCAAATTAAGTACTGCAATAATCATTTTATAATGTACAAAAGTACGACATGGTTAGTTCTGAAACACATGTCTTCCTTTTCGATATTCAACTATAATATTATTCAAAGCCTGGGCAGTTTGAAAGTTTACTAGGTATATCTATCTACTAGGTATATCTATGCAACTCCTCAAACACAGAGGCATTCATTCGTTGTAAACTAATCTTATTCGATATGATTATTCTTACTTAGAGAGAATTTACACAAAATAAACAGATTTTGTCGGCGTTCAAATGCCTGTTCATTTACCTGCCATTATACGAGTACATATGCATTGCTAGATCTACGAAGGTTTCCTACCGTGATCATCATTCAGAACCTCAATATCTGACCGCTCGCTCTCGGTCACTGCTTTTACTATTTAATATCTGGTACATTTTATTACCATATAGCTCGATGTACCGACAGCCAATGGGGAAGCAAGGTTATTAGTGACAGCCATCGGCAGGCGAAGTGTGGGGCGGTCACCAACTAGATGGAGTGACGACCTGTTAAGACATGCAAGAAGTCGAAGGACGCTATTTTCAACAGTGAACTTGTAAATGGTTGTAATGATGATGATGATAATATTTTATTACCAAGACAAAAGATATTCTACCAGTTTACTTTTGATTCTATAATAATAGTAGGAATTTAACATTTTTCATTTAGAATTAGAACATGATAACGTTTCGGTCACTTACCTAAGAAGGAAGAATAATGTGCCAGCTGTTAAGGCAAGACAAATTAATCCCTCAATTCCAATAAAAAAGCCCATGCATGCGCCCAGCAAATCTCGAGCGGTCGCATGCGACCGCATCCACCCGCAGCAATTAAAACCATTTAAACTTATATTTAGAGACTACTTTTCTATGAAGAAGTTTAGCATTATAAAATCTATACAAAATGCTCTATATAAACGTCAGGTTTTACTTCATTACATAAAAACAATAGTATTTTGATATCGAAACATACCAATTGAATGTCGCCAGCGTGAAAATCACAATTATTTCAATATATATTACTCGAAATTATTTACGTAAAACGATAAATTATATACACACCAAAAATTTCACCACAATTTTATAATAAAACACTATACTAAAACACTAGAAAATCCAAAAATCAACACAATAACATTCACGTGAAAATAGCGTACGAAATGAACGTAGATTGTAAATAAATATCCATAAGATAACTTGACTTTTTATTGCACTAGAGTATAGGAAATTTCATATTGATTCTATAATGCTAAACTTCTTCTTCGTCTCTAAATATAAGTTTTAATAGTTTAAAGTGACTGTTGGTGAATAGCGCCGCGGTCGAATTCGACCGCTTGGGGACTAAGGGGTTAATAACTTTGACCTATGGCGACACGTGCGCTGAATATTATTAAAGCTATAAAAGTTTATTTAAACTACTATTCATGTACGTAATACCGTGACTGATTCACGACTTGATTATGCTTATCATTACGCTCTGTCACTCTCCCGCCTACGCTAGTGCTTTCAATTGTTATTCCGTTATGGTATGAGGTTTTTGTGAACATATCTGAAATTACGACATTGTTCTTATTTCAACATATTCCTTTTATGCTGAGATCTTTTAATTAATGGCGACAGTGATAAAACAAATTTAACATAATATACAACAGTTCATTTATTTGGCTATAAAATATTTTGTGGGTTTCTTAAGGTTGCATTACTAACTACATACATGGTGATGGCGTCCATATCTTGGGGACTATTAGTGCTGATAAATTATTATTTTTTTTTTTCTTTTTTTTCCCCCCCCCCCCCATCCAAAAAAAAAAAAAAAAAAAAAAAAAGGGAAGGAAAAAAAAAAAAAAAAAAAAAAAAAAAAAAAAAAAAAAAAGCAAGAATTTTTTAAGCTACGTCATTTCATTAAAAAAAAACGTCCTTTCCCGCTTACCATGAATTGGCACCCAACCTAAGAAGGATTAAAAATTGCCTGTTGAAATATACCACTCCCTGTGAATGTCTTTCCTTAGAAAATATTAGGCATGGTATAAACATCTACTTGATTTTACTGGAAGTTTTAAATATTCTAGATAATGTAGAAACATGAACATAACTGTAGTCAATAAAAACAACATTGACCTGTAATGTCGCGACTAAGTTACAAGTTTGTTGAGATCACAGCAAAGGTGACTCGTATAGAGGATGCGGACTACCTATTGCGCTGTACGTGAGAATAGGTTGACTGAATAAAATGGACTGAGAAAATATTTTTAATCGATGATACTTTAATATTATTCTAGGCTTCAAATTATCTATTATACATATATAATATTTTTTTCCATTCAATTCAATTCAAGTTTCAAATAACATAAAAACAATCTCAATCAAATATTGCATAAGAGGTTATTGTCCTGAACACAACAAGACAGTAATGCGTATCCTGGATGAATCGGCAATAGAATGCAGGATGAAGGTCGAGTGGCATGCGCACGCGTCGAAATTGTGTTGGAACGCGTGGGCTGGTCGCCACTTGTCGTATAAGCTGCTGCTGTGTAAGCAAGTCATAGAAGCATAGATGTAAGCATGACCCCGTTGTTAAAAAACTTATGTAAAAATATTTTTTATTTTTGTTAATATTTTGTTGTGAATTGTTAAGGAAGATTCAGAAGAGCTTCAATAATTTTAATTTGAAATGCGATGTCGTCATTTTCATTGCTAATATTAAAATAAAGTTTGTGGTTTGTTAATAAAAACAAAACTTGAAAAATGTATTAAAAATTAAGGACTTTATTGTTCATCACTGATTGCCACAAAATTCAAGTTTGAGTTTGAATACTTGTTTCTTACCTACTGATAATTTGACCGGCGCCGTCATCGTCGCATTCCGCGACGTTTCCTCTTTCATTCATGGAAGTTATTTATTGTTTATTAACTTCCACGCAAACTAAGGATAAGAATTAAAGTTGAGAGTCAAATTTTTGTATTTAATATTCTCTGGTAAATCCTTCAAGCAGATAACATAATTGAAAGTTTAATAGTAAATTTATTTTCACAAATTTATACAAAAAATTAGTCGACCCTGCAGGCCATCCCTGGAACTTTCCGCTAATTTCAAATTCAAAGCGCTCCAAATTTCACCAAATTATGACGTTGAATATGAAATATCGAGAGTGATTTAAAAAAAAAAAACAATTTTTTCAAAAGCTTTCGTTAACGAAGTCCCACGAAAGAATCAATCGATTTAGACAGGACCAGCGGCGATCGACGTGGTTTTTCAAGGTTAAAAGCTGATTAGTTTTTGGAATCGATCGGTAAAGCCGTTTAAAAGTAATTCCAAAAAAAAGTTTTTTGAAATTATTATTTTTGAGATTTCTCTAAATCTACCGGTCCGATTTTATTCAAAATTCATAGGAAATCTAAGTTTGATGAAACACTTTAGAAATCTGCTTAGTTCGTTTCAATAGGTCAAGCTGTTCAAAATGTATAAGAAGTTTACACACACACACGCGCACGCGCACGCACACGCACGCACACGCACACGCACGCACAACGAAGGCGGAAGATATTTCCAATTTTACATATAGGTAAATAATATAAAACGAAAGTTATTTTTCAATAGTCTTTAATAGTTACTATTGCAGCTGAATATAGGTCTCCCCATAAGATTGCCTCATAGGGATCCCTCCTATTTTTTATTTGCCATAGTTGCCACACTTGGCAAGCTGGTTGGCAACCGCAGTTTTTTTTATTTCTTATTAGGAATACGCTCCACCGTCGCCTCTTACCCGGAATAGTTCTATAGATAAATTTATTTTAACATATTGATACAGAGAGACAGTATAATTAAAAGCTGTGAGGTATTCCATCTTAGTCCTCAGAGGTGGCAATACAGCTGTAGCCGACTTCGTTTGAAGTTTGTTTTTTGTTTATATATATATATATATATATATATATATATATATATATATATATATATATATATATATATATATAGAGAGAGAGAGATTTTGTGGTTTTGTCAAAATTTGACTACATGGATGTGTGTACGATTCTCGTTTACTCTTTCGAATAGAAAATATTATTCAGAGGTTTCTAAACGCATATGCACGGATTTGTTTTCGTAAACCATTCAGTATAGAAGCTACACCTTCTTTTTGTAATAAAAATATGATGAAAATGAGTGATACATGCGATTTGCAAAGGGTATTTTTTATTATTTAACCAGCGATCCACCCCGGTTTCGCACGGGTGATTTCTGGATCTCGACAACAGCTCCACCTACCGGGTCCCCGGATGGTTCACCATGGTGGTTTAGGTTCACAAGTAGATTGTGAACCTAAACCATCCGGGGACCCACTCAAACACACATCTCAATCACAAAATTTCATCAGAATCGGTCAAGCAAGACTAACGGACAGCTATTGATTTTATGTATATATTTATTAAAATATTTTACATTTCTTAATATCGCCAATAAGCTTCTCACTCCTTTGACACGCAGGAATACAAACAAGGCGGTCTAAGCGGTTTCTAAAAGTTCCAAGCTATCGTATTCAGATAGGAATTCTGGGGTAGCTTTAAACACGCAGCTTGAAAATGGTGGAAGGATATGCCACCACCACTGCTTAGCTTGACATCTTTGTAGGATTTAAAAAAAAGGTAAGGTTTTTATTTTAAATCAACACAGCACACGTAAAATAACCTTAATTAGCAAATATCAAATAATGTACACTCCATCCATCCGTTACAGTCTATAAGAGTCCGCCGCTGAACAGGCCTCTACCATAGATTGCATCATTGGGATGATTTTGCCATAGTTGCCACGCTTGGCAGGCAGGTTGTTAACCGCAGTTTTCATCTTATTTTTATTATTATTGTTACGAGCTTGAGGTTCGTGACAGTAAAAATTGCCGATAGAATTACCTAAATTAACACTTTAATTTTCTTTACACAAATTAAAGTTTAAAACACCAATAATTAAGCACACTAATTCAATTTATTCCGCTCCGAAGCTTCGCTTGTCTCGCCGAATTGAATACTTCCCCGATCGCGTATTGCAGCGCCTTTATATAGGGCTCTTCCACGAAAACATCCAGAATATTCCAGAATATTCGAGTAAATACGCGCGCCAACCGACCAAGCGCAGAAAGTTCCAGTGTGGAGCTTCCAGAAAGCCTAGTTCTTTAATTCGATACTAGATGGCGCTGTCGGTTGAATTATTAGTGATGTCATTTTCTGGAAAGCTTTCTCTTCGCTCTGTTACCCGACACTAGGTGGCGCTAGTGCCAGATGTCAACTTAGCCGCGCAACATTATATTATATTTCATTAGTCATAAATAGTTAAATATCTTATAATTATATAATCTGGAATATGTTTTTTGGTATCGTTTTTTGGCAATTTATGTTTACGTGTGGTAGGAGAAACAGTTGTAGTTGTAGATTACTACATTGTAGTCGTTCTGATTATAGCACATTCGTCCGTTATTTGCTCACTAGAGAATGCACTTAAAACCAGTTTCCGTGATAATACCGCAAAGTTATGTTGAGTGTAGTCAGTCTTCTTATACCAAATCCATGTACATAAAAAGGTTATGAGTAGATTATAGTCATGATAAATTTTGTAGTTACAAGTTTAATAGCCTATTGTTTTTGTAACATGTGTAGTGTTGGTGATTGTTTTAATATTCTTTTTTCTTTCTAAAGTAAAGCTGTTGTGTTTCATTGCTATGGTGAGTGTTTAAAAGTATAGACACTTTTTAATGGTAACGAGGCATTTTATACAAGTTCCCAGGGATGACGCATCTGCGTTTATTATTTAAATTATAAGATACGGTCAGTTTGCTAAATTGATCGTCTGATTGCCGGACGGATGGATAGATCAGACTGACAAAATTTTTAATATTTTGATTCCCTCTGCGTTTGGTAATTTAATTGGCAATAAAAAGAACTCACACAGCAATATCGATTTAAAAACCCTTTAAAACATAAGACTTTATCGTTATCCGGCTCCGGTTTATCACGTTCAATTGTTGAACGGCCTTTGCAAGGTGGATAATAATAATATTTGAAAATGGTAGATGTTAATTAAATAGTCGTATTGAGACGTGATACTGGAAGCATCAAGGCTTGGTATCAAAATTCCCATGACCTTCTTTTCGTTGCCGCGTGTTCTTGATTTGTTCTCAGTAAATTGTTTCATCAAAGAGGTAATACTTCCTAATTTCCTTCACTTCTACACGAAAATTTGTTTATAACATTTAAGAATGACCAATGGTTATCATACTGCGTTCACATTATTAGACGAATATTAATCATGGTGCGCTGTCTCCATAGAAGCTACGTGTTATAGGCGTACATATGGCATATGATCTCCGTGTCCTACGAACTGTGACGATTATGGTAAGTACTGCAAAGCAGAGACCATATCCAGCATTGAACTTTTATGAGTTGAAAAAAAGAAGAAGACGCAAATGTAGGTTTATTTTCAAAATAAAATAAAACAAGAATAATGCTTCAGATGTTCAAGATGATCAAGGTATCTAACCAAAAACATGAATATGAAAAGGGCCAATGTCGGCTTAAAGACGTTCGAGTTTGCAGCAGTTGCTTTTCTAGATTCTATATTATTATAAATTATAGATTCTATAGGAATGTATAACGTTCTTGGAACAGTATATAATACCCGGATCGATGACAGTGAGTATCGCCAAAGGTGTCTACCAACCTTGACTACAAAAAGTTTAAAATACGCTTACTAGTCATAAACGAGCGCACTGATGAAAAGTGGATGTTGTGGCAAAGTTAAGTTTGTCCTTCAATCTTGTGTACCTTTTCGTTAGAGCAATATTCAGTGTTTATCTTGTCTAAGATTCTTGGTATATGTGAGCCAACCAAAAACTTTCAATTTATACGGAACCCTCAGGACGCGAGTCCTACTCGTATTCTCGAGCTCGTTTGACACGTATCTCCACCCCTTTTAAAATTATTTTCAATAAAATCGTTTGAAAGAAAATGGAAACAAATTATTAGTAAACGAGAAACATCACAAAATTACTATAATGTCTAATTGTTATCGTTTTATTACACATAATATTCATCTAAATTAATATACAATCTGTTAATCCTTTATGACAGTCAAAAGGAAACTTATAAGTAATAATTTATATGTCATTATGTCATATATTGTGTATTACGTATCCTTACCAAACATCCTTAATTAATCTTATTATCTTTAACAGACAAGACATTTGCGTAACAATTAATATTTCGTAATTAGGTGAGTCGATTTCATACAGAATTAAGTAGCTGTCTCTATTCCGACGCTACCTAATGAACGGTTGCTGCTTGATGGCAAAATAATATGGTACTGCATGTCTGTTTTATTTTGAAAGTCAGAATGATCTGCTGTGTCATGATTTAGGTCATATGAAGAAATTATTCATAGAGGAAAATATTGTTTTCCTACTTTCTATCACTTAGATATTCTATAAAGTTAATAATGTATATTACCTCAAATATTAAATATTTTTTTAATAATTTTATCTAGATTGTTGCGCAAAATGGTCATAATTATTACATTGCACTTACTAAAATTGATAGTACGAAAAACGATTGGTATCCAATTTAAATATCGTAAAGAAAATTAACTATAAAGTAACAAAATAAATTATAGAATAGTCTCCATTGGTGTTGCTGCTTTTTGAGCACGATAGAGACCGCCGTGCTGCCCCAATTAGTGGGTAGTAGTACCTACGTGTGAAGTGACACAAAATATCGATTTACGCGTGGCAATTCCCCGTATCAGATTTTACGTTTTATTTTATAATTAAATGGAGTTTCTTTTTTAAATGTCCCGCTGGGTTTCTTGCTGGTTTTCCCAAGAACAGTGGGATTTTCGGAACCAGTGGTAAATTTACCATAAAAATGACTTACAATAAACACTATTTATGATCTATTATTGAACGAAAAAATTGAGTGCGTTTACATATGTTTATTTGTACAGATAAAAGACAGAGTAAAGATTTAGCGCATATATGCTTCATTGCTGGGCACAGGCCTTTTCTCATTTCTGTGAGGGTTTTAGGGAAAGAAAAGTTTCCACCACATTGCCCCTATACATGTAGGCGGCCTTTACGTCTTCAAAATATTTTTTAAATCATCCAGACAAGTTTCCTCACAATACAGAGTTTTTCACGATGTTTTCCTTCACCGCTGATCTTGTGATAAATCAGTACTTAAAATTGGAATAAAATTTCAGTTCGTTTCAATGTTACCGCCGGGGATCAACCCCGGGTTGCATGAGTCACTGTAATTAACGGCAAGCATATTTGAGGTCGGACATTTTACGTGGTAGAACCACGGTGCAGCGTGGAATGGCTGCAACACCACAAATACCACGCTTTCGTTAGCGTAAAATAGAAGAATAATACTGCTTTGATATCGCGACGTATCGCGAGTGACGAAACCTGAGAACCTAACTGGTACTGAGGGTAGGCCTCAGTATCAGTTAGGTTTGTTTATTAGTCTACAGAGGTGATTAGAATTTCAATAGTTCACCTAAAAAGTGTGGTAATCACTGAAATTCTCCCTACTATGATAAAGAAAAATTCTACAATCAGCAAGGTACCCGCTATTCCCCTGGTGTTGCAGGTGTTCATAGGGCGACGCTGATCACTTAAGTCCAGTATGATTTTGACCTACTATAAAAAAGGAGGTTCGTAATTTGATTGTATGTTTTTTGTATGTAAGTACGCGCTATCTTCATTTATTATGTACTTGTTAAAATTACTCTTTTTTTCATTATATATTTAGGTCATACATAAATAGATTCGCAAAAAAAAAATAATTAGAGTGGATAAAACTATAAAGGCGACATTGGTCCACTCAAAAGGGTAAATTTTTTTAATTTTTATAAAATATAGCCTATTTTATTATGTTTAATTATTTAAAGTTGGATTTCACTTTTTATAAAAAGTGTAATTGTGTTAAATTATAAATTAATATTGTTTGTTATAAGCCACAGCGAGGCGCTAAAATTCCGCAGCGATGTTAACAAGTTATGTACAACTTGAGACAATGTTTGATTTCAGCAATCGCAATACATGTTACCTTAATATTATTAGCGACAATGCGATCATCACTATAGTAATAGATGACAATGGAGAAAGTAAACAGGTATTGTTATCCACTTGTCTTCTGCAATGTAATATCTATAAACATGAGTTGACATCGTTAAGACAATGTAAATGTAAATAGGCAAATTTAATGAATATTGTAAACAGTGTTGTTATGTTATTATTAATCTATGTTGCAAAAGTGAACGGCAGAGTCGGGAAGGGGCGCCCTAAACGAAAGTTTATCGACAAAATTATAGATATATTGAAGATGGGCTAGATTAAGAGTTCTCTTAACCGATGAGTATGTATGCGTAGGAGAAGAGAGAGGTCTGACACATATCATACCGAATGGAAATCCGTAGTCTCTGCCTGCCCCTCTGGGTGACAGACGTGAGTGTTTATGTAAATAGTGAAACGTACATACCACTACGTACTAATAAACGGAGTGGTGGATTGAGATGGGACACTATAATAGAGCCGTAGTAGCTCAGATGGTTAACGCTCGCTGTATATATAACAGAACGCGAGTAACTCGGGTTCGATCCCCGCCGGCACCAATGAAATTGTTAATTGCAATTTTAAGTGCTGATTTACCACGTAAACCTGCATGTCTGAGAAATAAGAAAAAAAATATTTCGAAGATATGTGAAGTTCGCCAACACGCATTGGGGCAGCGCGGCGGACACTTTTTTACCCTAAAACCCTCTCAGAAATGAGGGGAGGCCTGTGCCCAGTAGTGGGATGTGTATAGGCTGTAACTTTACTATAAAAATGAAAACCATTTTGACGAAAACTGTCAGTGCTGAAACTGTTAGTTATAATTAGCTACAAATAATTTAACCTTCATTATAAGGAGTATGTCACCTGATCGTATCGTAAATGTAACATCATTTATTTCTATTATGAAATTTTTATTAGTATCTTTAAAATGTTTATACCTACCTGCTCTGCCTTTTGTAAATAAATTATAAATATGCTATGCTTTTATAATATAATAATACGAGTATATATTACAAACGATGAATTATAAGTAAATCCAATAAAATTGGACTTGCCTTATTTTTCAAAATTTAGTGGGATGTGAAAGATTCTTTTAATATACGTCGAACCTAAGATGTCCTCAACGGGCTATGTAAAGATATGTGCTATGTGTAAATACAAAACGTGTTAACTTGTTGCTATGTTTATTAATTCGCTTGTTTTATGAGGATCGAAATTAATGAGTAAGAACATTTCAGAAATAGTCATTAAAACAATTAAATCCCACTGCAATTTAATTTACTTTTCCTATAGTTTGTCCAAAGCCTTTGAATTGTTTCCAAATATTGCATAACGACTGGTAATGTTTTACGTCTCTTATCTCACGTATGCGGATAATGTTACTGTAAATCGTATTTTAGTGATTCATCTACAGGATGTTAAATTAGCTGCGTGGTGGGCGTCGCAGTGCGGAGCGGAGACGAATGCATTGACTACCATTCATTGTTACTGCATGCCAAGGACGATAATTACGTTTCCTACCACATATTCTCTAATCTTTAAGGCTAAAAATATCAAACGCAGCTTGTAATATTTTATATATTGTACATAATATGTGTCCCTATTTCTCAAACGTTGATGAAGGGTTTGGTAGAGTGCCATAAAACATTACGTTCGCTCAATGTAAACCCTAGTCTTATGTGTCTTAAAAAATAATTAATTAAGTTTCGTAATATGTACGAAACTTAATTAATTATTTTTTAGAAATAATTAGTTAAATTTTTTTATAGTTAAAAAATTATAGATTATATTGATCGTGTGCATATTTTGATCTACATACTTCGGAGAATTAAAACATAGTCGATAATAAGTGTGAAAATAAGAATTATAAAAGATTTTGTAATTCTTATTTTCTAAAAAATAAGAATTACAAAATGTATTAATTAATAAAATCATAAATCTTTTATTAATTAATAAAAGATTTTTGATTTTTGATACTTTATCTAATGATAATGTTCAAACAGTAATGACAAATGAAATGGGACATGTAATTGCTTTGGTTATACAGTCGTAGGATGAAAAATACAGTGAAATAGTGGTTAAAATAGCACACAAGATATATTAGGCTGAATCCACGTGCGTTAGTTTTTTTATAGGATAGGGTGAAAAACGAGCACACAGTCCACCTGATGGTAAGTGGTTGATTAAGCCCATAGAAATAGTCTACATCAAAAAAAAAAAAAAAAAAAAAAAAACAAATCAAAACGCAGATGCGTTGTCACCCGTGAGGACTAAGATGGAATGCCTCGTTTCCAGTAAAAAGGGTGAAGGCATCCGGTTCTCTACACTCACCATACGAAACACAGCAACATTAAGCTACTATTTTACGCTGGCATTCTGTGAGAGCGTGGTCCTTCCACGGTCGAGCCGACCCATTCGTGCTACAACTATACTACTAATATAACTGCAGCATGGCTCTACCACGTATAGAATAGTTAGCATACATTCAAAGCAATTACACTCTTTGCATTTATAACATTGACCTAAATTATACCACATAAATTTACACCTCCACAGTAATATGTCCTAGTAGTTTTGGTCTAAATGTTTCTATTCTGTAAAAAGTTGCATAGCGCAGTGGGGCGGTCCGTGGCCGCACGGCCGCGGTCGGCTCGTGACGCTAGCCGCGCAATGTTGCACAACGTCGGAACGCATTCAACCCGCTTTTACTCGAGACTCGTTTACATGGAATGCTTCAATTACGTAAAACTGTATCAAAATTTGTATTCTCATGGAATGCGCATGTGATTTGCTCTTGTAACATTTTGTTATTGTCAATTCTTTCCAAACAGACATGTGATTGATCGACTTATCTACTTATATAGTCTACGGCGATTTCTAGTTTAGCGTCTGTTAGGCGGCTATTTGGTCTGCATTCGTAAAATGACTTTTCGCAATAAACTACGACATTTACATCAACGTTAAATTCAGTAAAGTCGGTTATTTACGAGTAATTATTATTTTAGAACAGTTCAAGTCACAGTAGCCTAATGGTTAAGGGCGTGTACCGTAAAATCGGAAAGTCGTGGGTTCAAATCCGTCACATGAATGCTGTCGTGCACCACTCCCAACACTAGAAATTTAAGCTTACTTGGAGTGATTAACTTATCATTGTTATATTAGTACTTAAAGTGGCATTATGTCTATTTGTTGAGATACGATTTGCGATTTTTTTGCGATTTTTAAACAATAACTCAATTTATGGGTGGTGGTGGCTTAGTATCACAAATGTCACGTGTATTTGAAATATTTATTGAATTGATGAATAATAAAATACAAATAAATGTACATTCTTTGTAGCAGATTAGGAAAGGCGAAAAGAAGTACTTTTGAGTCTATCAAGCTATAGAATAGAACCTTTTTTATGAAACACTGAAATTTACTTTTTACTTTTAAACTTGTTTCGGAAAACCAATCCTCCTGAAAAATTTGCAAGAAATCCACCGGTACCTTTTAGTATTTCATGGTGACATAATTTCCGCAATTACTCGTAATTATAAAACTAATTTATAGAATGGCTTTGCGGCGATCAACTCATTCCCATGGTTAATTATCACAATAAGATCTTTTTATGTATTTATTTAATAAAAAAGAACCTGGTTGACCGAGCTTTGCTCGGTATTTTTTTTATTCGTGTGTTTTGAAAATTATATTTAGATACAAATTAATTAATATTTTTTGATCTTCGTAATATATGATCGACATAATAGAAAAAACTGAACTGGTTATTTGAATAAAAAATCATGAGTTTAATTAGTTTAAATTAAAATTTTCGAATTTTTAAAAAAATACTAAAAAGGGCTCGAAATAATAGGTTTTCTCACAAAAGAAGGGAACTTGAAAAAAAAGGAAAAAATTCGGACCAAAGACAGGACGCGAACCAGGGCTCTCATCATGAATACAGTGTCAAAAATTACCTTCTTATATTGTAGCAGTTTTTCATTTCCTGAAAACACGGACAAAACGACATTTTATAAAAATAAATCCTAGCTAGATCGATTTATTGCCCCTGAAACCCCCTGGACACAAAATTTTATAAAAATTGTTAGAGCCGTTTCCGAGATTCCAATTATATATATACATATATATATATATATATATATATATATATATATATATATATATATATATATATATATATATATATAAGATATATGATATACAGAGCTTGTATATTTTTTCTGAGATTTACTGTAAACGTAAACATTGCTCCTTGAATGGAGTCGAGTAAGTAGTATCACGGCTTGTGTTTGCTTCTAGTGTTTACATAAGAATAGATAGACAGACATCACTTTTTATTATTAAAGTACTTTTCTTTTTGCATGCTCTAAATTTTCGTAAATATATTTTTTTATGTAATATATTATTTTTTATTATTTTTACACATTCGTTAAGTCTTTCTCTGTAAAAACACAATATTTATCTTATGTTTATAATCTACTCGTAATTTAAAAGCAATGTTTATATTTCTGGTCGCTTTATAAAATTTATTCTCTTACAATTTGAAGGTTCATTTCGTATAGTTCGACAAACTGGGCCTACTTATGCAAGGTAAAGAAACTTTTACTTTCATCGTAACGGCTGGAATGAGATATAAAAACTCAAAGCCAAATTTTTTGCTGATACTAACTCATAATTTCAAAGCGCTGATTTCCTTTATACAGTTATATGAAGCGAGAAATAATACAGGTAGTGAAAAACATATTGATCTATATAATCAGAAACCGATTTGTTAATAAGTGAAACTCCGTATTATAATACCGTATAACAACACATACGGTTGTTATTCAAAGGAGTTTAACAGCATTAGAGAGTAGTTCGATGACTAGAACGTTAAAAACGTTCTCAGGGATAACGAATGAGTAGATCTTTTAATCTTAACGGTTTGAATGCAATAGTAATTTAAAAATACAGCATTAACACTTTCATACAGCTTTTATACCCGCTTGCTCCAACAGGAGGTGTTTCTGTATAATAGGTAGTAGTATAATAGGTATTTATGCAATGTATATATGTATTCATGTATAGGTATTTGTATCGGGGAAAAAGTGTCTTCGTGTTATATTATACAAATTCAAAATATTTTTTTTCTCAGTTTAATTAAATTTAATTACAATATATATGTGTCATTAAAAAAAGGAAAAAAGTCGGACCGAATATAAATATATATATGTGTCATTTCAGTACGCGAGCAAACCGGGTTCGATCCCCGTTGGCACCAATGAAATTGTTAATTGGAATTTTAAGTGCTAATTTACCACGTGCTCGGCGGTGAAGGAAAACATCGTGAGGAAACCTGCATGTCTGAGAAATAAGAAAAAAAATTTCGAAGACTTGTGAAATCCGCCAACACAAAAATTTATTAAAAAAACGCATTAAAAAAAAACAAAAAAAAACAGGCCCTAAAAAAACCAAAAAAAAAAAAGGGGCAGCGCGGTGGACACTTCCTTGCCCTAATACCCTCTCAGAAATGAGAGGAGGCCTGTGCCCAGCAGTGGGACGTATATAGGCTGCAACTTTACTTTACTTTTATGTGTCATTTTGTTTGATAACTTGTCGTCTTCTTGTAGTTAGTGACATAATCCCATTGCTGTAGAAATCTTTGAGTTTTTGATCAAAAAATTCGACAGGTAGTTTTGACAGTTCTCTCTTGATGTTAACCTAACACTACCTAAAAAATTCTGAAGAGACCGAAACAGGTTAAAATCTGAGGGTGCAAGGTCAGGTTTATATGGTAGATGCATTAACACTTCCCAACGAAATTCTCTCAATGTTTGTTGAGTTTCCAAAGATGTGTGCTGTCTGGCGTTATGATGATGAAAGACCACTCCTTTTTGTTGATCAATTCCGACCGTTTTTTCTCAAAATCTTGCTTGAGTGTCATTAGTTATTGGCAGTAGAGATCCAAATCGATGACTTTGCCCGGTAGTAAAAGCTCATAACAAACGATACCCTCCCAATCCCACCACACACACAGCATCACTTTATTGGAAGTTAATCTGGGTTTCTCTATAGTTTGTGGAGCTTGACTTTCAATAGAGAATCGCACATGATTCATTAGGTTTCTTTCAGAGAGTTCGTGTGGTGGTCAAATATTGAGCTTTTTGTATATCCAGACATTTTTAAATGGGCCAAAACTGTTTTGTGGTCAATCCTCAACACCTCGGCTATGTCGTAACTACTAATATGCCGATTTTGCTCCACTTTTTTAAAAATGACATCGACTTTATCCGTATGAGGGCGACCAGAGCGATGCACCTTTGACATTAAAATTCCTGGACTAAAAACGCTTGAACCAACTTTACTATTATTGACACTGCATAAGATCCATAAACGTCACACATTCTTTTCGCAGCTTGAGTCACATTTTTTCCTTTCTTGTAAAAAAACTTTAGAATGTAGGACAGAAAAACAATTAGAAAACGGCGGGAAAGTTGTTTTTTACTTTTTATTTTTATTAATGTCCTATATGTATTGATATTAAAACCAGCCAGATACACCAACCAAAGAGCATTTTCTTCAATTTTATACAAACAAACTTCACAAAGTAACTTTTTCGCTGACCTATTATGTATGAGACGCTCTGTGGCCTAATCGCTTGAGGGACTTAATACATATTATGAAGTCTCGTTAGATTCGTCTTAGCCGTGGAAGTGACATAGGGCATAAAATTTTATACGTTCCAGTAAACATTTTTCGCAGTTAGGTTTTTTAATTACTGTTTTAAGCATTGCGCTCGTGTATATACAACAATCTCTAACATTTTGATTTATTCAAAAAAATAGATTTAATATATATTATAAATAATATTTTTTTTACAATTACGGTTAACAAAGGTAAAGTTTAAGCAATGTAGACTACAGGTAGAGTCTGGTGTCTTTACTTGGCGAAATCCTGAGTTACGGATCATCAGGGTCTTCCAGTAAAGGTTTATACTAAATTAAGTTGATTAAATGTGGGCAGACCTTTTAATAAATAAATGCAGATACACTTGTAAATCTTTTAAAGTTTTTATAATCAACAGTAGATTTTAAGAAAGTTGATGCCGACAAAAATAATGATCATAAAAATACGAAACTTACAAATTGACAAGAAATCACATCTGTTATTAGTAGGATTGAGTAGGCTGATAAAAATTAGTAAAAAAAATAGCTCATTTGTAGCAAAACTAAAATGAGAGAAATACCTAAATGGAAAAAAAATATAAATAATTAAATATTATTTCTATTTTAAGGAGATTGAAGGTATAAAAATGTGAAGCTTTCAAAGATTGATGTAACTTCGTCCATGACATTTTGTTACACTTCCAGTCGTCTCTCAAACCACATCGCTACAGCAGACCTTTAAACAAAACCTCCATAATTGTGTATGAATGAATTTTAATAAAGTCTTATTAAATTTTTTTTAACTTTTTTCGATGTCGCCAGGGGTCGAAGAAATTCCTTTTTTTACTTATTGTAATCCAGTGGATGTAGTTCATTGTACTTATCATCATCATCATCATTACAGCCCTTCACAAGACCACTGCTGCCTCATAGGCCTTCCCCAAGAAATGCCACAAAGCATGGTCCTGCCACCTGAATCAATCGACTTCCTGCACGTCTTACAAAGTCGTCAATCCATCTAGTGGGAGTCACTCTGATTTTACTGCGAATATCCTCATTTCTAAGGTTATCACGCAGAGAAACTCCGAACTTAGGCCTCTCCATAGCTTGCTGAGCAAATTTTGAGCTTCCTCACACGACTAGCAGTAAAGAACCACGTCTCAGATCCATTAGTCATCACTGGCAGCAAACATTGATGTACAATCTAGGTTTGAGATTTTGGCGTATGCTTGACGAGAAGATGTGTCGTAATCTCTCGAACGCAGCCTAGCCGAATTGAATCCGTCGGTTGACCTCTCGGCCGAAGTTAGACTTACCTAGTTTGACTATATTTTTATAGAATAGGGGGCAAACGAGCATAAGGTTCACCTACCGTACCGCCGCCCATGATCAACCGCAACACCAGGGGAATTGCAGGTGCGTTGCCAGCCCTTTAGAAAGGAGTAAGCTCTTTTATTGAAGATCCCCAGGTCGTATCGGTCCGGAAAAACCGTCCTTGGTAAATTATTCCACAGAGAGGTCGTACGTGGAACAAACTCCTAGTGAAACGTACAGTAGTGGACCGCCAAGCATCCAGATGGTGTGGATGGTATCGGGAGGTTTGCCGCGTAGTGCGTTCATGAAATTTGGCGGCTGGGATTAATGCGAACAATTCCTCAGAGCACTTCCCGTGATAGATGCGAGCTTTTCTTTACCCGTCATATTCCTGCTATAGCAACATTCGATTACTGCCAATCTGAGAATTTGTCTGGTTTCTCGGGATTCTCGAGTCGTCTACAGAAATACAACGTTGACTTTTCTTCTCACGAGTAAAACCACGAGGTCACACACGTTACACACACACCATTCACACCGTCTGCGTAGTGAATTAATGGTAAATAAGGCAAAGACGGGTTTCTGTGGACGCATTTCCTTTGTATTTGAGCCCACACTATAAACGCAAGTTGTAGGGCGTCGTTCCTACGTTCATTTATGTTTCCTCGTCGTATTCGGTGACACCGTCTCCACACAGGTACTGTACCAATACTACTTTAGTTTTTTTGTATTCTTTGTAAGACCAGAAAAGTAAGTTCATTGCTCGTTTTTTTTTTTTTTTTTATAGGATAGGGTGACAAACGAGCACACAGTCCACCTCATGGTAAGTGGTTGCTGTGGCCCATAGACATCTACATCTATCCTCGATTACGAATCAAAATGCAGATGCGTTGTCACCCGTGAGGACTGAGATGGAATGCCTCATTTTCAGTAAAAAGGGTCTCCGGTTCTCTACACTCACCATACGAAACACAGCAGCATTAAGCTACTATTTCACGCTGGTATTCTGTGAGAGCGTGGTCCTTCCCCGGTTGAGCCGACCCATTCGTGCTACAACTATACTACTAATATAACTGCAGCATGGCTCTACCACGTTTTTCCAGCAAGATGCATAAAAGTTTTGATTGACTTAATTCAGTGTGATGGTAGGTTGTTTATATGAAATGGTTGTTGTTGACATTTATGTGCATTAAACTCATTGACAAGAGATATTGGTAAAGAACTGACTGGTGCAAATCTGTAAATATATAAAATAATGTATTGCCTACATAGTAAACTCTACAAACCTCATAATAACACTATAGTACAGTAAGAGCCTATAACTTCCCATTGTTGAACATAGGTCTTCTTTAATTTCTGAGAGCGTTTTGGAAAAATAGTCACCCGCGCTGCACTAGTGCCTGTTAAGACTTCACATGTCTTAGAAACAAGTTTAGGCATGCAGGTTTCATTGCGATGTTCCTGTGCCCTTCACCTTCGAGCATGTGGTGAATCAGCACTTCACATAATTGCATTCAACAATTTGACTGGCACTTGTGGGTGTCGAACTCGGGATGCTCATGTACTGTGAGATTTTTGGCGAGTGCTTAGTCCCCGAGCCACAACAGCTCTACATTTACTTTGAAGTATTTGAGTTCGGCCTCAATTCACGTTCTAAGAAGAGTGTATGAGGAATAGCTTTATTTTTAATGCCTGTTGTGGCAGTTCCACAAAATATGGTATCTTTTGCATTTAAAACTTACTTGTTACTACTACTTAATCGGATTTATAATCAATACTCGCTTATCGTTCCTTTTCCTGGTTTTAAGAAGTAAAACTTGTTTTTTTTTCATTTATAACAACCAAAAATAAAAACTCTTCACAAGGTAACCTTCCTCAATTAGTCGCTCGAAAACAGTTGCTTAAACAACTCTATTAGCTAAAATGTATTCAAGCAAATCTTTTTTATGGATATATACTCATAAGATATTTTTCTAATGATATAACTATTTTCAAAAATAGGTTACTTATTCTCCAGATAAAATATACTTGTTGATTAAAAAGAAAGTTATTTCACAGCAGTTTAAGTGTCGTGGAGAGACAAAAACTAGTAGTTTATAAGTACCAAATACGATACAGCAAGCTTTCTATGTAAGTAGGTAAGTAAACCTTGTAATTGTGGTTGATGATTAGCATGAACAGTTATAATACATTGGCGCATTGAATGTCTTATAGTAGCTAACCAATTCAAGCATCGAGCTGTTTTATTTATGCATTATTTTCCTGTTTGTTTCTGGTGTTGTCTAATTGATACGGTATTTCATCTAGAATACAATATATATATATATATATATATATATATATATATATATATATATATATATATATATATATATAAACTACGTGTCACGTTGTTTGTCCGCGATGGAATCCTAAACTACTTAACCGATTTTAATCAAATTTGCACACCGTGTGCAGTTTGGTCCAACTAAATGCGAATTAAAGAACTTTTAATAGGACCATGACAAAGGTCGTCGTAACGGGCAGAACAACGTCTGCCTGGCAAGCTAGTATATACAATAAAAAAAAAAAAAAAAAAAAAAACAAAAAAATATATATATATATATATATATAGGTATATATAGGTGAACAATATATTATATTGTTCACCTTTTGTAATCCTAAGAAGATAATAAATTTTGATGTATGCAATGCAATGGCATTGAATTATAATAGTTTTGTCCACAGTTTACTTACAGTTGAGTTACGGCGCTGAAGGTTGCGGATTCGTATCCCGTACGAAAAAAGTAGTTATATGACCTATAAATAATTATTTCAGGTTTAGTCACTTATTTGTTGGAAAAAATATGATGTTACTTGTGGATGTCCTCTAATATGTCAAATTTCATCACCACCATTACAGCCCTTAAACAAGTCCACTGCTAAACATCTCTCCCAAGGAATGCCACCTCCAAGTAAAAATTACTACCATCTTTCTTTCACAAATAAACGAGTGTAACCGACATACTGTTTTGATTCGGATAAGAGTTATAATAATTGAAAGGATGTTAAGGAAGAAAAAGAGCATAGTGGCAAAGGATAATTAAAATCGAATTTTTAATGAATATTGTTATTAATAAACCTATAATTGAATTGCATTAAATAAATCTGGAATTTGAGCTTTTATTAGCAGAGTAAGAATATGCACTACCCCATATGGATGATATGTTTTCCGTGTAGTAAATACCCTGTAGTGGCGTTATAAGAAATAAGAATATCCACTACCCTGTATCATCCCGTGGGTGTGTTAAGAGACGACAGAGGTAAATAAATCGGGAGATGAGCAGTAGCGTCTTCCTAAAAAATAAAAAAACTGCGGTTGCCAACCCGCTTGCCAAACGTGGCAACTATGGAAAAATCCCCCTTATGAGGCAATTCTATGTTCACTGGACTTTAATAGGCTGAAAAAATCTAGAGTTTATGTTAAGAGCGTAGTGTTTATTTAGGTAGTTGACTGACGTTCATTGTTAAAACAAAGAAAGGTGGAGACAAATGAACACACAATATTAGGTATATTGTGTGGTTATTTGCCTTTGTAAGTGAGGTGACGGTTCTGTGCGTGGTCCTCTCCTTATTGACTCACTCGTGTAGCTGCAGCTTGACTCGCACGTAAAAATAGTGATATCCACGATGTAACTTTTCAGCGCAATATGGAGTATAATTTGTTGATAGGTAGTCTTAATTGACTAGCTATACTATGACTGACTGTGATATGACTAGCTAGACTATAGCAATGCGAAGTGATCGCATTATACATAGATGATGTTGTTATTTCAGCAGTAAAAGATCAACATTGATCCCATGCAGACGTTTGTAATATGACTTTGAATGTTTGATTTGAATATAGTCATTAAGGCGTATCATTAGTGAGGATTCGTTATGCTACAAACTGCTGTGATTGATGAGAATTGATGATATTGCAATCACTTGAAAGATTTGTACAGCAGAAGAATTTTTCCAAGCATTCATTTTATATCGTTAATTATGTAATTATTGTTAATAAATGTTACATGTTACAAGTGATTGCTTTATTATTATAATATAATAATTGTCTGAACATTGAGTAATTATATTTATTAGAAGTAATCCTAAAGGCTGTACCATTAAAATATCATAGTTGAACTATTTGTTTCATTCTACGCAAGAAATTATTTATGTATATCCATTCGTCGGTGAAGAGGACGGATTATTATTTATTACATAAAGAGATTTTATATATCTAGGGGAGGCTTGTTTTCAGCTGTAGATTTGTGATGGGCTGTTAAGATGATGATGATGAAGTGATTAATATATCTGCGAGACCTAAAGGTTTATATTTCTTTACATGTTATTACAACATGAAACGACCGACACGAGCTGAGCAGTCAGAGACAGAGGTTCGCACTCCCCCCCTCGGACTGCGGTTATATAGCTCAAGAAACGCCTTAAAAGGCGACATGATGATTGGTAACAATACCAAATCATAAACCACTCATCATCATCCTCACCTCATTTGCCTTTCCCTTTTTTAATTAGTTCGCGGCCTTGCAGGCCGCGAGCCCTGAGTCAGATGAAACTGTAAGAGTCGTATAGACTAACAGCGCTAACATCCAGAAAATAGAGAGACAACATGAAAACTTTTTTCAATTTCGTCATTTTTTGTGACTATATTTGTTTTATAAATACAATAGCTTTTATATAAAAAACATAGTCAAGTAAAAGGCAAAAGTCTATTTTCGAAAGAATTTATTCGTGGCGTTTGACTTAGAAATGTGTTGCAGTGTAAGGGCTGCAGATTCGAATCTCGCACGGAACACGTATTTGTATGGCCTACAAATGATTGTTCTGGATCTGGATGTTTGTCCTTGTGAAATGTGTATGCTCACGGTACAGGAAGAAATCCTAGTGTGGAATTAAAGTTTTTAAGGGGATATAGTAAGTCAGCTCAAATTCTAATTTCGTCCCCACTTGCCCGCGCGTCGTATGCTATGTACCGACATGTTTGTAATCACTAATACTGAAAGTAGAAAGGTCGTTAGACACTTAGGTTAGGTTATTTCATTAGGTTTATAATATTTATGCCTGTTTCTTAACGTCAAGCCAGTCGCTTCTTATTTTTATTACGGTTATTCTCCATTTTAATTTTACGTCGTCCTGTTGCGTAATGTATATTCTGATCGTAAGCGACACAACCTCCCCCTTCAAAGGCCGAAGCGAAGTGACCGGATGGCAGGAATCACGCTTCAAGAGGCCGATAGTTTAGGTAATTTCTTTTTACAGTGAAAATAATGATATTTAAAAAAAGTAAATAACATAAGCACTGCTTTATAGTTAGTTCAGTTAGTATGCAAAGTTTCATGATTTTATTTAAAGTATTTTATGAATAACAGCGGTTTATTGTTTATTTTGGAGGTAACTTTGGATTTTTTTTCTATCGAGAAAATTTTGCGAAATCGTGTTTTCGTCTAACATAATCCTTAACATTAATCCTCAACTTTACCATATATTTATTTCAAAATGAATGCTGCAATATTTTCAGCATAACAAAGGATCTTGCTCAGCCATTTGAGTTTATATTTCCCTTTAATGATAGAAGAGAGAAGAAGCAATGGATTTACGATTGACAAAGTGATATTTTTTTAATATCTTTTCAAGAATACTAACAATGATATAAAAACTACTAATAACTCTCGTTATCTACTAACTAAGCTTAAAATGCTTGTGATAGGAGTGGTTTACGACAGAAGTTAAATTGCGGCCTTTAACCAGTAGCACAGATTAAATAATACTCGTAGTTAATGTCGCTGTAATTTAAAATGATGATTAAAATAAAACACCATATATTTTAAATACGCTGAAGGAAAATGAAACATATTAATTATAAGTATGCATAAATGGCATCAAGTCGTAATGGTTTAAAAAATAACAGTTCACATGCTTTGTATCGACTTTTGTAAACCTACCACTCATAGAATTCGTGAGAATTGCTAAGTAAATTACCGATATTTTGTAGCCTGTAAGTGCTTGAGGATAAAGTTACAGTACGTCTTAGTAAAACTTTTAGATTTATGTTTTTTTGTCAATTTGCAATTCAGAGCTTTTTGCAAATGTCGATTTCGATTAGGGCGACAATACGGCATGATCTAGTGTTTGCTGCTGAAAGTGTCACACGTCAAATCGTTTTGTAATAAAATTCTTGATAATTCGTGACTACTACGCAAACTCTCGCTGTAAAAATGCCAATTTGTTCAATGGCCTTGGCATACAAAACTGAGCGTTTCTCTTGACTTAAAGGGGTCACAGTATATTTGGTGACAATGAAACTATAAGTATGATAAACAGGGATTAACGTTGTAATCATTTAGCGATCGAAAAACTATACTTAAACATATCATATATTTGATGAAGCTAAGACATATTGGTTAATGAATTGTGATGATATTTCAAAAATATTATTGTATTTAAGGGACAAATGTTACGTAATATTAGAAAATAGATTATTTTATTCAATATACTTAGATTATAGATTAATTTTTTTATCATATATTTTTTTCTACGATTTTCTCCTTTTGTAGGTAGTTAATATACGTAAACTGCATAAGGAAATGAATGCACAGGCCATACAACTTATTGTTCTGTGAGGGATTCAAGCTATCTACGGAGACATAAATAGTTATTAAAAGGGTTTTATAATTTAATTTACCACTAGTTTAGTAGCTATTCACCATAGTTTTGGCGTTGATAACGTTTCTGTGACCTTGAATTTGGTTGCAGGCATTTTAGCAGGACTTTAATTTTATTTAACTAGTTGTTCACTTTAAGGTTACATGTCTGCAAATGTAAAAGAAATTTATTCACGACTTATACTCGTAATATAATTGATTGATTGATTTTATTATAAATCCATTTAATTTCGAACCTTAGGATAAAATTTCAGCCTATTCAACTAGGCTTTTGCGCTAAAAGTTGCTATGAAGCGGCGGTGTAAATATACGTACGTTTTTAATAAACACTGATGCAGATCTCACGAATATTATAATAGGGTAATTTTGCTGAAAGAAGTGCATAACAATATTTTTAAATTAATCATTTGTTTGGCAACGTTACAGTTAATACTAACTTGTTTTAGGAAAACCAAATTATCGATTTAGCTGTCGATGTCATAGAATACTAATACACAATGGAATGGCTGTCAACCTTATTTTGTACGAGAAATTGCGTCGCCGGGAGCACACATACAAGCAATTACGTCGTATTATCAGTTAATCACCACTACAAACCCGATCCGCTGTGTTGACAGAGGAATTTTAATACATATTTATTTGTAAATAGCGTGCAATTTGGCATTTTCTAAATAATTTGCATGCGAAATTTGCAAACGATTGTAACGTCAAAACACATCTCGTGTTGACATTTTATACGTGTGAGTTGACGTGTTAGTGGCATTTTAGTGGCTACACGGGCTCTGCCCATCCCCTCGTTCTTTTATATGTATTATAGTATTCTATGGTCGATGTGCACCCGGGTGATTTAGTAGGTTCAGCTCTTTTTAGTTTGGAAAATTTACCAGTTATTTCTAATTGAAATTCCAAACAATTAAAATCAAAATCAACGATACAAAAAATCAAAAATTCACACATTGGTCTCGAACCAAATAATAAGGGCAGCACAATAACTCATCTATTTATAACAGAGATAGTATGTAATGTTATTTCTCTGGGAATACAAATTCGTGCGGAATCGTGATACTTGCTAAGTGGCCTGTTGTCATTACATATAGATAGTGTTAAACATGTTAAAAAATAAATTCTCTTACTATTTTAAACTATTCTCTGATTATACCAAGATTGACGTACTTACTTCGCTCGAGTCCAATCTAAAAATATTTGGATATTTTTTTTAAATAACTATAGAAAAAAATCGTAAATTCAAATTTAAACACTCTGCATAAGCTTTTTTTCTTATAAAATTTTGAGGTATCCGTGCTTTCTAGTGTTGCATTGTTTTTATAGTATTGGGTGACAAACGAGCATATAGTCTACCTGATGGTAAGTTTATGTTATGGCCATTAACATTCACATTTATCCTCAATTAAGGTTCAAAACGCGAATGTGTTGTCACCCCTGATTACTAAAATGGAAAATGTTCGAATCCATTAAAAAGGTTGTCCGGTTCTCTATACTCACCATACGCAACACAGCAGCATTACGCTGCTGTTTTACGCTTGTATTCTGTCAGAGCGTGGTCCTGTCCCAGTTGAGCCCACCTAATCGTGCTACAACTGTAATATAGCTGCAGCGTGGCTCTACCACGTACAAAATTCCTTTCGTATAAATTTCCCGCCTTCCTTCCTAACGTGCATAATGTCTGCAATTTTTGCATCACGATAATAAATAATAAAGTTGATTTGTGCTTTGCTGCGGAGGCAAGGTAAATTAAATACACTACACTTCATAGTATGGAGTGTGTAGGATTTCTTCCATAATTTCCATAACTACCAAGATTGACTGATTGATACATGATGAACAAGATTGAATAATTGACTAATTCCCTGGTTATACGTTTTACCATGAAGTCATCTCGCCAAATTATTTAACAGAGAATACTTACGCATAGCCGTAGGAATCTGATCAACCACAATTTATCAACCTCATCAGTATCCATATGGTAGCGGCACCAACTTGTTCAGGCTCTTATTTAAGAAATGTGCTGGTAGATTGTCCGTAACGTTTCTTTGAATGAAGTTATCCGAAAGGCTCTTGTCTTTGTAAATGCTCCGTCCGTTTTCAAGTTTAATGGAATATTTAGAGACGATGGCAGGAGATCTGATGGTATGACTTTGGTACTTTGAGACATATCGTGTAGACACTTTTATGTACCTTATTCAGGGTCAGTATGTACCTTAATCAGAGATGCCTGGACTTAGTAAATGGTATTGCTGTAGCCTGTCGATACGTGGGGTCTAAGTACGGTAAAGTTTCGATAGAAACTGTTCTCACGACTGGTTGTCACTGCTGATGACAAGAAGGCTGGTTCTTTTCTCGCACAAAGGTCAGCCATTCAGTGAGGAAATGCAGCCAGCGTTCTTGGCACTATACCGAGAGAACTAGCGTTTGGTGAATTTAGCTTTCAGTTTTAATTTTTTTTATTACTATAATAAATATTTTATTTGTATTTTAAATTAAATAATTATTATATATTGATATATTGTAATATAAATAGTACTTAATTAAAATTTTGTTCGGTTCGTTCTAATATGCTGACAATAAAATTAAAATAAAATTAAATGTTGCTTTGCAGATTTAAGATCCCTTTTATTGGTAACGAGGTAATTCTCATCTTAATGCTCAGGGGTCTGGATTAAGATAGATCTAGGTGTCTATGGGCATTAAATAAATCAGATAGACTTGTATACTATGTATATTATAGTAGATTAACGGCAATATTTCAATAGAGTCAGTAATTGCAATACGTGGTAGAGCTAACTTTTCATATTTATAAAATATATATTTTAAAGTAGATATGTCTGCGAAAATTTTGATTCAAAAATAACGCTGACTTTTCCCTTTTAGTAATTAACATTTAGCCGATTAACTTCATCGATTACTTTTGATATATTAGTAGTTTGGCCTCAGATTTGTTGGTCGAAAGATTGAATTAGCGCTGCGTACATTTCTAGCGACACGGGAACCATGCTTAACTTATTGTAATAATACGCACCATGCTCACAAATACATCTAAAATAATTTGATAATCAACATGATTTTTGGTAAATACGAGTGTGAGTGCATCCAGAAGTTGGATTTTTACGGGCTGTTAAATAAAGAAAGAAGCAGTACGTGTTTGTGGGTCAATATCAAAAAGTTGAGCATGGTTTTAGAATTACTTAAAATTTATTTAGCGCACCGTCTTTCTTTATTTATTGGTCGGAGAGTTCGGCTGATTCGAAGTGTAATTTTTATTTCTAAAATGATAATTAGTAAATTTAAGTTTGTTTTTGCTGAGTTATGGAAAAGGAATGTTTAAAAACATATAAGAGACTTACCTCAATCTAAACAGTGGAGTGCAGTGAGAGCGTGTCGGCTAGTCTGTAGTATGTCGTGAAGTCCGCATTGTGACCCGCGTGTTCCACCTCATATCACTTCACCAACTCCAGTACATTCATCTGCCCATGTTCTGAAAAGAAATATTTGTTGTTCCTATTTAGACTTTAATATTGAGTAGGGTAGGCCTTTTAGAATAATTATGAGGTTCTTTACTAACTTTTATCAATTAAGCTTAAATTAATTATCGATATATAAAGCTTCTTAGTAGCAGGTTTTTTTTCATTCATTTATTACAGCCTGAACATAGACATCCCTCAAGGAACGCCACAAAACAGTAATAGGTTATCTGTTTTCATAGATTTCCTGCATGTCTTAACAGGTCATCACTCCATCTAGTGGGGGCCATCCTATACTTTTCCTACTTGTAAGAAGTAACATAAGTAGCCTGTAATGGCAATAATTTAATTAAAAAAATCTACGTAGAGCTCCTTAGCCCTTAAATATTTTGTTTTAAATAATTTCTCTTTCTATAATATGATAACGAACACTGTAGCATTCACTCTTAAGAGATAGATAATCTGTTGAGCAATGAGGTGACCTGCGTAGCAGCATAGTAAAAACAGAATAGTAGGTATCTTCTAAGAAATGCACTGAACGCCGCTAACATGTGTACGTGGCTGGCACATGATAGTACGGGCTCGTACGCACTAGCCACAGCACGCACACAACGACACTTGTGAAGTCGGAAAGGTCTGGCCGAGTCGGGTACGACAACCGCCTCGCTCCGCAATTACCTTTGTTTGAGACTTCGTTGACTTTTAATAAAATTTTACTAGCAGTCTTTTTTCGTTTTATTTTTTCTTTTTGTAAAATAAATTAAGTTTATTTAAGTAAATTAGCTTTTTATTAATAGGTTATATTACTATATCTATACATAAATATACTCTCATAAGTACATTTATTATCATCACATCACATCAAATTAATTTTAAACATTAAATCTGAGCTACATCTTGAGCATATCTCAATGTTAATTTACTCGTATTTTAGTTATTTGGAATTTGTTGTAATGTAAAGCTGGATTTTTTTGGACAAACATTGATTCTTTGAGAGAAAACTAAAGAAATGATTAACAAATATGGTGCATAGGTACGTATCCGTATGTATTATATTTGTAAATATTATAACTACTTATAAAACTAAATCATACTTAGCTGTTAAACAAAGAGACAGTGACAACCCTACAACAGTAGGCATTTAGGTCTCGCGCGGCGCGGAATTATCCTACTAATTTGTTTTTACTATGGTAGCAGCTTACTTAATTTTGTTTGTGTTAATTTAGTTTAAAATAGTTTTAGGTTACGTAATATATGCCCAAAGAAAACTCATAAATTAGTCTCACTTTGGCAACGAGGCATAACACCTTTCCGTTTTGATAGCCGTTGCTAGTAGTATTATGTAATTATAGAGAACTGCTAAATGTACATAAGTGTAAAGTTGATAATACTTAACTTACTTTTTGTACCTGGTCTTAGTGAAAATAATTTTATTAATAATTCTAGTCCGTTATATATATATATATATATATATATATATATATATATATATATATATATATATATATAATATGATTTATATGTTATCTTTGCTGTGGGGAAATGCGGCTGATTTAGAAACTATTTTTGTTTTGCAGAACAGTGCCATAAGAGCTATTTACAATATTATATTAACTTTAACCTCTCAGTATATTTACGAAAATATAATGTATGTTTTCTAAAACAAAAGAAGTTTTAGTAAAAAAAAGTGATATAAACTCTGTAAACACTAGTAACAAACATAAGCTAGTGATACAAGTTTCTCGACTCCATAGTCAGTAATTCATTCATGGGGCAATGTATGCGCTATTACAGCAAAGTCCCAGAAGATATACTCTATTAACAAGTTTAAATATAATACTAAACAATATATATATAAAGGGCTTTAATAATATAAATGAACACATGGTTGATTATAACCCCTGGAAATGAGGTGGCCGCTTCAAGTTGTTCCTAAAATAAATTTTGTAGTTTGGTACCACAATCATTCTTACCTTAAATTATACGATATAATTTACCTTGAAAAAAAAGTTCTGCAAGATTTCTGGTTCTTTCCAGGATAGAGGGTTTTTTCCGGACCAAAAAATCGACCGAAATAAAAGTAAAAATAACATGCAATCACAGTTACATTTGTGATCTTTATCGAATAAATAAGATATTAAAACTTGCGACGCTTGAAGAGGTGGCAGATTTAACATTGTTTCGTTAACTTCAATATATGGACGGAATAAAAATAATGAAAGAAAAAAGTCAGCATATCAAGAACTAGGAAATAACTTATAGACTTGATGGAGATGCCGAACGATTGACAACAAACGAGGATGCTGACGTAGACAAACGGGTACAAAACTTTTATGCTTAAAAGGAATGTTGTTAATGCAGTTTAACTTAGGTATGTAAAAGTCCTGACTTAGATATGTAAATCTACAAAAACCTTCCTATAAAACGATTACTTTGAAATTTAAAAAAAAAATGCAACGTAAGAAATCTTTTACTTCATTTTGTCCCGTGGGCATCGTAGGAGGAGCTGATGAAAAAGGGCAGTAAAACCTAGGGAAAATACCCAGATCCAGCGATGGGGAGCAAACTTAAAGTGCACTAGATCTGAAACTGCAATCTTTAACCCAACTGTTTAAGTCAAGCGTCGAAATTACAATGAACCCGCTCTAAAATAAGAGAGCAGCTACGACGTCAGCAAACAAGTACGAGTCATTACAGAAGAAAAAGTAGAAGTTACAGAATATTTTTTTTAATAAAAGGTAAAAACTGACTTAAAAAGTTAAAAATATTATAATTTCCACATAGTAGCTTCTGAACTCGGTGCTTAGACATAATCCTCATTCCTGAAGCTAATACATGTGCTATTAATTGTCATAACATATTATACACAATCTTGCTTTAACTTAAACTTTATTTGAATCAGTATTTTATAGAGGTTTTGTCTTCTTCATCCACATACCCATCACACCACATCATATCCTCATTCATATCCTCAAAATGTATTTCTAATACTTTCTTATTGGCAACCTTTTACTCATAACTAATTTCTTATCAACTCTAGTTAATTTAGTTCTGATATTTTTTACTGTTTTCTCTAGAATCCCACAAATTGAGAATCAATTTAAAGCAAATTTTATCTGTATAGTGGATTTCTTAACTCGGTACCTTCTCAATGTCTGTTTTTCGACGTTGCTCTCACATCTACCGGGCAAACAGCGTACTAAATTTGAATAATAAATATATGTGAAATATTTCTTAGAGCCTTAGGTAATATGTATTTGTAAAAGAATGTTAGTTTCATTTACTTGCTTAATATTTAAGATGATTGCGTAACAGTGACGGTTATTAAAATTTAAGTCAATTAGTTGTTTATGTGCTAATTGAAATAAAATGTATAGAATGATACTAACAAGGAATTTAAAAAATACTATTTTATGTATTATTTATTAAAATAAATATACCATAAAGCATTATTTAGATTTAAAACGTTGCTACCGGATACAAAAATATTATGTTCTAAGTTGATGACTACACTACTATTATAAACGAGGACATTAGCATTCTTGTATTTATTTGTCAATTACTTTACGTTTTTTGTGTTTAATAATAAATTACCAATAAAATTCGGTTTTGTGTATTTTTCGGTCTATATTTACTGCTTTGAGCATTCTCTAAATTTACCTTTTAAAAATAAATAGTACTTAGAAATAATATTAAATATAATATTAATGCCAGTAGATAGGTTATTAGTTTGCAAACCGTTATTTTTTGATAGTAGGCCTCTGTCTACATTACTGAAATACATTTTGTTGGCATCCGACTTAATTGCCGATCGTTGTACGAGAGATTTAACTCTTATCACTAATCTGGATATTTATTTAAGCCACAGAAGCCTAATGGTAGGTACCGGACCGCGATCTCAAAGGTCGGGGGTTCAAATCCGACAATCAACGATTGCCGTGAAACTTTCTTAACGCAAGCATTTAAACTTATTTATTTATTTATTTCACAATTTATGTACACACAAGTTGGGGAGAGGACACATCATGATAAAAAGTTTGTACAAAGGCTCTACTTATCTCACAATGAAATTTCTTCCAGTAGGCCAGTTTCAAACACATATGATTACTAAATGAATATAAGGTGTGCACTTTGTTATTATACAGCACATATGGGTATAAATTAAATATATACGTCAGCTCAAATACTATATATATATATATATATATATATATATATATATATATACACAAATACATGAATATATTCATATTTAAACAAACATTAATACATACATAAACACTTAATATAATATAAAGTCATAATTAAATATATAAACATATATACACACACATACATACATATATGTACATGCATATATTTGTAACAGTATAGTAAATATCAGAGATTTGAGACTTACACAGAAGATAACGAAACTTACCTGGAGTGATAAACGGGAATTTAAGCAATTTTAACAGAACACAGGTATCCTTTGCTCTAAGGTAATGTCAATAGCATTGCTATTATTTCTATAATTTATGTAGGAAATAAAAAAGGTATTTGGGAATCGCAATCATAGACATAGTTTCTAGTCAAATATTATGAAACCTATGGTAAAATATGGTGCGAAGCGTTTGCAGTCTTCTTTATTTGAAGTTGGTTGCAAATTGGCTGCAATAGCTGGTTACCATCGGGTGGACTGTATAATCGTTTGTTATTTCAAATTATTAAAAAAATATATTAAAAGTTGTTTTATTCAAAATAGTCACGTTTGGCTACTTTATAGATAACATAGATTTAATTTCTCTGGCAATGAATATATGGATTTACGCACTGCTTCCTTTGGGAATTTAGCAACGACTAGCATATGAGATTGCTTAAGAGACTCAATGTTAGAGTAGCGTGTTGAGCTAATTAAGTCTTATAGTATTGACCGCTATTTGTAGACTAACTAGTTC